>CM046030.1:20678332-21197850 GCA_025215565.1 Flaveria ramosissima
CTAATCTTTTCACTTTGATATATATATTTAAATATTTTTAAGGTGTTATGGCTGCTGTAGTTTGTTAATAAAGAGGTGTTTAATATGTTAATTTATGGATACAAATAACGGTTTAATAAGTTATGTTGCTGCGGTAGTTTATTGTACGAGCTGCAAACCTAAGAAGCTTAACTGAAGGTTCAGTTGCTGATTTATTATAGCTAAGTTGTTGTTGTACAAGCAAAGAACAACTTGACAAAGTGTAAAAGGTTAAAGGGTAGGAGACTACAAGTAGGTATAGAAGGTTATAAGAGACTAATTGTAAAGTTAAGTTTGTTTCAAAAATAGTTGTTGAAATATGCATATAGTTGACACATTGAATTACGGTGGTCGAACCATGTAGTTATACGTCAATTTTTATTTTTAAATTACTATATTTATGATTGAGATTTTTTTATTCGTATTCTTGGATTTTTCTTTTCAAAATTATTATGTTTATGATTGATATTTCATTATTCATGTGTTTGTTATTATTTAATTACGATTTATAAGTCGCATAGTGTAGATAGACCACACCAATGCTACAAAAAAAGAAATTAACAAAAGTATTCTACAAAATATCACGAGAGGATTGATGAACTAACTATAAACAAATAGCGTGTCGTAAGTTGTCGTCACCGCGGCATCGCGCGGTTTCTTACTATACTATATATATATATGTATATATATGTATATGTATATATATATATATATATATATATATATATATATATATATATATATATGTGTATATATATATATATGTATATATATATGTATATATATATATGTGTATATATATATATATATGTATATATATATATATATATCTATATATATATATATATATATATATATATCTATATATATATATATATATATATATAATGGTATGTTTTGACAGTTTTATTTTTATAGATGGAATAAGAGAGAAATATTAGAAGATAGTAATTATTTAGCAGGAAAGAAGATGCAATAGTCAGATTTTTGGCACTTGAGCATAAGAGGTATTCACGGACGGTTTTCTGATGTTATAGGTAATGACATTTATATTATATCTTTTGAATGTTTTTATAAATATTGACATAGTTTTGAACATTAAGTTATAGGCTCCACCTGTAAGAAGTGACTCTAGGGTGAATGTGAATAAGAAGAAAGTCTCGAGACAAAGAATAGGCACGAGCCCAACTTTACATGCTTCTAGTTGTGCATATGATGGATCATACATATAGTGTCTTGATATCAAAGTAATATATTTATAGATTGTTATATAGATATATGATTTACGAATATATATATAGATTGTTATATAATCTTATATATGATTTATGAATGTATATAACATATTCTTTATATAAAAATATTATATGATTTTAAAGGATTTGACAGAATGTGCCTTGTTATTTCCTTATAGTCCTAGCGTAGGCACCTCGGTAGCTTAAGTGTTGGTATATCCAACTTCAGTCAGGATGATACATGGTAATAAAATTAGCAGTGATTGTGTCAAAGTCCAAGTAGATACTGTCATTCCATGTTGGGAGAATGTGATTGTCCATAAAGTGACACGTATTACTGAGATTGATGTATTGGCGATTTGCGAACCAATTCGTTCGGTGGCCACTAAATATAACAAAGGTGTATTATATATGGTGTATTATATATAGTATTATTTTATGTAAATTGTAAGGATCACACTTAAAGGCTAGAGGTTCATGCAACTAAATAACAACTCAAAGAACTCTCAGCAAGCACATGTGAAGTACAAGGAAGTTTTTTCTGAAGATTTGGTCTTTTGGCTTCGAAAGATTTGATACTTAGCATAATGCACTGAGTTGTATCAAATCTTTTGAAGCCAAAAGACCAAATCTTCTGAAGCCAAAGATAAAGTCTTAATTTAGCTTCAAAGACAAAGTCTTCATTAACAACAACAAATGATCCTCAAGGTCTGGGTTTCCAAATGTAACTAATCATCTTTTTCTGTGCAGGAACAACTAAAGAACAAAGGAAATGTATGGATCCTTGATAGTGACTGTTCAAGGCACATAACAGGCAATGACTCTTAACTTCAAAACTTTGAGAAAAGTAATGGATGGCCAATTGCTTTTGGAGGAGATTCAGGTGGTTACATCACTGAAAGGGACATGGTCATAAATGGTAAGCTTAGCATTGAGAATGTAAACTTTCTTAAGAATCTTGGGTACAATCTTATGAATGTATCCCAATTTTGTGATCAGAGAGATAACATACTCTATATTGAGCATGAGTGCATTGTTTTCAAGCCCAGGATAGTCGTTCCTTAAGAGGATATCCTGGTCAGAGCCCCCAGGAAGGGAACATGTACAACATGAACTTGTAAGAAACATCCCCTTCAGGAGAAGTTTCTTGCTTTCTATCTAAAGCCAATAGTTATGAGTCTTTCCTCTGGCATAAATAAATGTGCCATATAAACTTCAAAAACATGAATAAATTAATTAAAATGATTTGGTAACTGGAATACCAATGAAAGAGTTTACAAGTGATGACCATTGTGTTGCATGTATGAAAGGAAAGCAACACAAAGTGTTTCACAAGCCAAAAGAAAGAAACTCCATCACTACACTCCTATAATTATTAAATATGAATTTCTTTGGCCCCACAAGTGTAATGAGTCTAGGAAGGACCTCTTATTGTTTAGTAATCATAAATGACTTCACAAGATACACTTGGGTCTTCTTCTTCATAACTAAGGATGAGACTCCTAAGTTCTTGAGGAACTTCATTCTGAAATTAAGAATTACTGTGATCAGAAGGTCAAAATCATAAGATTTGATAAAGTAACTGAATTCAAGAACCAAATCCTTCATGCATTTTATGATGAAAAAGGTATTACGAGACAATATAGTGCTCCTATGACTCCACAGCAAAACGATGTTGCTGAGAGGAGAAACATGACACTTATTAAAGCTGCAAGAATCATGTTATCTGACTCTAAACTGCCTATCACCTTCTGGGCAGAGGCAGTTAACACTGTCTGCTATGTGCAGAACAGAGTTTTAGTAGTTAAGACTCATGGTAAGACACCTTATGAGCTATGGCATAAAAATAAACCTTTCATTGGTTTCCTCAGATCATTTGGATGTCCTTGCACCATCTTGAATACCAAAGATCAGATTGTTAAATTTACAGAAATCAGATGATTGATATTTTTATTGGATATTCTTCCCGAACTAAAGGTTATAGAGTATACAATCTTAGAACTAGAATAGTTGAGGAGTCAGCCAATGTGACCATCAATGAGCACACTCCCAATGTGAAAGGTTCTGGTCTTGATTGGTTGTTTGATCTTGATTTAGTTACCAACTATCTTAACAAATCATGTGAAGATGTTTCAGGATCTACATGTAGCTTATCAATAGGAGATTCTGATCTAAGATTTGAGTTGAGAAGACCAAGTCAGAAAACTACTTCAGCTCCATTGGTAACAAACCTTACAGTTGGAAATCCTGTCAGCACAACAATTACAAACTTTATAGCTGACACATCTGAGGTTCCTAGAAATTCCAGCATAGAGGCACAAAACTCAAATGAAGGAGTTTCCAATCCAGGAGAAGATGGTGGTAGTAGTAGTGATCACGAATTTCTTGATACTGATAACCACTTAATGTAAGACAACATCAATGATGTCATACACTCATTGGATCAAGCTTCTCTTGATATGTGTGCTGATGTGGTAGGTGATACTCAATCACCAGATCTTAATTTCACAAATTAGATCTATATAACCAACTTGTTGTAATTTCTCAACTAAGAATCCATAAGTTCCATCCCACCACAAACATAATTGGGGATGTTGAAAAAGAGGTTAGAACAAAATGACAAACCCATGACAAAAATGTTTGTGTTCACTCTTTTTTCTTGTCTCAGATTGAGCCTAAG
This sequence comes from Flaveria ramosissima, assembly GCA_025215565.1. Taxonomy (NCBI): domain Eukaryota; kingdom Viridiplantae; phylum Streptophyta; class Magnoliopsida; order Asterales; family Asteraceae; genus Flaveria; species Flaveria ramosissima. Next base: position 20,682,266 of record CM046030.1, read on the forward strand.
AAGATTGATGAGGCTTTGAAGGATGGAAGTTGGGTTAAAGCAATGTGGGAGGAGTTTCTTCAATACAAAAGGCAAAAGGTTTGGAACCTATGTCCTCTTTCTTAAGAGAAGACCACTATAGGTACCACGTGGGTTTTTAGAAACAAGAAAGATGATATAGGACTTGTCATAAAAAACAAGAAAAGACTAGTTATTCAAGGACACACACTAGAAGAGGGGATTGACTACACAGATGTTATTGCTCCTGTAGCTAGACTTAAAGCTATTAGGATATTTCTTGCTTTTGCTGCATCTAAGGATTTCAAGGTCTACCAATTTGATGTCAAGTGTGCCTTCTTATATGGAGTGATTGATGAGGAAGTGTATGAAAACAACCACCTGGCTTTGAAGACCTAAATCAATTTGATTATGTATCAGTACCTTGTTCAGTATGGATATAAGAGGAGTACTATTGATGAAACACTCTTAATTAAAGGAACAAGGAATGACTTGATGCCGGTTCAAGTTTATGTAGACGACATTATGTTTGGGTCAACTAATACAAGGCTCTATAAAGACTTTGAGAACCCGATGAAGAATAGATTTAGATGAGCGCCATTGGGGAACTTAGTTTATTTCTAGAAATTCAAGTGAAGCAGGGTGATAATGACATCTTCATAAACCAGTCAAAGTATGTACAAGACATACTTACCAGATTTCATGTGACTGAGTGTAAGGTTACAAAGACACCCATAGCTACAAACCACTCTTTAGGACCTTATCTTGAGAGGGAGTGTGTTAATAAACATCTCTACAGGGTTATGATTAGGTCCTTCATGTACCTCACAACCAGTAGGCATGATATCATGTTTGCTACATGTATTTGTGCAAGATATCAAGCCAACCCCAAGTTGTCACATTTGGTTGCTATCAATAGAATTCTCAGATATCTCAAAGGTGCTCCCAAGCTGGGCCTTTGGTATCCAAAGAATTCTAGCTTCAATCTATATGCTTATACAGATAGTGACTATGGTGAATGCAACATGACTGCAAAGTCTACATCTAGGGAATGTCAATTCCTTGGTGGAAGGATAGTCTCATGACAATGCAAAAAACAATCCTTTGTGTCTACATCAACTGCTGAAGCTAATTACATTGCTGCTGCAAGTTGATGTGCTCAAGTGCTTTGGATTCAGAAATGGATTCAACTTCAAAGAGACTCCCATCCATATAGACAACAACAATGCTATCTCTGTTACAGAGAATCTTGTACAGCAATTCAGGTATTATTTGATTAGAGATAATTTTGAAAAAGGATTGATTAAGTAGTCAAAGTCAACACAAATAAACAATATGCTGATTTGTTCATAAAAGCCTTTGATTAGCAGAGATTTAAATATCTTGTATGAACTATTGCGATGATTAATTTTTGAGTAAATTTTCTTAAACTAAACTCAGTATTACTTTTAAATATGTGTGTCTTAAATTGTCTATATCATCACCTATATTAGCCCAGTTTAGTTTGGAAGAAACTTTTTTAAATGATATTCCTTAGAATTTTAAAAATTTATATATTTTCTCTCAAAAGATATTAACTTGTCTTCGTAAAAACATTGTCTTCAAATCTAATAACTACTTCTAAGACATTTATCTTCAGAGGAAATTCTTATATATCTTCCGAATCTTAAATATGCTTCCAAGTACTTATATGTGTTAAAATACAATTTTCTTCTGAAAACAATTAAGCCTTTGAAGCTTTGTTCACCCTTGAATAAAACTTTTGAGATTCAATATCTTTCGAAACCAAATATATCTGATACATAAAAATACTTAAATTATTTTTCTTCCGAATCAAATTTTTATCAAACTAAGGAATATCTTCCGAAGTCAAATTGGCTTCAGAAGTTTTTCTCAATACTTCCACAAACAAATTACCTTCGGAAGATTATAGACTTCCAAGAAAACTAACTTTTTGGGCACTTTTTCATAGGTGAGACCGACATCCAGATTTCAAAGTTTATCCTTTTGTATTAACATTGTCTCAAATCCAGTTCATATAAATATACCTTTAACGATTCCCTCCCTTTCACTTTCTTCATCTGCAAAAGTTCATAAGCTAAAGTCACCCACAAACTGCCTTTGTTCTTACCTTTCTTCACTTCGAAGCTACATTATAATGGCTAACCCTGATCCCCGAAACCAAACCAATTTTTCAATGTAGTTACACAGGCAATACAACCAGGTTGCTCTGTCAACATCTAAGAAAGATCCATATTTCTCAAGTGTTTACCGTTACTTAGCTCTCTTAAACTACCTCACAGTGCTCTCTCCACTTTATGAAGGTCAACTCCTAGAGTTCTGGAGTACCTGTCAAGAGGTCATCTTGGATGGTAAGAAGGCACTGTCTGCCACAGCGCAGGGGAGGATAGTTTTTGTCACTCCTACCACCAACAACTCTCATCTAAGGCTGGATGATGAAGAAGAAGAATTGTCCTTCCCCAAATTTGTTATAAACATTTCATTCTGACAGATGGGCTATGAAGGGGGTTACTTAGTAAGAACCTTCAAAAAGGGAAATTTTTCCTCCCAATAGAAGTACCTCCTCCATGTGGTTATCCAATCTCTGTCCAACAAGTATGGAGGTTAGGATTAAATTCCTGAGAATATTTCCTACATAGTCTATAGGATGGTTCAAGGGGTCAAGTTCAGGTACTCTCAATTTGTTTATACCAACTTACTTGCGAACTTGGACTTCTTAGAATATTACATGTTCCCTAGATATGTTCAATACATTTTAACTGTGAATTGGGCTCATAGTTACGGGGAACAAGTAACACTCTTAAACTAGGACAGATGAATTTTGGCATCTTTAAGACAATGAAAAAGTCTATTTTGGGCTTATCAGGGGTAGAAACAGCCCTTGTCTCAAAAATATTAGAGCTCATTTCTCAAGGTGACAACTTGGCAATACAAGTCAATGTTGAACCCAAACTTTCTGTATCCACACCACCCACACACCCACAAATCACCCTCACATACTCAAGAAGATCTAAACAAACCACTACACAAACTACCCAGGATGTGCAGGCCCCCATACACTTACCCACGCAGGAGGAAGTGGAAACTAAAGCTCCCACTACTCCTAAGGAGAAGACCACTCCCATCATTTCTTTGATTAGTGTTGAGGTTCCTCATGCTCAGCCTGATGAGCTCACTATCCTAGCCTTAAACCTTCACTCAGAGTCTTAAAACTCTAGTGATAAAACCTTCAGGGGAAAGCTACCTTCCCCAGCCTTTGGACCTCAACCAAGTAATCTTAAACCTTGAATTCTATGATGATGAAGATATGAGATTCAGTGAGTATCCTGAGTCTCTATTCTCCACCCCTTCTCAAGGAGAGATAAGTGCTCCTAGATCACCTATATGCAATCCTTGCCCTTCATTTCCGGTCGTCTTCTTTGCTCTGAAACGTTTAGCCCTCGGCTTCTTGCAATCCCTACTCAGATGGCCCTCTTCACCATAGTTATAACATCTTGTAGCCTTGCATTCTTTGGCCATGTGACCGGGCTACCAACATTTGAAGCAGATGTTCAATGCTCTCTTACACTCTCCCGTATGCTCCTTCCCGCATCTACCACATCTCTTCGACCCCACACCAGATATGGCTACACACCAGTCATCCACCCTTGCACTCTTGTTACTTGGAGTAACACCACCATGTCCAAACCTCTTCCAACTCCAGTTCCTATCACCACCACCTTTCTTGCTCACCTCCACCACTGCCACTTCCCTCTTATCATATAGCCTCCTAGCCAGATCAACTACCGACCTAAAGGTACTTGGCCGGGCGGTGATCATATACCTGCGGATATATGCCGGCAGACCTTGAATATACCTCTTGATCTTTCTGGATACTGGCGTCACCTGATCAGGAACCAGCCTTGCCATCTCATTGAACTTGGTCGTATACTACTAGTGTGTCATGGTTCCCGCCTCCAGCTATAGGAACTCCCTCTCAATCTTGTCAAGTTCCCACTGAGGACAAAACTCCTCAATCACCAACTTCTTCAGCTCATCACACTTCATCCTTCCAATCGCCCTGCTACCCTCGGCCTGGACAATGTTGTCCCACCAACACAAGGCCGAGTCCATGTATGAGTGGGTAACAAACTTCACCCTCGGATCCTCTCTGCATTCGCTGATTTCCAACACATCCTCTATTTCTCTCACCCATCTGTGAGCAGCAGCAGCATTCTTGTTGCCATCAAAAGTTGGGGGCTTACACCTTTGGAAGGCTCCATAGTTATAGCCCCGTGCTGTTTCCCACACAGCTTCTTCCTCCTCCTCATTATCACTAGAGACAACCGTCTCAGTTTCCGGTCGCTCTCTTTCCCCAGTGGTCTTCTTCTTTTCCTTCTTCTCATCCTCCCTCACTGCTTTAATAAATCTAGCATGTCCTAACATCCTAATCATGATCCAATCACAAAATCACACGTTTTATATAAATAAAGTTTCCTTTTCGGGAAAGTAACATCCAAAATCCATATTTTCATCAATTCTGTTGGAGCTGTTCAAGATAGTCTATATTATCAACACAGTCAAAGTCAACAAAAGTCAACGTCACGGTCAAAGTCATCAAAATCAAACGTCAAGTACGAGACGAAAAAACCAAGACGAGACGTTGAAGATTTAGATGACTAGGAGTTTTATTGTAATAAATATATAATGTGTGAACAAAATATATTTTATCTTTTTTTAGTCATTTTTATGTTTTATATGTAATTTCCATTAATTAGCCTAAGTCTAGGGAGTTAAGTGCAATTAGTAAATATTATATTCACTATAAATAGCCTAATTGTAATTAGAATTAGGCTAATGGTTGCATGACCAATAGATTGGGGGATTACTTGAAAATATATTTTTCAATCTAATTGAAGATCAAAGGGGTTTTATTGTGTTCATCTTAGTTTGATCTATATTCTTCATGTTATTTGATTCAAGTGTGTTTAACTTGGGCTAACAATTTGGTATCAGAGCCATTTTAGATCAAATTCATTGAAGATTTGAAGATTTTTAGAGAGAGAAATTGAGGTTTTTGGTTATTTTTGTTCAATATCAATATTTCATCAATTCCGGATCAAATTCGAGTGTATTTGATATGGAATTTGATTGAATTTTGCTTGTTATTGATTGGGAAAGCTCTGTTAATCATCAGATCTCAAATCCATTGAGATTTAGGCGATTTCAGATTGATTTTGTGTTGAAAAAGCCTTCTAGATTCATCCAGCAAAACTACATTTTCATCTAGCAAAATTGCAGCCTCTTCCAGCGAAACTACAAGTGTTTTACACTTTGTAGTTAATTTCAGCATCTCAGCGAAAGTAGTGATCTTGATCAAAATTTCAACAGTGCTTGTGTGCATATAAGCGAAATTTCTGTCGAAAGTATCATTGAACGAAAGTTCAAGCTTGTTTCGTGCGAAATTGTCGTCGAAACTAAGCAGTCTCAAGCATTTGGTTAGCAAAACTGCTACCGAAATTTCCAGCGAAACTAGTATCGGCTCAGCGAAACTAGCATTCACTGCGAAACTAGCTATGCGAAACTACAATTTCGGCGAAATTATCATCTCTTCAGCGAAACTAGAATGTCAAAGATGACTACTTTCCCCGTAGTTGGGATTAATTGATTTCATCCCGATAAAGAAATATTTATCGATTTTAAAAGATTTATAAAAAAAACAAAAACAAACTGACCTGGCAGCTTGACCCCAGTTGCTAAGATTGCATAGAGTAACATTTTAAAATTTTTTTTTCCTGGGGGAGAATTATTTTACAATTTTTGGGAGGGTTAATTTTAATAAAAAATAAAAATAAAAATGGCTTTTGCAAAACTGTTTAAATCCTTTGAATCTGATAATCTCTCAATTGCACAATGTCGGTTTGATAATTTTGCAGCTTTAAACAATGAAAAGATGTCCAATTTTGTTGATCATTTTTGTTTTGGCAAACAATCTAAAGAAGTTTGATGCCCAATTGGGAAATCATGAACAAGTTCTAAGATTGCTTGATTCCCTCCCATAAGAATGGAGCTCACACGACAAGTCGATTCAAAGAGATAGAGGTTTTCGGGATTACAAACTAATGGAGGTGATCAACAAACTAAATGAAATGGAGTTGGATATCAAACGTCATGAGTACTATCAAGCGACATATCTAACTCTAAAGATCACTTCAAACTCCAAAGAGAAACCAGAAGAGAGATTAGATTTTGGCACCAATTTTGAAGGTTTACCAAAACCTGGAATTGAAGAGGTACAAGGAGAGCTTAAGCAGACATCAATGAGTAAAGGTGGAGCTGAGTTGAATAATGAAGATTGTGATGCTAAGAAGGAAGAGGAATGGAAGAGAAATACTAGAGTTTGCAACTGCGAGAAGGCTCTTACTGCTGAAAGAGTCATCCTGGATCTTCCATACGAGACAGTTCAGGATATGTGTTCTTCTGCTTGCAAAATTCGTTTATTTGGTGTGCATAAAGCTAATAGGTTACTTTTAGATAACCAAAAAGAATTAACCACCATAAACGCTGTCACGACCGTGTACGTACGGAATACTAACTAATAATGCGTGAAACCAAATCAAATAGTGAGGAATCCTATTTGATTGGCGATCCAATCAGTGAGAACGCAATCCCGATCAATCTAACGATTAAAGAAACGTTAAGAATGAGTAGAAAATGATCAGATGCGAACTATGAACTTGGAATAGGCTTTCTGGTCGCTCTGGACGGCTAGGTTATGAGTATGTTTCTAAAGTTACGTTTTTCCAAGGAATTAAGTGGTATTTATAGGTTTGCAGTCTTCGTTCGTGCGACTGAACCATTAGCATGGTTCAGTCGTGCGACTGACCCATGCGACTGATTCATACGGACGACTGAAAGTTCAGTAGTGGGACTGAGTCAATCTCATGTCTCACTTGTACGACTGATCTAGTCGTCTGGTTCAGTCGTGCGACTGGTTCATTGGCATGATATATTAATGCGTATGGTCCATAAGTATGGTCCATTAGCATGAATCATCATATAACAACTTCAAACCTATATAATAAGTTTATATATATGAATCTGATATAAGTAAACATCAAAGCACAAATCATATATTATTACATTGTTTCATTACACATATGTAAGCCATGTCAGACTTTTACATTAAGCACATAAACTAGGAACATATGTATCAACAAACTCCCCCTTCGACCTAGTTTACTCTAACATCTGAAATTCTTCATATGCTCTTCAAACCTCTTGTACTTCTCCTCTCTTGTGACTCCTGCGTGTATTTCATACGCAAAGCAGAGCCGTATCACATTCTGGAATTGGAGATCTTGTACAATATCCTGCGCATCATTGAACAGTGACCACTTGTATAAAGTGTAGACATCTTCAGCTGACAAGTTGGTAAGCCACATTGGGTCAAATACCCTGATAGTTTCCATTTTGCCCTCTTTGTTTAGAACTATGACCGCTTCACCCGTCCTCCTGTCATAATACCACCATATGAAATGTGGAGTGAAGTCCTGAGGCATTTCCCGTAAGGGAATCTTCGACATCATGTGCGGGGGACTCCACTTCACCACTACTTTAGGATTTCCAGATATGGGATCCACCTCAGACTTGCGAATAAACCTCTTCGGTTGTTGAGGTCTGAAGTTTACCCACTTGGTGTGGTACTCCTTCTTTAATGTAGCTTCAAACCAACCTGACATTTTTCTGGGATCAGCATACAACAGATTTAAGCATGCCAGTCGGTTGAGCTCAAAACCTGGGAGAGTCTTCAGATCATGAGGATACCTGAAGTACTCTATTCCCTTCTCCCTTTTCACATCATAAACATTTAAATCCTCAAAATATACCCACGCTATGATCTTGCCAGACACCTTCTGATGTTTCTTGACCTTGTAGAGCTTGGTGTAGGCATTTTGCTTTGGAGCTGTTCGTTGGGCTCGTACTTCAGCAAAACAAGCCGCCCATTCAGCCTTCCTTATGTTAACATCTGCATCCGAGGCTTGGGCTTGGCTTTCAACCTTATCCTTTTCCTTTTCGATTTCATCCAGCTTTTCATATGTAGCACTGTCGAGCGTCTCACCCAAGTTGGGGATCACATTGCCCTCTCGGTTAGTGTACTCTGGATAGTGTTCAGACGTGACATCCACAATCTTTATTTCATCAACATCGTTCAGCTCATCATCACTAATGACATCTACCTCTGGAGCGTCTTTGACAAGCTCGTCTGGATTCAGTCTGAACATCTCAGCGAGTTGCTCATCGGTCAGATCGTGAATAATTTCTCCTTCTTCGGGAGTGTAGCTCACCAACCGTCTGACTATCCCTTTCGAATCAAGAATCATGGTGAATTGAGACTTGATTTGCTGCAGGGGAGCAACATCATATTCATCTTGTTGAGAGGTTTGATTTGCTTGATTTAAACATTTAACACATCAATCATTAATAGTTAATCAAGACATTTAAAACATAGATAAACATAAATAACCATAAATTACATTAATGTAATATTCGAGTCAAGTACAAAAGTTTATAAATACAAAACATCTAATCTTTACTTTTATCTTGATTGGTCAATTCTTCAATTGCAGGAGCTGAAGACGATGCTTCTTGATCTTGTGTTCTCTTAGTACGCCTTTCTTGACCCTGAGCAGAGGCTGATGCAGCAGCATCACCTTCTTCATCATCATCATCTCCTCTCTTCTTTCCACTCGTCCCTCTTTATCATCCTCATCTTCTTCACCAGTATCATCATCATCATCATCATCATCATCATCATCATCATCATCATCATCATCATCATCATCATCATCATCATCATCATCATCATCACCTATTCTGATCTTTAAGGGCTCATCTTTTGATCCTTTCATCCTGAGCATGATCTTCTTATTCTTTTCCTCCAAATCCTCAATCCTCTTAACCGAATGAACATTCTGCTCCTGAAGTTATGCAATCTGCTGAGCTTGAGCAGCATTGAGCTCCATAAGCTTGTTTAGCTGTGTAGCTCTTTACTCATCGGCAGCTAGCAGCTTTAGCACCATTCTGTTTAGGTTGGCTAGCTGTTCCTCTACCCCGATGGAGGGTAGAGTGGATCCATGGCTCGGTGGGACGTGATCAAGATGACCCGACTCGTTGGGTGGTGGTGGTGGTGGTGGATGTGGTGAATATGGGAGGTGGTATAGGAGTGGATGGTGATGGGGTGGTTGTGGTCATGGTGGTAGGAGGTATGGTAGTGGTAGCAGGAGGTGGTAGCTATGGTAGAGGTAGTGGTGGCTGTGGTCATGGTGGTGATCTGTGTAATCCTCCTCCTCTTGCTCTTCATGCCGTGGGGCTGAGCCATCCTCTTCTTCCTTGATCCCTTGGAAGAGGATGCTCCCCTTGGGCTCATGGGCTAGTCCAGGATGTATGAAGGATTAATGACATTGGTAGCAGCATCCCTGGACTCGCCTTGGCGTCCACCAACCGCCGCAATCCCCCTCTCAGTGGCAACAACCTTGCTGCCCGCTGTCCTCCCTAGAGGCTCTTCATCTGACTCTTCCTCCTCATCAGGCAGGAAGTGTTGGTGGAATCCTGCAGGACCGTTTAAGGGCTTGAACAAATTTACAACACAACAACACAATAAGGAGAACAACTAAACTTTGATCAAACAGTGAACTGGATTAACCAAGTATGATACTAAGAACACAAGTAAAGTAAAGAGACAGAACAAGAGAGTTGGGTTTCAAGGAGGTAGTATATTGCTTTCTCAAGTTCTTTTACAAGTGTTACAAAGCATAAAGAAAGATACAAGAACTTGGAATACTTGTACTACAACCTACAGCCGGCTATACTTTGAAAGCCAGCTGGATACAATTGACTAGACACTAACAAAATCAATTGTAGGATCAAAAGGCATATCTGCCTTTTGTCCTTGTGACTATGACATGCCATAGCTCACGTCCTTATCTATTACAAAAAGGATAAAGTACATAAAGTAGAAAGTTACAGACTCAAGACCTCAATGTACAGTTACCAAAAGCATGGACCTTTTCACCAACTCATGTAAGTTGGTGACTTTACAGAGATGCAGCGGAAAAGTGCTTTATGGAACAGTACATCAGATAAAGCATGTATACTAAAAGTCTTCGGAAGAAATCTGTCTTCATAGGATGAAGCTTCGGAAGACTTTGTCTCTGAGGCTTCGGAAGACTTCATGTTTGGCTTCGGAAGATATTGGTCTTGGCTTCGGAAGATTTTACACTTTGAGTATTTTCTAGTGTGTTGTGTAAAACTTCCGAAGCATTCTTTACTTCAGTACTTAGTGCATGTTGCAGAGACACATTGGATGTTTTGGGTTGCATCAGACTTAAGGAATCCTTACAAACCCAGCAGTTTCAGTTCCACCCTGGGTGGATGGTGGAGATGGTAGATCAGTGGCAGTGGCCTTCGATGGAGTGGGGCCTGTATTTCCACCATCACCACTGTCATCATCATCGTCGTTGTCATCTCGTATAACAATAGGCTCAGAATATGAGTCACTGTCATCGTGACGCCACTTCCTGCGAGCGGGCGCCGCATAGTCCTCTCGGGCCAGATGCCCAAACAATCGTCTCACCGGGGGCTTCACCTGCTTGCCCCGGTATACTTTCATCTGCCCAAGTGTCGTATCATCAATAACCTCAAGAGTGACTGCATCATCTCTCTCCTTCGGCAGCAAAGGAAGCTTCTGGTCAATAATCATCTGAAGGAAACGAGGGTACATGCAGAAGCCTTCCTTGCCTTTGGCCTCTATGTTTTCTACCATGTACGTGAAGATCATACGGGAGAAACTAAACGGATGGTTCAGTACCAGAGCTATGTAAGCATTCTGGATTTTATCTGACATCTCATCAAAGCCACCTTTCCATGAGGCTATGCACTTGAGGAGCACATGGGCCAAGTACTTGAACTGGGGGCATAGGTTGCTCTTGTTGAGCACACCTGCATTTATGTCCCCAGCGTACTTGATCCGAAGAAAACATCCCCGCACAGTCAGGGGATGTAGCCTGGTCGGGCAGTCTCCGTCCTCTCCAAACTCCAAAACTCTCCTCAGATCATCCTCGCTGATCTCAATCTCTTCACCGAAAATAGAGCTCCAAATACGATGAGGCTCAGTGGACCTGTCTACTACAGCGCTTTCCCAGAAAGCCTCCTGAATCGAATTATAAGGCGTGCATGGTGTCGAGATAGCCTTGAGATCCTCGATCTCCAAAGAAAGATAATAATGCCCATGAACTCAGAAGCGTTCCGGGACGTGACGTCAAGATGAGCATAGATGTTGTGCTTCGTGCTCATCGTCCACCTACTAGCCATGTTGCTGTAACACAAGACACATAAACGTTAGAATTTTGGTAAGTGAATGACATTTGAATTGCAATGAACTTGAAACATTCTGTTCAATCGTGCGAATGGACAATGCGACTGAGTCATAGTCGTGTGATTGAGCTCATTCATACGATTGAGCTTGCGACTGAGCTTAGTCGTATACTATACCAACGGTTGAACCAGACGTGCGACTGAACTAATACACATGTTTCATTCGTGCGATTGAGCCATTCGCTCAGCTCAGTCGTGCGATTGAGTCATTCGCCCAGCTCAGTCGTGCGATTTAGTCATTCGCCCAGCTCAGTCGTGCGATTGAACTTCATCAGCATGTCCATTCGCATACATCTCTGTTCGACACTTTAGAATCAGTTCTTGGTCTATACTTGATGTTAAACATTGTGGTTAGGCTTATTAGAGTCGCAAACGCTCAAAATAACACCTAATACTCTTTAAGTTAACAGTTTAGTCCATTTTGGTGGTTTATTTTGACATCTTTGTCTCGGTTCTTGTTTTGACCAATTTAAGTCATTAGGACTTGAATAAACCGAAAATTTTGTGCGTTTTCAGTCACTAAATACCTGTAGATGAAGATAGTACACGTTAGTATCACAATCACTGTGCGAAATCAATCAAATCGAATTTTGGCAGAGTAACTTTGCTTTCGTGCGATTTGGGAGCGATTAAAGGGTGATTAAAATGTGCGACCGACTCCCCTCTATTTATACTAGGTTTACCTTCGGTCGTACGACTGGACCTATTCGCACGCTTCATTCGTGCGACTGGGGCTCAGTCGATCATATCCATTCGTGCGACTGAGGTTCAGTCGTGCGAGTAACTCAGTCGTCCCCTCCATTCGTGCGATTGGTTCAATCTGGTGATCCAATCGCATGGATTTACCCATGCTTATGGTCCATTCGTACGTCTTGTCTATACGTATGGTTCAATCGTGCGATTGGCTATATTCATGATCCAATCGTGCGACTGGTCCATACTTATGGTCCAGTCGTGCGAATGGCTCAGATTTAAGAGTTTGACCTCAGGCACTTTCAAACAGTTTACTTGTTAACTATTGATAAAACGTTATGACCGATGATCATCTCAGACATGACCTTTTTAATTTGAAAAACTGTTGATCACCTCAGACGTGATCCTTTTAATTTAAAACTGACTGGTCACCTCAGACGTGACCCTTTTAATTTGAAACTGATTGGTCACCTCAGACGTGACCCCTTTTAGTGAGTGATTCACAGAATTCATCCAGTTAGATAGTCCGACTTTTACCTAACAAAAAAACTAGAAAAATAGAAAAACAACTTGCAATAAAAAACTGAACATGATATAATTTTGGGGTTTTTTATAAGAGATGGATTGAAATCATTTAGAAAGCCGTCTAGCAGATTTTTCTTCCTGAACAACACAGCTTCAAGTTAATTTGATCATTTCTAGAACGATTCATTATGGAATCATACAGGTATATCAAATCAATTGGGACATTTTAATAAAACATTTTGAGGCTAGATTCTTGTTTTGACCGAGAGTCAATAGCAATTTTTGGAAATCATACTAGAGCTATAAGATGCACACACTGATTTTGACTGTCAAGAATTGCAGCCATGATGATTGTCAGTATATTTGTTCTTTTAAATCCATACACAGATTTTTGACACACATTGGTGATGAATTAAGGTTTAATTATTTCAACAAGCATTTGTGGATCCCACGCTTATATGGTAATCAACGTTCCTCAGGAGATTTGTGAGCGGTCTACGGGTATTTTGACAAGAAGTAACTATTCTAAGAGCTTTCAAAGAGATGCCAAGCCTCATGTCAGTGCCATCACCCAACGGAGAGGCGCAAACAACAATGAATTCTAGAATATTTAGGTTATGCTTATCCTCAGGTCAGTGCCATCGCACAACAGAGAGGCACACAACCTATCTTCTTGTGAGAGCATTTTTCTTTTCTTTGTGCACGTAACGCACCAACAACATTTGTCATTAGCTTGATTGCGCTTAACATTTTTTTTCTCGTGCTTTGCTCTTTTTATGGTCATCCGCACAAATTTGTGGCGTTTATTTTGCTCATCACCCCTTATTGGAAATGTGTTGATTGTGTTAACCAGGGATAAGATGGGAACCCACAACAAGTTGAACAATTTAGTTTGAATTAAAGTCACCAGTGAGGTCTACTCATCTATTGTGTTGAATCTACCGACACATCATATAATGAACTAGCAACCTCTAGGTCTACTTTCTCTATGTTACCTTAGTAGCATACTAGTTTTACTATCATTTTTCCTTTTATTTCCCTTAGAATTCTCAGACTTATACTTTGAACTTTGTATCTTAATCATTTAAAACTTTTAAAGTCCCAAACAATCTGTTCCCTGTGTACTATCATTTTCCATTAAGCGTTGAATCAGAATCACAGATTTGATTTCATTTCTATTAGCTAAGCTGCCCTTCTCCCTCGTTTTTTTAAGTAATTAAATACTGCACGAATTAAATACTAAACTAACCTATTCTCCCCCTAAAATTCTAAAACCAAAAATCTTTTTGTGTTTTTGGATTTTAATAGACAGGAAAATAAAATAAGACAAAAGAAAATAAAAAACATGTGTGACTATGCACTTTCTTCCTCTAGAATCACATCACTTTTCTTTTTCACGCCATTAACTTCTAAAAGATATAAAAACCTCGGTTTATCAAATGCCTTTGTGTAGATGTCGGCGCGCTGAAAATCCGTATTTATTTTAACAACATCAATTAATTGCTTTTCACAGTCACGTATAAAGTGATATTTAATACCGATGTGTTTAGTTTTAGGATGTTGGACTGGATTTTTGGTGACAACAGAAGCAGCAGAATTATCAACAAAAATAGGAGTGTTAGAGAATCGCAAACCGTAGTCGCGCATTTGCTGTTGAATCCAAATGATCTGCGAACAGCAACTTGCAGCAGCAACGTATTCAGCTTCACAAGTTGACAGAGCAACCGATGTCTGCTTCTTACACTGCCATGTGACTAACCGTCTACCAAAGAATTGACATCCTGCAGAAGTTGACTTGTAATTCATCTTGCAACCACCATAATCCGAGTCACAATACGCTGTAAGCTCAAAATCATCATCATGAGGATACCACAACCTGAGTGTTGGAGTACACTTCAGATAGCGAAAAATCCGTTTCACACCAATTAGATGATTTACTTTTGGTTTTGCCTGATATCTTGAACAAAGACACGTGGCATACATGATATCAGGACGAGACGCTGTGAGATACATAAGGGATCCGATCATTCCTCTATACAATGTAGCATCAACCAGATCACCATTTTCGTCGGGTTCCACATCATGAGTCGTGGAAAGTGGAGTTCCAGCAGCTGAAGCATTCTCCATGTCAAACCGACTGAGGATGTCCCCTACATATTTAGTCAAATGCAGGAAGATTCCTTTTGGTGTCTGATCCACTTGTAGTCCTAGGAAGAACTTCATCTCCCCCATTGCACTCATCTCGAACTCTGCTTTCATTACAGATTCAAATTCTTTACATAACTCTTCCTTTCTGGAACCGAAGATTATGTCATCAACATAAATCTGTACTAGCAGTAAGTCACCATCCTTTTCTTTGATGAATAACGTACAATCAATCACTCCTCTATGAAAACCGTGTTTCACAAGATGAGTCGAGAGTTTCTCATACCAGGCTCTAGGGGCTTGATGGAGCGCGTAGAGAGCCTTGTCCAGTTTGTAAACTCTGTCCTGATGATAAGGGTCCTCAAATCCAATCGGGTTGACTGACGTAGACTGTCTCACGAATTTCACCATGAAGGAATGCACTTTTGTCATCTAGTTGATAAACTATAATCTTCATGTAAGATGCATAGGCTAGGAAGATACGGATTGTTTCCATTCTAGCCACAGGTGCAAACACTTCATTGTAATCAATGCCTTCGACTTGTCTAAAACATTGAACCACAAGTCGAGCCTTGTTTCTGATTATAACCCCTTGGTCATCTTTCTTGCACTTCAAAACCCATTTCGTGCCAATCACCTTAGCACCTTTTGGTCTGTCCACAAGGGTCCATACTCCTAGCTTCTTAAACTGTAGGAGTTCTTCTTGCATCGCACTTGCCTCATTGTTTAATGCTTCACTAACATATTTTGGCTCAAATTGAGACACAAAACATCGATATGCGCCATCGTGAAGATATTCTTTTTCCAAGACTGAGGCATAATTAGCTGAGTATAGCTGATTTCTGGTCGGTACTCCTGATCTAACATCTCCAATGACATTGTCCAAAGGATGATAAATGTTTATCCGGGATCCAGGAGTGGTGGGAACAGCTACCGCATCATCCAGATTGTGAACCACAGCTTCATTATCTGAAGCTGTTGGAGTATGAGCTCCCGAAGTGTCAGAGGCACCAGGATTTGATGCTTGTGTACTTTCTGTAGCAGGAACTTGTTCTTCATGATCCACCTGTTCAGTCTCCACTACTTCATCGTCAGAGGAGGAGTCACTTACATCAAATGCTCCCCCTAAAGTACTAGAGGATGCACCTTGTGGAATTGATGTTGTCGAGTCTAGGGACGATGTGTTTAAGACATCGTACATCATTCTGGTCAATAACTCATCATCAGGAAGTGAGGGAGGGATGTTGAAGGACTTAAAGAATCCATCATAGTCGAAGAAGAATGAGGGAGGGGGTGGTGTATCTCTGAACATCAACGTTGCACCACACTTCTACCTGACCCGTTGAGTTGTTATAAACTCTCTTGTATGGTATCTTCTGCCTTTTCACTAAACTTCCAAGTCTGGTTTTCTTCAGTATCATGCATGGTGTGCCAAACGGTTCTAGATACTCCAAGTTGGGTTTACATCGCTGGAGCAGCTCATAACATGTTTTCCCATGTCGTTTGACCACTAAAACTCGATTGAGGGTGTAACATGCATTGGCAACTGCCTCGTTCCAAAATTGGATAGGCAGTTTCGAGTCGGCTAGCATCGTTCTTACTGTCTCTATCAAGCTCCTGTTCTTTCGTTTAGCAACTCCATTCATTTGTGGAGTGTAGGCAGATGTGAACTGGTGTACAATTCATTTCTCTTTGAAGAACGCCTCCATCCACTGGTTCTTGAACTCCGTCCCGTTGTCTGATCGAATCTGTCTCACTTTCAGCTATGGAGTGATTCCATGTAGTTACTAGCTGTTTGAAGGATTCAAATGTCTCTGATTTGGATTTCAGAAACATCACCTAAGAGAATCTTGAGTAATCATCCGTGACTACATAACAATACAAATCACCAGTGATGCTTTTTGTGCTAACATGACCAAACAGATCCATGTGTAGAAGTTCAAGAGGCAGGTCAATGGAATTAACTTTCTTTGCCTTGTGAGACTTCTTGGTCTGTTTACCTTTCTTACACGCTACACAATAATCCGGAAGTTGAAAATTCTTGACATTTACTCCATTCACTAAATCATTCTGGATTAGATGATTCATCTTCCGTGGATTGATGTGTCCCATTCTCCTATGCCAGGAGATTGAGTCCTTCTCAGCTGCCTTTGACAAGAAGCATTGAACTTTATGATCAGTTGTGAAGGCTTTTGATAGATCCAAGACATATAAGTCATTATATCTTGAAGGTAACATTAAGATTTGTCCTTCGGGATAATGTAATCCTTCTTCAATACATAGCACTTCTTGTTGTAAAAAATAACTCTGAATCCTTTGTCACAGATCTGAGAGACTGAAAGCAAGTTATTCTGTAGTTGTTGAACGTAGTTGACCTTATCAAACTTGACTTTCTGGTTTCCCACTTCGTCTTGAGCGGTGATGTATCCTCCTTTATTTCCAGCAAATGATACATGTCCCCCTTTAATTTGTTTGACATTGAAAAGGAGAGACAAGTTCCCGGTCATGTGCCTAGACGCCCCACTATCAACAATCCAGGTATTTGTGATAGCACTGTAACGGACACCCTGCACATTAAAAGGAAATGATCAGTTTAGGTTTGGGACCCAAGCCTTAACTGGCTTGGGTGATCCAGAGGAATCACACATCATAAACTCAACGCACTATCCATTTGAGGGTGAGTGCATATCATTCTTCTTATTGTTTTCATTATCAGACAATGGACTTGACTTTTCTTTCCATAAGCCAGTTTTGTGTAAGGCCTGTTTGTGATAAACAGACGACTGGCTTACAGTTTGAACTTTAAGTTCATTAATTCTCTTTGGTGGAGTAATAGAACTCCTTTTTGAAGAACTTGGTTTTGTATCATAAAGTTCAATTTTCTAGTCTGGGAGTCTTATAATAAGGACAGTTAGAAGAAATATGTCCTCTCTTTCCACAACTATAGCATGATCTCCCTTCTACATGTTGAGGAAACTGTTTATGTGGAGTTGAGTGTAATACAGGTGTGACATGAGTCTGGTTGGATTTGGTCACTACTTGTTTAGATGTTTTTGCTTTTTTAACGAAATTAATTGTTTGCACACTCTTAACATCTTTAACCTTTAGTTTATTTGGACTTTGACGTGAAGCACGTGTTTGGTTAACTGATTTGGTAATTTTGGGTTCAGAATTAGACATGTGTGAACCTGACTTTCCATTAACCTTTTCAATTGATTTATCCAAATTCTCAACTGGCATTTTGCCTTTTGATTTTAAAACAGACTCCTTCTGTTTAGTAACAGAGCTCACCGATTTACCGGTGGAATCTGGATCACTAACCAGAGGAGTGGACACCACATGATCCTTAATTGGATTGTTATTTACACGTCTACATTTTGTATTTAACAAGATCTCATGTGGTGGTGGAACTACTTGATAACCCAACCCTTCCCCATTGTTTCGTTCTTGCACTAAGTTCTGTACTATGTGAGAAGAACTAGCCTAACTATGCAGTTTTTGTTTTAATGAATTTACCTCGACTTCTAAAACTGCTTTTTCTTTCTTTGTTTCTTCCAAAGAGTTTAAATAAAACTTTATATCATTGGCTTGATTAAAAGCAACAACCTCAGTTTCCCTTAGTTGTTTACCTAAAAGTTCTATCTTTTCTTTAAAACTGCACTCATTTTGTTTTAATATCCAATTAGCTTCAGTGCAGTGTTGTAAGTTATTTACTAAGTTATCATTGTGTTCTAATAACCTAGCAAATTTTAGATCAATGCTTTCCCTAAACTTTTCACATTCAGAATACACATGTTTATTAAATAATTGATCTAAGGAACTTACCTGTGAGGAGTCAGTTGAATCAGCCATCAATGTAGAGGTTGACTCTTCTGTGGTTGGAGTTTCTGAACTTGTTGCTTTGAGCTCTTCCTCAATCACGTGATTTACCACGTTTATAGCTTCTTCTGAGTCTGACAAAACTTGCTCAGCTGCAATATCACCTTTACTGGCAGACCCATCATCCAATGCTTCAACACAAGCAATGTTTGATTCTCCAGGATAGACAAAACGGAAAGACCACTCTTGTCCTTTATCATCTTGAGCAGTTAGTGCCTTAGTCTCTTTACTTGAAAAACCTGTTCCAACCATGTTTTTGTCTTGACAGTTGAAGGTTGAGAACGGATTTCCGTTACCTGTTTTCTTGGGCTTTACACATTCATGTTTGGAATGCCCCTTTTCACCACAGTTGAAGCAGGTGACCTTTGTTTTGTCGAAACCAAAAGTCGTATCTTTCGTGGCTACTAGATTCTGCCCCGTCTTCTTGACAAACCTTTTAGCTAGTCTAACTGCACTTGCTAGAGCCCACATGATATCCATTCTTTCCAGCTCGTTCTCTTCAACCTGCTCGTAGTCTTCATCTGTAAGATGACAATTTCCGATCTTCCCAGCAACTAAACCATAATACGATTGGACAACAACTGCTAGAAGATCCATATGCTCCTTTGAAACCTCCACTGTGATATTACCGAGATTCTCGGTCTTCAACTTAGTAGCATTGGCTTCAGGTACTATATATTGGGTGCAAGATGACCTTGACGTTTCTGATCCTGAAGCAGTGGATTGGGAATGAGTTGTTGAACAATACATAAAGGCAGTTTTAAGTGGTGCTCCTAAACCAGTTGGAGTGGGAGATGAGTTATATAGTGAAGGATTCTGAACGTAAGATCCTTTCTTTGACTTGTACTTCATCCTCAGTTCCTCCTCCCTTAGCTTCAAGATGAAGTCATTTATGTCCAACGTAATAAGTATGTCATTTTGTCTCAAGTTGGACACAAATGAATTGTAACACCCGGTTATTTATTTTGAAGCCGACGGGTAAAGAAAAAGAAATAAAGTCCAAAGTCGGGCCAAAACCCCCCAACGGGAGAAGGTTGGATGAGTGGGAGTATAAAAGGGGGGAAGGCACCCAACACCCTCCCCCACACTCATAATTTTCGGATTAGAGAGAGAGAAGAGGAAGAAAAGTGGTCTCGAACTTGGTGTAACACCCGGTTATTTATTATTTTGAAGCCGACGAAGGAAGAAAAAGAAATAAAGTTCAAAGTCGAGGGACCAAACTCGCCAACGAAAGAAAGTCGGGTGAGTGGGAGTATATCAGGGAGAGGCAGCCCTTACCCTCTCCCCCACACTCACAAATCAGCTAAGGAGAGAGAGAAGAAGAAGAAAAGAGGAAAGTGTCGGTTCGGGTTGGTTCGAGTGGCCAAAATCGTTGAGGAGCGAGTCAAATCGAAGACCTTGTCGTTGTGCTCTTTTGTGTGAGTTCTAGGACCCCACTTTTACTTGTTTTCAACCGATTTTAGGGCTGGAAAGCATTAAAAACCCGTTTTTATATGTGCGTGTTTATGACCCATTTAGGTGTGTTGCGTGTGATGCGTTTAGAGTTTGTTTCGGGCTTGTGTGTGCTTGTATGGGGTGTGGTATGCATTCCTAAGGTCTAAGACGGTTGATTTAGGCTTAGAATGGGTTTGGATGAGCTTGGAGGCCGAAAATGGCAGATTGGGTTCGGGATGAACTCCATTCTGCATCAGCTAGGGCTAGGCGACCGAATGGAGGTCATACGGCCGATTGAGGCGATTGAGGTTCATTCGCACGATTGAGGTTCATTCGCACGATTGAGGGTTCATTCGCACAAATAAGGTTCCATTAGTACGATTGGGAGTCCAGTCGCATGGGGAGTCATACGACTGAGGGTCCAGTCGCATAGGTGCTCATTCGCATTAGTTCCATCCGCATGAGGTCCATACGCACGACTCGGTGTCCATTCGCATAGATGTTCATCCGCATGAGGTGCTGAATGGGCGGCTTGTTTTGCTGAAGTACGAGCCCAACGAACAGCTCCAAAGCAAAATGCCTACACCAAGCTCTACAAGGTCAAGAAACATCAGAAGGTGTCTGGCAAGATCATAGCGTGGGTATATTTTGAGGATTTAAATGTTTATGATGTGAAAAGGGAGAAGGGAATAGAGTACTTCAGGTATCCTCATGATCTGAAGACTCTCTCAGGTTTTGAGCTCAACCGACTGGCATGCTTAAATCTGTTGTATGCTGATCCCAGAAAAATGTCAGGTTGGTTTGAAGCTACATTAAAGAAGGAGTACCACACCAAGTGGGTAAACTTCAGACCTCAACACCGAAGAGGTTTATTCGCAAGTCTGAGGTGGATCCCATATCTGGAAAGCCTAAAGTAGTGGTGAAGTGGAGTCCCCGCACATGATGTCGAAGATTCCCTTACGGGAAATGCCTCAGGACTTCACTCCACATTTCATATGGTGGTATTATGACAGGAGGACGGGGTGAAGCGGTCATAGTTTAAACAAAGAGGGCAAAATGGAAACTATCAGGGTATTTGACCCAATGTGGCTTACCAACTTGTCAGCTGAAGATGTCTACACTTTATACAAGTGGTCACTGTTCAATGATGCGCAGGATATTGTACAAGATCTCCAATTCCAGAATGTGATACGGCTCTGCTTTGCGTATGAAATACACGCAGGAGTCACAAGAGAGGAGAAGTACAAGAGGTTTGAAGAGCATATGAAGAATTTCAGATGTTAGAGTAAACTAGGTCGAAGGGGGAGTTTGTTGATACATATGTTCCTAGTTTATGTGCTTAATGTAAAAGTCTGACATGGCTTACATATGTGTAATAAAACAATGTAATAATATATGATTTGTGCTTTGATGTTTACTTATATCAGATTCATATATATAAACTTATTATATAGGTTTGAAGTTGTTATATGATGATTCATGCTAATGGACCATACTTATGGACCATACGCATTAATATATCATGCCAATGAACCAGTCGCACGACTGAACCAGACGACTGGATCAGTCGTACGAGTGAGACATGAGATTGACTCAGTCCCACTACTGAACTTTCAGTCGTCCGTATGAATCAGTCGCATGGGTCAGTCGCACGACTGAACCATGCTAATGGTTCAGTCGCACGAACGAAGACTGCAAACCTATAAATACCACTTAATTCCTTGGAAAAACGTAACTTTAGAAACATACTCATAACCTAGCCGTCCAGAGCGACCAGAAAGCCTATTCCAAGTTCATAGTTCGCATCTGATCATTTTCTACTCATTCTTAACGTTTCTTTAATCGTTAGATTGATCGGGATTGCGTTCTCACTGATTGGATCGCCAATCAAATAGGATTCCGCACTATTTGATTTGGTTTC
Organism: Flaveria ramosissima; assembly: GCA_025215565.1. Classification (NCBI taxonomy): domain Eukaryota; kingdom Viridiplantae; phylum Streptophyta; class Magnoliopsida; order Asterales; family Asteraceae; genus Flaveria; species Flaveria ramosissima. The sequence continues at coordinate 20,704,296 of CM046030.1, forward strand.
ACGCATTATTAGTTAGTATTCCGTACGTACACGGTCGTGACAGTTTATGGTGGTTAATTCTTTTTGGTTATCTAAAAGTAACCTATTAGCTTTATGCACACCAAATAAACGAATTTTGCAAGCAGAAGAACACATATCCTGAACTGTCTCGTATGGAAGATCCAGGATGACTCTTTCAGCAGTAAGAGCCTTCTCGCAGTTGCAAACTCTAGTATTTCGCTTCCATTCCTCTTCCTTCTTAGCATCACAATCTTCATTATTCAACTCAGCTCCACCTTTACTCATTGATGTCTGCTTAAGCTCTCCTTGTACCTCTTCAATTCCAGGTTTTGGTAAACCTTCAAAATTGGTGCCAAAATCTAATCTCTCTTCTGGTTTCTCTTTGGAGTTTGAAGTGATCTTTAGAGTTAGATATGTCGCTTGATAGTACTCATGACGTTTGATATCCAACTCCATTTCATTTAGTTTGTTGATCACCTCCATAGTTTGTAATCCCGAAAACCTCTATCTCTTTGATCGACTTGTCGTGTGAGCTCCATTCTTATGGGAGGGAATCAAGCAATCTTAGAACTTGTTCATGATTTCCCAATTGGGCATCAAACTTCTTAGATTGTTTGCCAAAACAAAAATGATCAACAAAATTGGACATCTTTTCATTGTTTAAAGCTGCAAAATTATCAAACCGACATTGTGCAATTGAGAGATTATCAGATTCAAAGGATTTAAACAGTTTTGCAAAAGCCATTTTTATTTTTATTTTTATTAAAATTAACCCTCCCAAAATTGTAAAATAATTCTCCCCCAGGAAAAAAAAATTTTAAAATGTTACTCTATGCAATCTTAGCAACTGGGGTCAAGCTGCCAGGTCAGTTTGTTTTGTTTTTTTTATAAATCTTTTAAAATCGATAAATATTTCTTTATCGGGATGAAATCAATTAATCCCAACTACGGGGAAAGTAGTCATCTTTGACATTCTAGTTTCGCTGAAGAGATGATAATTTCGCCGAAATTGTAGTTTCGCATAGCTAGTTTCGCAGTGAATGCTAGTTTCGCTGAGCCGATACTAGTTTCGCTGGAAATTTCGGTAGCAGTTTTGCTAACCAAATGCTTGAGACTGCTTAGTTTCGACGACAATTTCGCACGAAACAAGCTTGAACTTTCGTTCAATGATACTTTCGACAGCAATTTCGCTTATATGCACACAAGCACTGTTGAAATTTTGATCAAGATCACTACTTTCACTGAGATGCTGAAATTAACTACAAAGTGTAAAACACTTGTAGTTTCACTGGAAGAGGCTGCAATTTTGCTAGATGAAAATGTAGTTTTGCTGGATGAATCTGGAAGGCTTTTTCAACACAAAATCAATCTGAAATCCGCCTAAATCTCAATGGATTTGAGATCTGATGATTAACAGAGCTTTCCCAATCAATAACAAGCAAAATTCAATCAAATTCCATATCAAATACACTCGAATTTGATCCGGATTGATGAAATATTGATATTGAACAAAAATAACCAAAAACCTCAATTTCTCTCTCTAAAAATCTTCAAATCTTCAATGAATTTGATCTAAAATAGCTCTGATACCAAATTGTTAGCCCAAGTTAAACACACTTGAATCAAATAACATGAAGAATATAGATCAAACTAAGATGAACACAATAAAACCCCTTTGATCTTCAATTAGATTGAAAAATATATTTTCAAGTAATCCCCCAATCTATTGGTCATGCAACCATTAGCCTAATTTAATTACAATTAGGCTATTTATAGTGAATATAATATTTACTAATTGCACTTAACTCCCTAGACTTAGGCTAATTAATGGAAATTACATATAAAACATAAAATGACTAAAAAAAGATAAAATATATTTGTTCACACATTATATATTTATTACAATAAAACTCCTAGTCATCTAAACTTCAACGTCTCGTCTTGGTTTTTTCGTCTCGTACTCGACGTTTGACTTTTGATGACTTTGACCGTGATGTTGACTTTTGTTGACTTTGACTGTGTTGATAATATAGACTATCTTGAACAGCTCCAACAGAATTGATGAAAATATGGATTTTGGATGTTACTTTCCCGAAAAGGAAACTTTATTTATATAAAACGTGTGATTTTGTGATTGGATCATGATTAGGATGTTAGGACATGCTAGAGTTATTAAAGCAGTGAGGGAGGATGAGAAGAAGGAAAAGAAGAAGACCACTGGGGAAAGAGAGCGACCGGAAACTGAGACGGTTGTCTCCAGTGATAATGAGGAGGAGGAAGAAGCTGTGTGGGAAACAGCACGGGGCTATAACTATGGACCTTCCAAAGGTGTAAGCCCCCAACTTTTGATGGCAACAAGAATGCTGCTGCTGCTCACCGATGGGTGAGAGAAATAGAGGATGTGTTGGAAATCAGCGAATGCAGAGAGGATCCAAGGGTGAAGTTTGTTACCCACTCATACATGGACTCGGCCTTGTGTTGGTGGGACAACATTGTCCAGGCCGAGGGTAGCAGGGCGATTGGAAGGATGAAGTGTGATGAGCTGAAGAAGTTGGTGATTGAGGAGTTTTGTCCTCAGTGGGAACTTGACAAGATTGAGAGGGGAGTTCCTAGCTGGAGGCGGGAACCATGACACACTAGTAGTATAGACAAGTTCAAGTTCAATGAGATGGCAAGGCTGGTTCCTGATCAGGTGACGCCAGTATCCAGAAAGATCAAGAGGTATATTCAAGGTTTGCCGGCATATATCCGCAGGTATATGATCACCGCCCGGCCAAGTACCTTTAGGTCATTAGTTGATTTGGCTGGGAGGCTATATGATAAGAGGGAAGTGGCAGTGGTGGAGGTGAGCAAGAAAGGTGGTGGTGATAGGAACTGGAGTTGGAAGAGGTTTGGACATGGTGGTGTTACTCCAAGTAACAAGAGTGCAAGGGTGGATGACTGGTGTGTAGCCATATCTGGTGTGGGGTCGAAGAGATGTGGTAGATGCGGGAAGGAGCATACGGGAGAGTGTAAGAGAGCATTGAACGTCTGCTTCAAATGTTGGTAGCCCGGTCACATGGCCAAAGAGTGCAGGGCTGCAAGATGTTATAACTATGGTGAAGAGGGCCATCTGAGTAGGGATTGCAAGAAGCCGAGGGCTAAACGTTTCGGAGCAAAGAAGACGACCGGAAATGAAGGGCAAGGATTGCATATAGGTGATCTAGGAGCACTTATCTCTCCTTGAGAAGGGGTGGAGAATAGAGACTTAGGATACTCACTGAATCTCATATCTTCATCATCATAGAATTCAAGGTTTAAGATTACTTGGTTGAGGTCCAAAGGCTGGGGAAGGTAGCTTTCCCTGAAGGTTTATCACTAGAGTTTTAAGACTCTGAGGAAGGTTTAAGGCTAGGATAGTGAGCTCATCAGGCTGAGCATGAGGAACCTCAACACTAATCAAAGAAATGATGGGAGTGGTCTTCTCCTTAGGAGTAGTGGGAGCTTTAGTTTCCACTTCCTCCTGCATGGGTAAGTGTATGGGGGCCTGCACATCCTGGGTAGTTTGTGTAGTGGTTTGTTTAGATCTTCTTGAGTATGTGAGGGTGATTTGTGGGTGTGTGGGTGGTGTGGATACAAAAAGTTTGGGTTCAACATTGACTTGCATTGCCAAGTTGTCACCTTGAGAAATGAGCTCTAATATTTTTGAGACAAGGGCTGTTTCTACCCCTGAGAAGCCCAAAATAGACTTTTTCATTGTCTTAAAGATGCCAAAATTCATCTGTCCTAGTTTAAGAGTGTTACTTGTTCCCCGTAACTATGAGCCCAATTCACAATTAAAATGTATTGAACATATCTAGGGAACATGTAATATTCTAAGAAGTCCAAGTTCGCAAGTAAGTTGTATAGTATAAACAAATGAGAGTACCTGAACTTGACCCCTTGAACCATCCTATAGACTATGTAGGAAATATTCTCAAGAATTAATCCTAACCTCCATACTTGTTGGACAGAGATTGGATAACCACATGGAGGAGAGGTACTTCTATTGGGGGAGGAAAAATTTCCCTTTTGAAGGTTCTTACTAAGTAACCCCCTTCATAGCCCATCTGTCAGAATGAAATGTTTATAACAAATTTGGGGAAGGACAATTCTCCTTCTTCATCATCCAGCCTTAGATGAGAGTTGTTGTTGGTAGGAGTGACAAAAACTATCCTCCCCTGCGCTGTGGCAGACAGTGCCTTCTTACCATCCAAGATGACCTCTTGACAGGTACTCCAGAACTCTAGGAGTTGACCTTCATAAAGTGGAGAGAGCACCGTGAGGTAGTTTAAGAGAGCTAAGAAACGGTAAACACTTGAGAAATATGGATCTTTCTTAGATGTTGACAGAGCAACCTGGTTGTATTGCCTGTGTAACTACATTGAAAAATTGGTTTGGTTTCGGGGATCAGGGTTAGCCATTATAATGTAGCTTCGAAGTGAAGAAAGGTAAGAACAAAGGCAGTTTGTGGGTGACTTTAGCTTATGAACTTTTGCAGATGAAGAAAGTGAAAGAGAGGGAATCGTTAAAGGTATATTTATATGAACTGGATTTGAGACAATGTTAATACAAAAGGATAAACTTTGAAATCTGGATGTCGGTCTCACCTATGAAAAAGTGCCCAAAAAGTTAGTTTCTTGGAAGTCTATAAACTTCCGAAGGTAATTTGTTTGTGAAAGTTTTGAGAAAAACTTCTGAAGCCAATTTGACTTCGGAAGATATTCCTTAGTTTGATAAAAATTTGATTCGGAAGAAAAATAATTTAAGTATTTATGTATCAGATATATTTGGTTTCGGAAGATATTGAATCTCAAAATTATTCAAGAGTGAACAAAGCTTCAAAGGCTTAATTGTTTTCAGAAGAAAATTGTATTTTAACACATATAAGTACTTGGAAGCATATTTAAGATTCGGAAGATATATAAGAATTTCCTCTGAAGATAAATGTCTTAGAAGTAGTTATTAGATTTGAAGACAATGTTTTACGAAGACAAGTTAATATCTTTTGAGAGAAAAATATAAATTTTTAAAATTCTAAGGAATATCATTTAAAAAGTTTCTTCCAAACTAAACTGGGCTTATATAGGTGATGATATAGACAATTTAAGACACACATATTTAAAAGTAATACTGAGTTTAGTCTAAGAAAATTTACTCAAAAGTTAATCATCGCAATAGTTCATACAAGATATTTAAATCTCTGCTCATCAAAGGCTTTTATGAACAAATCAGCATATTGTTTATTTGTGTTGACTTTGACTACTTAATCAATCTTTTTCAAAATTATCTCTAATCAAATAATACCTGAATTGCTGTACAAGATTCTCTGTAACAGAGATAGCATTGTTGTTGTCTATATGGATGGGAGTCTCTTTGAAGTTGAATCCATTTCTGAATCCAAAGCACTTGAGCACATCAACTTGCAGCAGCAATGTATTTAGCTTCAGCAGTTGATGTAGACACAAAGGATTGTTTTTGCATTGTCATGAGACTATCCTTCCACCAAGGAATTGACATTCCCTAGATGTAGACTTTGCAGTCATGTTGCATTCACCATAGTCACTATCTGTATAAACATATAGATTGAAGCTAGAATTCTTTGGATACCAAAGGCCCAGCTTGGGAGCACCTTTGAGATATCTGAGAATTCTATTGATAGCAACCAAATGTGACATCTTGGGGTTGGCTTGATATCTTGCACAAATACATGTAGCAAACATGATATCATGCCTACTGGTTGTGAGGTACATGAAGGACCTAATCATAACCCTGTAGAGATGTTTATTAACACACTCCCTCTCAAGATAAGGTCCTAAAGAGTGGTTTGTAGCTATGGGTGTCTTTGTAACCTTACACTCAGTCACATGAAATCTGGTAAGTATGTCTTGTACATACTTTGACTGGTTTATGAAGATGTCATTGTCACCCTGCTTCACTTGAATTTCTAGAAATAAACTAAGTTCCCCAATAGCACTCATCTAAATCTATTCTTCATCGGGTTCTCAAAGTCTTTATAGAGCCTTGTATTAGTTGACCCAAATATAATGTCGTCTACATAAACTTGAACCGGCATCAAGTCATTCCTTGTTCCTTTAATTAAGAGTGTTCCATCAATAGTACTCCTCTTATATCCATACTGAACAAGGTACTGATACATAATCAAAATGATTTGGGTCTGCAAAGCCAGGTGGTTGTTTTCATACACTTCCTCATTAATCACTCCATATAAGAAGGCACACTTGACATCAAATTGGTAGACCTTGAAATCCTTAGATGCAGCAAAAGCAAGAAATATCCTAATAGCTTTATGTCTAGCTACAGGAGCAATAACATCTGTGTAGTCAATCCCCTCTTCTAGTGTGTGTCCTTGAATAACTAGTCTTGTCTTGTTTTTTATGACAAGTCCTATATCATCTTTCTTGTTTCTAAAAACCCACTTGGTACCTATAGTGGTCTTCTCTTAAGAAAGAGGACATAGGTTCCAAACCTTTTGCCTTTTGTATTGAAGAAACTCCTCCCACATTGCTTTAACCCAACTTCCATCCTTCAAAGCCTCATCAATCTTCTTAGGCTCAATCTGAGACAAGAAAAAAAGAGTGAACACAAACATTTTGTCATGGGTTTGTCATTTTGTTCTAACCTCTTTTTCAACATCCCCAATTATGTTTGTGGTGGGATGGAACTTATGGATTCTTAGTTGAGAAATTACAACAAGTTGGTTATATAGATTCTAATTGTGAAATTAAGATCTGGTGATTGAGTATCACCTACCACATCAGCACACATATCAAGAGAAGCTTGATCCAATGAGTGTATGACATCATTGATGTTGTCTTACATTAAGTGGTTATCAGTATCAAGAAATTCGTGATCACTATTACTACCACCATCTTCTCCTGGATTGGAAACTCCTTCATTTGAGTTTTGTGCCTCTATGCTGGAATTTCTAGGAACCTCAGATGTGTCAGCTATAAAGTTTGTAATTGTTGTGCTGACAGGATTTCCAACTGTAAGGTTTGTTACCAATGGAGCTGAAGTAGTTTTCTGACTTGGTCTTCTCAACTCAAATCTTAGATCAGAATCTCCTATTGATAAGCTACATGTAGATCCTGAAACATCTTCACATGATTTGTTAAGATAGTTGGTAACTAAATCAAGATCAAACAACCAATCAAGACCAGAACCTTTCACATTGGGAGTGTGCTCATTGATGGTCACATTGGCTGACTCCTCAACTACTCTAGTTCTAAGATTGTATACTCTATAACCTTTAGTTCGGGAAGAATATCCAATAAAATATCAATCATCTGATTTCTGTAAATTTGGCAATCTGATCTTTGGTATTCAAGATGGTGCAAGGACATCCAAATGATCTGAGGAAACCAATGAAAGGTTTATTTTTATGCCATAGCTCATAAGGTGTCTTACCATGAGTCTTAACTACTAAAACTCTGTTCTGCACATAGCAGACAGTGTTAACTGCCTCTGCCCAGAAGGTGATAGGCAGTTTAGAGTCAGATAACATGATTCTTGCAGCTTTAATAAGTGTCATGTTTCTCCTCTCAGCAGCATCGTTTTGCTGTGGAGTCATAGGAGCACTATATTGTCTCGTAATACCTTTTTCATCATAAAATGCATGAAGGATTTGGTTCTTGAATTCAGTTACTTTATCAAATCTTATGATTTTGACCTTCTGATCACAGTAATTCTTAATTTCAGAATGAAGTTCCTCAAGAACTTAGGAGTCTCATCCTTAGTTATGAAGAAGAAGACCCAAGTGTATCTTGTGAAGTCATTTATGATTACTAAACAATAAGAGGTCCTTCCTAGACTCATTACACTTGTGGGGCCAAAGAAATTCATATTTAATAATTATAGGAGTGTAGTGATGGAGTTTCTTTCTTTTGGCTTGTGAAACACTTTGTGTTGCTTTCCTTTCATACATGCAACACAATGGTCATCACTTGTAAACTCTTTCATTGGTATTCCAGTTACCAAATCATTTTAATTAATTTATTCATGTTTTTGAAGTTTATATGGCACATTTATTTATGCCAGAGGAAAGACTCATAACTATTGGCTTTAGATAGAAAGCAAGAAACTTCTCCTGAAGGGGATGTTTCTTACAAGTTCATGTTGTACATGTTCCCTTCCTGGGGGCTCTGACCAGGATATCCTCTTAAGGAACGACTATCCTGGGCTTGAAAACAATGCACTCATGCTCAATATAGAGTATGTTATCTCTCTGATCACAAAATTGGGATACATTCATAAGATTGTACCCAAGATTCTTAAGAAAGTTTACATTCTCAATGCTAAGCTTACCATTTATGACCATGTCCCTTTCAGTGATGTAACCACCTGAATCTCCTCCAAAAGCAATTGGCCATCCATTACTTTTCTCAAAGTTTTGAAGTTAAGAGTCATTGCCTGTTATGTGCCTTGAACAGTCACTATCAAGGATCCATACATTTCCTTTGTTCTTTAGTTGTTCCTGCACAGAAAAAGATGATTAGTTACATTTGGAAACCCAGACCTTGAGGATCATTTGTTGTTGTTAATGAAGACTTTGTCTTTGAAGCTAAATTAAGACTTTATCTTTGGCTTCAGAAGATTTGGTCTTTTGGCTTCAAAAGATTTGATACAACTCAGTGCATTATGCTAAGTATCAAATCTTTCGAAGCCAAAAGACCAAATCTTCAGAAAAAACTTCCTTGTACTTCACATGTGCTTGCTGAGAGTTCTTTGAGTTGTTATTTAGTTGCATGAACCTCTAGCCTTTAAGTGTGATCCTTACAATTTACATAAAATAATACTATATATAATACACCATATATAATACACCTTTGTTATATTTAGTGGCCACCGAACGAATTGGTTCGCAAATCGCCAATACATCAATCTCAGTAATACGTGTCACTTTATGGACAATCACATTCTCCCAACATGGAATGACAGTATCTACTTGGACTTTGACACAATCACTGCTAATTTTATTACCATGTATCATCCTGACTGAAGTTGGATATACCAACACTTAAGCTACCGAGGTGCCTACGCTAGGACTATAAGGAAATAACAAGGCACATTCTGTCAAATCCTTTAAAATCATATAATATTTATATAAAGAATATGTTATATACATTCATAAATCATATATAAGATTATATAACAATCTATATATATATTCGTAAATCATATATCTATATAACAATCTATAAATATATTACTTTGATATCAAGACACTATATGTATGATCCATCATATGCACAACTAGAAGCATGTAAAGTTGGGCTCGTGCCTATTCTTTGTCTCGAGACTTTCTTCTTATTCACATTCACCCTAGAGTCACTTCTTACAGGTGGAGCCTATAACTTAATGTTCAAAACTATGTCAATATTTATAAAAACATTCAAAGATATAATATAAATGTCATTACCTATAACATCAGAAAACCGTCCGTGAATACCTCTTATGCTCAAGTGCCAAAAATCTGACTATTGCATCTTCTTTCCTGCTAAATAATTACTATCTTCTAATATTTCTCTCTTATTCCATCTATAAAAAAAACGGTCAAAACATCCATTATTATATTATATATAGATATAGATATAGATAGATATATAATATAGAGATAGAGATAGATATAGAGAGATAAGATAGAGACATATAGATAGATAGAACACATAGATATATAACATAGTATATACATATATATATATATACACATATATATATATATATATATATATATATATTATATATATATATATACATATACATATATATACATATATATATATAGTATAGTAAGAAACCGCGCGATGCCGCGGTGACGACAACTTACGACACGCTATTTGTTTATAGTTAGTTCATCAATCCTCTCGTGATATTTTGTAGAATACTTTTGTTAATTTCTTTTTTTGTAGCATTGGTGTGGTCTATCTACACTATGCGACTTATAAATCGTAATTAAATAATAACAAACACATGAATAATGAAATATCAATCATAAACATAATAATTTTGAAAAGAAAAATCCAAGAATACGAATAAAAAAATCTCAATCATAAATATAGTAATTAAAAATAAAAATTGACGTATAACTACATGGTTCGACCACCGTAATTCAATGTGTCAACTATATGCATATTTCAACAACTATTTTTGAAACAAACTTAACTTTACAATTAGTCTCTTATAACCTTCTATACCTACTTGTAGTCTCCTACCCTTTAACCTTTTACACTTTGTCAAGTTGTTCTTTGCTTGTACAACAACAACTTAGCTATAATAAATCAGCAACTGAACCTTCAGTTAAGCTTCTTAGGTTTGCAGCTCGTACAATAAACTACCGCAGCAACATAACTTATTAAACCGTTATTTGTATCCATAAATTAACATATTAAACACCTCTTTATTAACAAACTACAGCAGCCATAACACCTTAAAAATATTAAATATATATATCAAAGTGAAAAGATTAGAAGACACTATAATTTAATGATTATGTAGTGTAACTCCACTATGTAACATGGTCAGAAGTATCAAATACAGGATATACACAATATAAAGTAGATTAAAAATTAATTTATGAAAATAATCCTTGACCAATGAAGTGTTGTGTAACATTTTTATTTTGCTATGAAAGTTGTTTGGCTAGTTGATGTAAATTATGATCATATTTTGCCTACAATGTCTTATTTTGAGGAAAACCAACATTAATCAATTCATTTAAAACCTAAGTAGAGTATGAAGTATAGCGTTAGTTAATCAACAACAATAATCCTGTTGGCCCTTAAGGACTGAATTGATATAAGAATTGCTACTTGAAGATTGAACAAATAAATATGAACTTTAACCAAAAGATAACTTTCGAATTATTACACGAACGACCCATAGTTTAACCTTAGTTAAATACACATGGATTAAGTAATTACTTTTCAACATACCCCTTCCATAGGAAAGTGAAGTCTGAATTTCAATTCGAAAGAGCTATTATTTAAATATGGCACCTTCCAAAGAAAACTAATAAATCTATACATAATTCATGGATATAACTATCAATTTTAAGTAAACACATTAACATTCATATATTTCAATTAACTATGCTCTTTTGTTATTGTTTCTTATGGTAATGATCATGATTGTGCAAATTAACCTGGTCACTAATTGTAAAGGCTTATCAGTTAAAAATACCCAAAACATATTTATTGTAACAGAAATCACGCAATAATATATGAATTAAACACTAAAACTCACCTACTCACGCAATAATATATGAATAGAAATCAGTTAAAAATAGTAAGTTGATATTAAATGCATTTATCCAAAGTGTACCTACTCACGTAGATTAACCTCATGTAGGATTAGTACATGATACAGTTATAGTTATCATAGAAACCAAATAATAAATAACAATAACGCAGATGAAAATAGTTATATGATAAAAGAAAATCTATTGAATTCATTAAGAACAGACAAACTTAAAATCTATGTCAATAACTTAAAAAATATAAACTCACAAATAAACAGGTTGCATAAATGTAATATATATGCACCAAACCCTTTTTATTTACTTGATTCAAAGAATAGTTGCAGACCAAGACAAATGGCTAAAATATGAAATCATCCTTAGCCCCATTCAAATTCCCACAAATCATCCTCTACATGACTGGATACAGCCAATCATCAATTTACTCTCTTCAAGAATAGCAACAAATGTACTTTTTAAAACCACACAACCTGTGTCTTGTGACCCAATGAAAGGGCCTAGTTTGTGTTGTGCAATTAAAATGAAAAAGAGAAAGAGGTTGTCGTACGGTCGTACATTGTATTGCTTTGACAATTATTAGCTACATCATGAAGATTCAAAATCCTGAACCCCGTATGTTCAAACCTCTTCAAAACAGTTAACTCTGCGACACTAAGAAGCAATTGACAATTTAACGCAATGAACGGATTTAAGGCAATGAGCAAAATCAAATTACAAACAGACAAACAAAACCATTATTAGGTGGCACAAAAGTTCAAACCAAAACCAACGTGGGGGAATTCAAAAAATTATAAGTTTTATTGAGATTTAAAACTATGTTATTTTTACTATGCTTTTTCTGCAGTAATAAGTTCTTTTTCAAGTGGCGAACGTATACGTGCCTGAAGCTGCTCAACATTTTGAATTCCTATACACTTTGGTGCTTCCATTTAATTTCATGTTAAGTAATTGCAGTGTAACCATATGTCAGTGTTTAACATACATTGCCAACCAAAATATCACATCAATATTGCATATAGCATTATAAATCACAATTGGCCTTAGTTACACTATACAACACACTTTGAAAATTATGATTTAAAACCTAGATAAAAACTCATTGAACAAATGAGTAATAAGTAGTTAAGTACCATTCATTTTGTATACACTATAACTAACATATATATTCTGAACCTATTGTTAATTCCAGAAAAGAAAGGAATGGGTTGGGCTACAATTATTTAAACAAAGATGAAATTACACTTACATTATTTTGCACACTTACATTATTTTGCACAGTTCGGAGATTGTTGCTCTAATTCTCCCAAAAGTAAGAAATGATGATCTCACCCACGTTCAACAATCTATCAAGGCGTTCCCACCTACGTGTCTACAATTTACTCTTACCAATTAAAAGTTGATTGAAGTATAATTATTAATGTCAACTTTTACATATAAAATATATATGACCTCTGAAATATTTGAGCCTCAATGGCATATTGGCCTTAAAACATAAAGTCAATTGAGAATCACTTAATATCAACGCAACACTTGGAACCTAATCTTCAATAGACATTGCTTTAGAAAGTGTGTGTGGTGCGTTTCAAATTTGAAAAGGAAGTTCTTGCCCTATCAATCAAACGTGTGCCTTTAAAGGAGAGAATTAAATTCAAAATTGCCCACCCATTTCATTTTGCAGGGCACAAAACCTTTGAGGAAGAAGCCAATAATCATTTTCCTGTTCAAGCTATGGCCATGTAGGGTGTGGGGAAGAAAAGAAGAAGGAGGACCTTCTCTGTTTTAGAAGGAGGAATATCGATAGTGTTCTGGTGGCTATTTTTTTATATGAAAGCCTTATCAAGGGTTTTGATGGTTAATGCTTGATTGGCTTGTAACATATGCAAAGATGATGTACATCTCTTAATTTTAAGAGTTTTAGAGGAAAAGACATTATTTCCCGGCCTAGATGCAGATTAATAGGATATATAGAGAGATATAGAGAGAGAGAGATAGAGAGATAGAGAGACAGAGAGATATAGAGAGATACAGAGAGAGAGAGATAGAGAGAGAGAGAGATAGAGATAGAGACAGAGAGATATAGAGACATATAGAGAGATAGATAGAGATAGAAGACATACATACATAGATGGATAGACAGACAGAGAGGAGATACATACAGAGAGGTAGATATAGAGACATACGGAATAGAGGAGAGATACAGACAGATAGAGAGAAGAGACAGACAGAGAAGATACAGAGAGAGATAGACAGACAGATAGAGACAGACAGAGGGAGACAGAACAGATAGAGATAGAGGAGAGAGAGAGAGAGATAGGGAGAGAGAGAGAGGGGAGAGAGATAGAGAGGGAGAATAGAGAGGGAGGGATAGGGAGAGAGAGACGAGAGAGAGAAGATAGGGGGGGGGGGAATAGATAGAGAGAGAGAGATAGAGACATAATAGAGACAGATAGAGAACAGACAGAGATATAGATAATACAGACATCAGATAGATACAGAGAGAGAGAGATATAGAGACAGATATAGAGAGAGACATATATACATATATATACATATACATATATATATATATATATAGAGATAGATATATATATATAGGATATATATAATGATAGACAGATTAACATAGAGATAGAAAGGAAGTAACTATATATACATAGAGAGAGACAGATAGATAGATACATATAGATATATATACATATAGATATACATAGATAGAGAGAACATATATAGAGATATAGAGAGATATATAGAATATATACATATATATATATACATATATATATATATACATATATATATATACATATAGATATCATATATATATATATATATATATATATATATATATATATTATATATATATATACATATGTATACATATACATATATATATGAAAGGAATTTAACCATAATGAATTGGCCGCAATAAATTTTCCTCATGTTCATAAGTCGGACAAGCGTGCTTATCATTTGTACTATATTCTAACAAGTTACCGTATGCTAAAAAATCAGTTATTATGCAAAAGATCATTGGCCGCAATAAATAGTATTCTTTCTTGTAAGCATTATACACATCTATACTAGAACTCCATAGAGTTTTTAAGTCATTAGTCAAAAGAGATAAGTAAACATCCTTACCATGTTGTTTCGGTCCCCGAATCAATGATGATATCATTATATATTTGCGTTTATGCATAACCATGGTGGAAGATTGTAGATGCATAGAAGAACCGACCACACACTATGAAAACTACTCATGTTTTCATAAGGATTGATTTCGTCTGAACTAAGACCAAACTGTATGCTTTTAATCTAGTCTCAAAATTCTGGATATATGTTATCAAATTTTCTCCACTAAAATGAATCCGCGACATGTCTTAAGTTTCATCATTTATACATTCATTTGAATGCAAACGTAATAGGTTTGATTCATTTTTATTTTATAAAAAAATTGTTTCAATCTCAATAGAATTTTAAAATACCACAACAATTTAGCAGGTGGTCCATTTTTCATCACATCAACTTTTATTTCATCTTTTTTTATTTTTACATTTATACATAGATACACCACATGTAACATATTTATGTTCTTTCTTGAATTCTCTGTATACAACAAACAATTGTTTAGACATGCGTGTATTCTTTCAACTTCCAATCTCATCTGACACATCAATTTTTGCTTTGTATGTCGAAATCGGTATTTTATTACTTGTGGGAAGCATGAACATTAAAACTAATAACAAATTTGTAAAACTTTTATCACTTTATCTATAATTTTCATTTAAGTAAGATAATTTTAACACAACATTAAGATTGTAAAATTTTTACAATCAGGTATAAATTAGTTTTTAGAATCATCAAATTGGTCTTGTAATTTGTTTTCATCACAATCTCTTATATTAGTCTCTAAATCATGTAACACTTCATTTAAAGTATAATTATCATCATTTATATGATTATTAGTCTCTACATAAACACCATCAATATTATCAGTTGGTAAATGATCAACGATTTTGTATTAGTATCACTAAGTATTCACATTAACTGCCAACAAGTGTATCTAAACATAAAATCAATTTCAACAAATAAAGTCTATCGTATTTTTTCTTTGAATCTTTTGGAAGTTTAATCGTATAAGGACAAGAAATTGTTTCACTTCGTTTATTCACCCCATTGGCTTTGGCAACCTTAAGAAAATCTTGAATGCCTTTGCATATTAGAGTTGTTACGTCCAATTACGTACATCCAAATTTTACAATCCATCTAAAAATAAATCGGAACAAGAAATCACATAAATTTTATGTATATGGTGTAGACTAGTGCTCTAGAGTGGTAGATTGTAACCCAGTTTTTGAATATTCTATCTCACATGTATACATTTTAACATTACATTAATAAAAGTCCGGCAACCTTTCCTTTAAATTCCATAAGTATGAGTATAAACTGCAAACCCAGAGGATCAGTATGAGAAAATAAAGTAGGTGTTTAGAAGTTGAAGAAATAAAAATAAAGGTAGGTGTTTAGGAGATTGAAAAAAGAAAAATAAAGTTAGAAGAATATCTAGAGGATGAAGAAGATAAAGTGATTTGTCATTTTAAAACTTTGAAGGTGTTAATAGCAAAACTATTTTTTAGAGTGTTAATAACAAGTCGCCTTAAAAAACATATCTTTTGAGCATAAAAATGTATTTTCGAAGGCTTTCTTAGTTTCTGAGGGAGTTATGTTGTTTTTTATTATTTTTTGAGTAGAATTTATGTAAAACCCCTGCAAAAAAACCGTTTCTTTGTTGTCTAAAAAAATAAGATTTGTATTAGTGCATTGGTCTAGTGTAAATGATTTTAGTTTGTTAAGCATGTCTACATAAGCAATAAGAGTGGGGTATTATTAAAATTTTTGGCTGGAGTTTTTGTTATGTTTTTCTCGTTCTTATTCCTCTGTAAATCGTTGAGAATTATCAATAAATTATCAATAAATTCGTAATCGTAGGTGATCTATTTCTTATGTTTAATTCTTTGAATCGGTGTGCTGTTCATTGGTGTGTAAAAGTAAGTTAATTTCTCATTTCACATTCAACATGTTCACCATGTAATTGTTTTTTTTTGAATTACTTTAATTAAATGTTCGTCTAAGAGTTTATGTTGAAAACCTAATTAATCAAGAAATCATAGGTTGTTTAGTATTACTATGTAACTTAAGAAATTAAATATTGTATAAGTTAAAACCGGTAAATTAATGTCGGTTAGATTAGTTTGTCGGCTACTTGGTAACCACTACTTGTAATGGTATAAATACCCATGTATTGTCGACATTTGTGTGTGTGCAATAATAGTGTTTTTGTATGTTTGTTTAATTCTTTCATTTTGCACCGTGTTCTTCACTGGCTTCACACACAAGTGCAGATCCCTTTTGTTCCGTCCAAACAACATGATTGATCATTGATCTTGGGCGCAATAGTTTGTTATAAAAAGAGATTCCAATGACATAAGCTGAAATTAGGTTAACTCGAGTTGAAGGCAGGCTTATAACACCAAATCAACTTCTACCTCAGTTAAAAGTTTGAAGTCACGAATAGACCGTATTAGACCTCAACTACCCCTAATCTATGTATGTACGAAAGATGGTAAAAATAAATAGTATACTTAGAATTATCTAGTGAAAGAGCGCATTTGTTCCTTCTTCATATACAGAAACTATGCCATTTAATGCTATCCATCAATAAATGCATTCCCATCCCTCTCATTTTTAAATTCTAATTCGCTGGATACAAAATTTATTTCTACCAAACTCCCAATCATATCTCTCTCTCTCTCACACACACACACACCACACAAACGTATTTTGTAGCAAATTTCTTTCAATTTGCTTCATCCAAGTACTCAACTTAAAAATCTTGAAAAAATCTTTCGTGGGTTCATCACTTTATGTGATTAAACAGATGGGAATCTCTTAATTTTAACAAGATTACTGCAAAGATTCAAACTTTACAAAGTTCTCTTGCCTACCACATAAATGGATCCAAAAGTATTTGTTCCTAACTATGACAGACCTTACTTTTACACTCGGACACCTCTCCCACCACCACCACCGCAACCTCTGGCCACCGCGGTCCAGCAACCACATGGGTTCAATCTGAACTACAAGGTCAGCCCAAGTGTTCTACTCATTATCATAATTCTTGCTATGGTTTTCTTCATTTTTGGGTTGGTTCATCTTCTTGTTAGATACATTATGAGGCCATATGATAGGGATCCACATGAGTTTGATAATGTTACTGCACTTCAAGGCCAGTTACAGCAACTGTTTCATCTCCATGACTCAGGTGTTGATCAGTGTTTCATTGACAAATTGCCTGTGTTCTCTTACAAATCTATCACTGGTGTGAGAGACCCTTTTGATTGTGCTGTGTGTTTGTGTGAGTTTAAAGGTGAAGACATGCTTAGATTGTTGCCAAACTGTAGTCATGCTTTTCATATGGATTGCATTGATACATGGTTATTGTCTCACTCCACTTGTCCTCTTTGTAGAGATAGTTTGCTTTCTGATTTTACTCCAAGTTCTTCTTCTTCACCAATTGTGCTTGTTCTTGAATCTATTGACACTTCTAGAGAGATTGTTAATACAGATCAACCATGTAGTTCATCAATCGAAAGAGCGAATTCCCATTTGAGTAATGAAGAATTTGAATTTGATAAGGGTGAAAAAGTGAAAGAAGATGATAATAAGCATAAAATTGTCACTATTAAACTTGGGAAGTTCAAGAATGTAAATGGTTGTTGTGGTGGTGGTGATGTTATTGGTGGTAGCAGTGAGAAGCAAACAATTGATGGTAGGAGGTGTTATTCAATGGGGACTTTGGAATATGTAATGAATGCTAATTCATCTTTACAAGTACTAGTTAAGACCCAAGTTAAAAAACAAGCAAGCAAGAAGTCTTGTCTACCAATCACTCCATCTCATCGCCCTGCAATGTCCGAATGTGGTGGTGATTCGAGGAGAGATTTCAAAGAAATTGATGTTCTTGGCGGTGGTAGTGGCAGAGGAGGTGGTGCAAATGGCAAGAGCAAGAGGGATAGTTTTTCGATATCTAAGATTTGGCTAAGAGGGAAGAAAGAAAAGGCTAGTTCAACCTTAGGTGCCGCCATCGGGCCATCGACAAGAGGGTCTTTCTCATTCCATTATGAGAGGTGGGAGGGTGATCAAGAAACTCAAAGTTGTCAATGGATGGATCCACCACCACTTAAAGCATCAAATCCACCATCATTTGGAAGGAGTTTACTTAGGCTTATGGGTTGGCAACACACAAAGGTAGTTCATTCATCATCCTCAACAAATGTTTAGAAGTTTCATCGGTCTAAATGTTTTGGAAATTTTTATGGGAATTCTCCAATACAATGGGAGATTAGATCATTCTTAGTAAAAAGAAAGCAAGATTCAAACAATGTCGATACTAATATCTTATATACATGCGATTTCATAGAAAGTTGTTGCTGCCTTATCATCCCCGGCCAAAATACCCTTTGCATAAGAAATTAAGAGTAACATATATGGTATCGTGGCTGAAAATGATCCTATAATTATTAGATGTAATGTAACTTATATATTTCTTGCATTATCTTCAAAGAGTTATGCTAAGCATATACTCACTATAATTTTATTTTTTGCATCTGTTTTCATCTGATCATATATATTAATAATATTTCTCTCTGTTTTTATTAAAAGACAAAAACAATACAAGCGATTTGATGGTTTTTGTGGTACACTAACAATATAGGGTTGATATGTTTTGGCCAAGTTATCACACCATGAAAGTTTTAAAATATGCCCGACACCATGTGTTGCGACAGGAAAAGGAAATATATATCAATTTTCAAATTTTAACGTAAACGTGACGATATTACAAAAAATAAAAAACAAGAATTAAGTAAAATAAAAAAACTGATAAAAAATATGTTTCAGTAAAAAGGAAATAGAAAAAGGATAAATGAAATGAAGTTATAGAAAAGAAAATTTGAATGTGAACAATTTTGTATGACCGAAAAACTATGTTTCAGTAAAAAAGAAATGAAATGAAATAGAAAATTTGTAAAAACTAAGGCTGGATATTTCTAAAACAATTTTGTTAACACAAGATGACAAGATACGAAGTTAAACAAGTTTGCGTATAAGTTTAATAGGTTTCGGGTCTTAAAAAAGTCGACACGTTTACACTCGATTGAATTGGTGTCTAAACATGTTAAACACTTGCTTAACTTGTTTATGATACACATAACCAATGTATATATACAATTTTTAATATAATAAAATTTCTATTTATATTTGTTGTCTGGAGCGAAACCTAGTGTTTAGGCTGACACACTTTTTTTTCTAATAACATTCATACGATCAAATCTCAACTGACTTCATGAGATTTTGTCACCGTCTCCTATAAGATTTTGAGCGACCCCAAAGAGATGTTGACTCCGACCCTCCCAAATTTTAAGACCGACCCAATAATATTAAACTGCTCTCCACAAAACAATTAATAAATATAAATCAATTAGTTTGGATTATAAGTTCATTAAAAAACTATTCAGATAATTTAAGTCTTAATTAAACAATTAGTTATTAAGTCCATAACACATTTAATTTTTACTTAAAAGTCTATTCAACAAAACTCAATTTACTAATTAATAATTTATTCTAAATTTAACCTAAGTGTTAAATAATAATTTCGAGAGGTCAAACCAAATCTAAACTTGCCTAGGCTCTTTTGAACTCATTTTGCTTTTAAAAAACTCAAGCTTGTGCTCGACTTTGGCTTGTGTAAAACCTATATTCTGAGGCATGAACTTGCTTATATGGAATATTAATTTTAAGACTAGAGATTTTTAGTTTGAAATTTTTAAAATTCAAGCTCGGGTTCAAGCTCTCATTTTATTGATTAACTATTTTTATAAAAAATATTATAAAAATAATTATTTATATAAATATATTTTAAATTTTATATAAAAATTATTTAAATACGAAACGCATTTAGACACACGAATGGCATTGATATGTGAAGCCCTAATATGAGCTCAAGTTGTTTAAGATTGGTTTGATATGAGAATTTTGTGATCCAATCTTGAGTGATCTAGATTTGTGATGTGTGCCCAAGTGTGGATGAGCAAGCTTTAGCCTTTTTGGAGGTTCAAGATCGCTTATCAAAAGAAGCTTCACTGAAATGGTCCTAACTTGGGCTAGAAGTCCCCGTTTTGGGCCTGCGACCAGTCAAAATGACCACTGGACCGAGGAGCACGTTTTCACAAACCGCTGTAGGCGGTTGGGTCATCGTTTCGGGCCAAAAACGGCTTATTTTAGGACTTATTTTAATTGTTGTCTTATTTTTACATTTTGTTGGACTTTGCATTTGGCCCAGTTTTTGGCCCGTTTATGTTTTGTGGCTCATTCGAATTTGGTTTTGTTTCTTTATATGTTTGTAAGAGATGGATGAAAGAATTATTGACGTTTATAAAAAAATCTGTATTTCTCTCTATCATTGTGTGTGTAAGTGTGAACCCTGATTATCGGTATTATTTGTGAATCAACGATAGTTAGAAGAATTGTTTCTATTCTCGTTGAATCAACAGGTTCAATTATCTATCTCTCTGTTTCCGACTGCATCAATTTGTTTACAATCCTAGTGTTAGTTAATAATTATTATTGTTTAGTTTGGAAACTAAAACATGTAGGTAGATTGATTTTTAGATTATTTGTTTTAATTTGGGTTGTTATTTTTTTATTATGTGACTTGACCCGACCCGACCCAACCTGACCCTGAACCATAACAAAAATTTAATATTTGATGATATACAATTGACCTTATAAAATTTCCTAATCCCATAAAAAAGGTTTTGGGTCTGTCGTTGTTTGTTGTTGAAGAATATTATTAGCATGGGTTTTATTTTTTTATGATCATTATTTTATGTTATTATTTATTAGCCGTAATATGTGTGACATGTCATATCGTGTCACTAAACATGTGATCTTATATAAATAAAATCATGTCATGTAACATGTTTATTAATAGGTTTGTGTTTATGTTTAAAGAAAAAAACACAATTAGCTTATCATGTTGTTCATGTTTTGCGCCGGTGTTAATCATGTCATGTCATATAATTTCTTGTGTTTCTTAACGTGATTAACTATGGCTAATGAAAGCATTTTGGGGAGGGTTAAAACCCTCGCCACTTTCCTCAGCGAAGATGAGGAGAACCATAAGCCTGCTCCCTAATCTAAGTTATTATTTTTGAACGGTAAATGTACAACCTTGATTCGAACAATATGTTTTATCTTAATCATGCCTATCTATTCGTTTTTCAGACCGCACCCTAACTCCCGCATGAGTAAACCTATTGTTGAAAAAACTCACTTGCTCAACTTTAAGCATTTTGCTCAAAGTGACATGATCTCCCAATATTTAATGTCATGATTCAAGTTAATTATTTCATAATCTGGACACTTAGCAACTTAACCAATGAATATTATGGGTACTATTTACACAAGTTTCTTTTTCTAGTTAATTAAAAATCTAATAATGCAAATTTAAGTTTCCTTGATACTTATGTGAATGGATTATGAGAATTCAAGGTAGAATAATAATAAAAGAAGATTTATATTATTTAAAGGTGGACACTTATGTTCCACCAACCCCAGCTTCCACAATACCCCACTCCACTAAATGATTGTCATTTGAAAACTTTTAAATTGATAGAATATGAAATTAAATGTGATATATGAGTCTTGCTGCAATAAGTTGTATAGGACGTTTAGAGACTTATGATACTAGAAATAAAATTTAATAAAATTATTATAATAAAAGTTCCGTGTACGTTTATTGCCTTTTGAGCTAACCATAGATTTGAATATATGAAAACGAATTTGAAATAGAACTTTGATGACACGTAAAGCATGTCATAAAGATAATAGATGACACGCTTAAACACGTTAAGGAAGACCATCTCATAAATAAATAAAGATGGCGTGCATTTTATATTATCTATTTATGACACACATTTTATATTATCTATTTATGATAAATATTTATGACACGCAACGCGTGTCAAGAAAGATCTTGTCATGCAGAATGTGATGTGTGTTTGTGACAAGAAAGATATGTCATAAATATATGTCATGTTTTAGTAGTTTTTAAAAATATTCATCTATTACTAATTTTCACATTAAACATAAAATTAATAATTAATGTCTACAGATAAACTATGAATTTTGGAAGAATAATTGTAAGCTTTTACAGTCCTATTTTGTTAATATAGCTTGTAAATTAAGCAAAAGCAACCGCAAAAAGGATTTCCATCATTCACTATGGACCAACAATTAAGAATAAAAACCTACAGCTGCAAACAACTTTATTGTCTATACACTGATGTTTCAACAAGCAACCCAAAGAAAAAAAGCAACTTGATTTTTAACCATGTAACCTTACGCAAACACATATTTAAGTGAGAAAAAGTAATTGTACACGTGATAAATACACAATTTTTTGATATAGTAATAATGATCTCTCTAAATCATCAAACAAATTGGTGCCTTAAATATTATGACTACAATTTTTTCCATATCATTACAACTTTTTGCATAAATTTTCATAAGACCATATAGATTGAAACTGACATTTAATAAGAGATTCAACCATCTCATATGTCTTTAATTTAACCATAACTTTAATACCTATAATGTATAAATATTACCATACTGCTTTAAAATCATTCCAACTTTCAACCTAATGCTTTTGACGAGCATATGAGTTGTAGTCAAGCAATATAATCTAGCGAGCAAAATTAAAGATTAAGCCAACTTGGAACAAAATTATGGCTTATATTGGGTTAAACAGCCTGTGTGATTTGTGAGACCGATAGGTTCTTTTGTAGTCTTAACTATTAATGTAAAATTAAGCTAACTGAAAAAGAATTAAGCCTAATTTTGATACAATTTTTTTGGCGAGGTTTTCTTTTTTCTTCATTATCATCATGGTTCTGCCACTATTCGAATACACCTACAACCCTACTCTCACCATCAATAGTGTCATCAATAGAAACTTTATAAACAAAGGAGTTGCCATCTTACCCTATTTTGAAGATGTAAATGACGTTAGTGGTTATTAGTTAATCCAAAAGAATCAATAATACAAAGGTAAATGAAGTGAGTTCAAAAGCATTTGGAAGAGCAAATTGCCAATGACAATATTATCACAAGTTAATAGAGCTAAGATTCTCAAATAGTGCAAACAATAAACATTACAACATTTAACTGGGAGCTTTCGTTTTTGCCAACTCAGTAACACATAAGTTGAGAAAAAGCTCAAAAAATGAAGCATTTGAAGCCATTTGGGAATAGGTTTAGGCGTTATTTGTTGCCAAAGACTTGCGGACACTAAAATCAAACACCGGAGCCCATTTTTTGTCATTAATCAATCAAATGTCATGTCGTTAATGGTTTATTTAACCTAAAAATCATGAGCCACAATAACATCAACAGTTGTAAAAGATATCATCCAGATCAGTCCCAATAGTGTGTGTAAAATAAGTGTCAAAACAAAAACCCAATTATTTCATCACTTAACCTGTCACACACCCGTTGGTAGCCAAAACACAAGAATGTGATGGATGAGATCGTCATGATACATTGGGGTTTCTGTGAGAATTATTAAAGACATTCTCGGTCAATGGGTCATAATATCATCCGACACATAAAAACAAGTGCCAAGTACAGTCAATCCCAAAACATCATCTCATAATGAGCAAAACAATCCAAGGTTCCAAACAAAAACAAGGACACAAATAGAAACCTAACCAAATCCAAATTCAACAAATTTCAATCCTAACCAACATATATAATTCCAATCTAAAATTCATATAATCCAAAATATCATCTAATGCTCCAGAGAGAGCGGTCTCGTCTACACTCCACAATCCGAACACTAAAGCATTATTAACTAAAAAGACATGTTCTAGAAGGTCAACATACGTTGGTGAGTTCAAAGGTTTGTAAGTACAAAATAAGTTGTCGTGTAAGTCATGTATAAAGTGTGTGTGTAAAAGGGCATAGTAGTCACAGAAATCAACATAAATTCATGACCAGTCCAGGTAGTTGGATTATATTCTCCCGTTGACATGCACAGGCCATGTCATTCTTACCTATCATATCGAGAACAGACGTGGGATATCAGCCCGTTAGTACTAACAATATCTTTTCATGACAATCCAATTCAAGTCCAAATGAAAGTACATACTTACGAAGGAAAAAATCTAGATTTGATCCTATTGGCCAAACCACACATGATAGATCAGAAAAATTTAAAACAAGGCATAAGGGGCCGTGAAACTAACCTTGATATTTGCATAAGACAAAGTCCAGAATAAGAATTGCCAAGTACTATAGATACACAAAAACACAATAAATTTTCTAAAGGTTGAGAAGATCTAATTAGGTGTAATCCTTATAGCCTAGTTGTAAGAAATACCCTTAGAGGCTGATGCAACCAAAGTACAACTAGAGCTCTCAGCATGCACACATAAATTACAAAGAAATTGCTTCAGAAGATTTGATATAACTTAGTAAATTATGCTAAGTATCAAATCTTCCGATGCCAAAGATCATATCTGCCAAAGCCAAAGATGAAGTCTTCCGAAGATTCAAAGACAAAGTCTTTCGAAGCCACATACTGATTTATTTCGAAGACAAAGAAAACATGCTTTTTCTGAATCACCTTTTGACAAAAGTTGAACAACTTTCCGTTGCCACTTATGATGAGTCTCACCAACTTATATGAGTTGGTAAAAAGTCCATACTTTTGTCAAACTGTAGATTAAGATCTTTTGTCTGTAACTTTCTACTTTTGTACTTTTATCCTTTTTGTAGTTGATAAGGATGTGAGCTATGAAATGTCATAGTCACAAGTCAAAAGGCAATCTGCCTTTTGTCTAGATTAGTGTTTCCAGCTGGCCTTTAAAGTATGGCCGGCTATAGGATGTAGTATAAAGTATCTCAAGTACTTGTATCTTTAGATAAGCTTTGTAACACTTGTAAGAAGTTGAGAGCAATGTACATAATTTTTTTAAAACCATATTTGAGTGTTATTGTTTATTGTCCTTACTACTTGTGTTCATTGTTTCATCCTAACCAGTTCTCTGTTTGATCTATTAAGTGTTCTAAGTCTCTTCTTATTGTGAAATTGTTGCATTGACCTCCTTTAACGGTCATACAATTAGTATCTGAGCTTTTCAGGCTGTTGATTGTAAGATCTCACCATCTTAAATCCCTTGAACTTCACAAAACACTTAACAACTTAAATAGCAGCTTTTACTAAGGATGATATGGAAACAGATACCATGACAAAATCTCCGGTGATCACTCTTGATTACTTTGATACTTGGTGCCAAAGAATGGAAGGCTTCATCAAATCTCAAGACAGCAGGATATGGAGATCTGTTGTGTCTAGACCTCATGTTCCAAGCACCAATTCAGCTGTTGGTGATGGTGGTGTGATTTAAAAGGAAATGACTGACTAATCAGAGGAAGATTGGAAGAAAATTGATGTAGAACAGAAGGCAATGACCGATCTCCAAACTGCTCTTCCTAACTCTATATACAGAGGCTTCAAGAAGTTCAAAACCGCAAAGCAACTCTGGGATGCACTTAAGGTTATGTATGAGGAGGCTAAAGAAGCCAAGGAAAACAAGAAAGACCTCATAAAGCATCAGTTTAAGAACTTCACCCATAATACAGGTGAAACTATGACTCAACAATACTTCAGGTATGTTGAGATTGTGCATACTCAAATTGATGCTGGAGTAAAAATTGAGAATAGGGACATTGTGAGGAAGATCATGTTCTCTCTTCCCAGACAATGGACTAACTACTGTGTGTCCATTAAAAAACTGAAAACCTCTCAACCTTTACTCTCACAGAGTTGTATGGTATTCTTAGTGGATACTAGATGGAGATGAAAATGCAAAATCCATCAGGCAACTTTTCCAATAATCAACAGAGTTCAACCCTTCATTTGGTTGACAAGGACTTCAAAGAACTACATCATCATCTTATCTACTTCCTTGACAACGCACAAAAGGGTCCTTTTATCACATTTCCGGAGGCACCAAGAGAGAGATACGTCCAAGGAAGCCCATTCCAAGAGACAAGCTCTGCTCAAACCTTTATGTCTGCTGATAAAAGTTATGGCAACTTTCTCTTTACTTTTAAAGAATTGGATTGTATCTATCCAGATGATGTGGACTACATAGAGATAGTCCAGCAAATTGCTCTTCTCACTCATAGAACCAAGAAACTCTACAAGAGGACAAGTAGAAAGTTTCCTAGCAATGCTTGCAGTGAAAAGTTTGGACTAGATAAAAGAAAAGTGAAGCGTTACAACTATAACCAATGGGAAACTTTGCAAGAGAGTGCAAGGAACCAAGAACAAATGGTGGCCAAGCACACACCAGACCAAACTACATTGAGGGTGCTCTTAGACCTTAGAAGCCTAGCCAACCAAAACAACATGCTGCTGTTGCTGTTGAAGAAGGAGGCTTTGACTAATTTAAAAAGAGCTGAGAATGATTACAAACTTAGAATACAAGATTTAGAGAAAAAACAATTTCAACTCTTAAGCATTAGCACACAAATTACAGGACCCAAATTAAAGATCTCATAACCAAGTCAACTGAATGCCAGTATGAGCTTGTGATTAGCAAAGCCAAGACAAAAAAATGTGTTCTTGAAGAAGAGACCTTCAAGAACATTACATCCTCATCCTTGCATGCAAAGATTTATTATCAAAACAAGTAGGGATTGGGATCTACTGAGATAGCTCCTCCATACATACTACTATCTGTAAGATCCCAAGGTGTGAAACTTGTTAAGATGAGCTGCCTCTCATAGACCCTATTCAAGAAGAAGATAAGGATGAAGAGAAGATAGTGAAGGATGGATCTGAGGTAAGTAAAGAGGATCATCCTAAGAAGGGTCACAATTCTCCTACGGAGAGGAAAGAACCAAGGATGACCAAGTTTGCAACGAAGAACTTGATCAAGGGAGCTAAAGGAAAATCAAAGAAAGCACAAGAGATCAAGGCAACCTTCAACTCCAAGCAAAAACTAGTATTCATCTCTGCTAGATTTAAAACGGTGAAGACTGAAGACTCAACCAAGGACTCTAGTACCAGGAGTCCTAGTTCATGTCAAAATCATCCTAGTCAAGATAGTAAGGATGATCAAATGTGTGCCACTACTACACAGCTTGAACCATCTAGTTCCAAGAGCAGGCCGCATTATATGAAGCCTGCAGCATCATCTGTGAAGATAAAGATGGAAGTGGAAAGTGATCAAGCTCAGCCTTTGACTCAGAAGAAGAGTCTAAGAAGGAAGTCAACTGTGTACATCATGTGTGGTAGTACTTCTTATTTTGCTAAGTATTGCATATACAATCCTAAAAGCACTATCCGTATAACTAAGAATAAAACCTTTAAGAAGAAGAAGATAATGAAAGCTTCAGAAGGAAAATCTCTTCCTTTCGAAAGCTCCAAAGTGAAGAAGAAGAAAAGTGAAAATTTGCATTCGGAAGGAAAATTGGTCTCCGAAGAAAGGAATGCTTCCGAAGTACTGAGTCTGCTGCAGTGGTTGCAAGGCTTGGGTTTTCAAATGTAACTAACCATCTCGTTTTGTGCACGAATAGCTAAAGACCAGGGAAATGTATGGATAATTGATAGTGGTTGTTTTAGGCACGTGACAAGCAACAACTCTTTGCTTCAAAACTTTGAGAAAATTGATTAAGGACCAGTTGCTTTTAGAGGAGATTCAAGTGGTTGTATCACTAGAAGAGGCAGGGTCACAAATGAAAAGTTCAACATTAAGAAGGTAAACTTTGTTAGGGAGTTTGGGTGTAATCTTCTGAGTGTATCCCAAATTTATGATCAGAGACATAATTTGCACTTTACTGAGCATAAGTGTATTGTTCTCAAGCCTGGGGTGGTCATTCCTCAAGAGCATATCCTGCTCAGCGCCCCAAGGAAAGGGAACATGTACAAGATAGATTTGGAAGAAACATATCGATTAGGAGAAGTTTCTTTCTTTATATCTAAAGCCATTAGTGATGTGTCTTTCCTCTGGCATAAAAGAATGTTCCATTTAAATATTCTAAATATGAATAAATTAATTAAGAATGATTTGGTAACTAGAATGCGAAAGAAAGAGTTTACAAGTGATGACCATTGTGTTGCATGTTTGAAAGGAAAGCGACACAAAGTGTCTTACAAGCCAACGAAAAGGAACTCCATCACTACACCCCTATACTTATTACATATGGATCTCTTTGGCCACACCAGTGTAATGAGTCTAGGAACGATCTCTTATTGTTTAGTGATCACAGATGATTTCATAAGATTCACTAGGGTCTTATTCTTTAGAACTAAGGACGAGACTCCTAAAATCTTGAAGAACTTTATTCTAAAAATTGAGAATCAATGTTATCACAAGGTCAAATTCATAAGATGTGATCAAAGAACTAAATTCAAAAACCATATCCTTGATGCGTTTTGTGATGAGAAAGATATTACAAGACAATATAGTGCTCCCAGGACTCTTAAGCAAAATGGTGTTGCTGAGGAGAGAAACAAGACTCTTATTGAAGCTGCAAAAACCATGTTAGCTGACACTAAACTGCCCATCACCTTCTGGGCAGAGGCAGTTAACACTGCCTACTATGTGCAATACAAAGTTTTAGTTGTCAAGACTCATGGCAAGACTCCTTATGAGTTGTGTCACAAAACAAGATCTTTAATTGGTTTCTCAGATCATTTGGATGTCCTTTCACTATCTTGAATACCAAAGATTAAATAACTTGCAGATAAATCAGATGATGTACACTTTATTGGATACTTTTCCCAAGCCAAGGCTTATAGAGTATACAATCTCAGAACTAGAGTAGTTGAGGAGTCGGCCAATGTGACCTTCAATAAGCATAATCCTAGTGTGAAAGGTGTTGGGTTTTGTAACATGTAAACCAAGGCTAGTTTAACCATTTAAACTATAAAAACGCAGCGGAATATAGGTTTTAACATATGGTTTGTAATCTGAAAATTTTACCATTTTAAAGCACAAACAAAACCCAAAATCCAGGATCAACAATGTATGTGAAATAGTATGCTATCAAACAAAACAAACAACCATAGGGTGTACAAAGAAACAACCTTTCTTGCACAAGATGTTGTAGATGTAAAAGAGAAAGAAGATGATGTTCTTGAATGTCTAGCCTTCAAAGGAGAAGACCACAAGCTTGTATACCCAAAAGCCCTTCCAAACACCAAGCTTGTTAGGGAGCACAACACCAAAGAACTCTCTTCCTTTGCTCCTCAAAAGTCCGAAAATTTCAGCTTGTTCTTCCTGGAATCCGAAAATTTCAGCCTCCTTGGAGAGAGTTTTGCAATGTGTGTGTGTAAGAGAAAGTGTGGGTTATAGAGAAGAGTGTTAGGAGTGTCCTTAAGTCTTCCTTAGATCAAAAGAAAACCAAGAACTTCAGCCCTTTTGGGCGGCCAAAATCCATACTTAAAATGGGTTCCCCTCATTTTAACTTTTATAAAAAGTTACACTCTTAACCCATTACTTTATAAAATTAAAACCTCTTTTAATTTTGTAACATTAACACACTTTATTTGTTATTATTTAACTCACTTAATAATAAAACAAATAAAAAATATCTCTCATGAACAAATTATCTATATAATGTTGTTCTATTACAAAGCAACGTTTTAGAAAACCCATTTTCTAAATTGGTGTCAATATTTATTTGTATGATCTCATCAACAAATAAACATTTATTGGTGTTTGTATAGCTTGTTATTGGATATGACTCGACTTGGATCATAACGTACTAACCACATCAATCTTGTATGTGTCTGGGCATATAAGATCCAATAATCTCCCACTTGCACAAGATTCATAGAAGATTGATGCAAGCAGTAAATACCGCCTAACAACGGTTTACTACCCTTAATACGTATGACTAAGTGCCATTCAATAACATCATCCTCTTCAAGTACCATACTCGAAAGGTTTTAGGTGAATCAATCATCTATCCTTTTGTCACATATGTCATGTTAAATCCCAAAGACATAGAGTGATCGTTCTCTATTGATTTAACTTTATCAGGCCTTAGACATCTTACTCTCAACGAATAAGAGGGACAATTCCCATCTTGACTACATACGTCTCTCAAAATTACCTTATATCATACCTGAACTCAGACTTATGTACTGCCATATTTCAGAACAGCAAAAAACTAAGTCAAAGTATAATATTTGGTAAATATGAAGACCCAATATGTATCTCAGGTCAGAGGATACCAAATGATATTCGCCTTTACTCAAAATCAATCAGGAAGATTCCATGTAGTAATATTTGAGATGCAGGTCAGTTCAATATTTGCATCCCACAAATATCTATAAACATTGGCAGCAACCTTTTGCTCCATATTCATCCATATGAATATCTACCAATCCAAGTTCATAATAGTTTTACCTTCATACTTGTTCCCACAAGCATGAACAACTACGGACGTTCTGAGTAAATAATTTATTCATGGATTTTAAACATGCAAAATAGGAATATTAGTTGAATCATTATAACCAAATAATTCATTCAAGCAATAAAGGGTTACAATATCTCAATACAGAAATTAAAGATCAAATCCAGTCACTAGAATATTGAAGTCCCATGGCACAAGTATGACTTTCATGCTTTTCCGTTTCAAGAAGCTTCGTGAGTGGATCCGCAATGTTTTGATCCGTGTGAACTTTGCGAATACATATCTTTCCCTTTTCAACTTCATCCCTTATGTAGTTGAATCTTCGTTCAATGTGCTTAGTCTTCTGATGTGCACGGGGTTCCTTGATTTGAGCAATCGCACCCTCGTTATCACAAAGAATTTCTAGGGGGTCCTGAATGGAAGGGACCACCCCTAGATCGGCAATGAACTTCTTTAACCATGCAGCTTCCCGAGCTGCTAATGAAGCAGTGATGTATTCTGACTCTTAGTTGATAATGCCACCACATCTTGCTTAGAGCTCTTCCAAGAGATTGCTCCTCCATTCAAGATGAAAATGTACCCCAATTGTGATCGTGAATCATCCCGATCAGTTTGTGTAAATGTGTCATATCCTTAACATGTTGTCCTTATTTGTTATTCTCTAATTCATCCAGGTTGTAATTGTATTATTATTATCTATATAATCCTTCCTCCACTAATTGTGGAGCATTGAGTCTTTTATTCAATATGGTATCTTGAGCCTTTCTCTCTTCACCTCCCCTGAAAAACTTCCATCTCTTCTTCTTCCCACCCTTTCCATTCTCTAAGCCTCTCCCTCTCCTCTCTCAAACCTTCTCATGGCATCTTCATCCAACTCTGTTGATGGCTCCATACCCATGAACACCATTATTCACATGTTAACTATCAAACTTGCGTCATCCAACTACCTTCTATGGAAGAATCAAATTATCCCGATCCTTGCCTATCAAAATCTCCTTGGTCATGTAGATGGCTCTTCCTCCGCCCCTGCCCCCACACTGCTACAAACCGAAAAGGCAGTGGATAACCCGGCTTACATTGCATGGGTGGCTGCTGATCAAAAGACCGTTATTATTCTGCATGCTTCCCTATCCGAAGAAGCTGTCTCTCTGATTGTTGGTTTATCAACGGCTCGACAAATATGGACCGCTCTTGAGGCTGCCTATGGCAACTCCTCCATTGAGCGGGTTCATACTCTTCGTGACCAACTTCGTCTCATACACAAAGGATCCAAGTCCGTTGCGGACTATGGCCGTTCGTTCAAGATCTTATGCGACCAACTTTCTGCCATTGGGCATCCTGTTGATATCAATGATCAACTGCACTGGTTCTTGTGTGGCCTAGGTCCGACGTTTGAAACGTTTTCCACCGCCGTTCGTTCCACTCGCCCTACACCAATTTTTGCGGACCTGCTTGCCCGGGCTGAAAGCCATGAACTGTTCCTCCAGGCTCTTCATCGGTTCTCCTCCCCCACTGTTGCTTTCTCTGCTGTCGCGCATACCCCTTCGGGTCGGGGTCGTGGAGGCCGAAATGCTCGTCCTCATGGATCTGCGTTGGGTCGTGGTCATGGCAGACGACCACCTCACTGTCAACTTTGTCGCTCAAATGGTCATTATGCCAACGCATGTCCAAAACTGTCTACCTATGCTTCCCAGTCATGCCCGATCAATGATGACTTAGCAAAAGCCTTTGTTGCCCAGTGCCACGTTTCCACTTCTGGACCGGATTGGTATGTTGACTCGGGTGCATCAGACCACATGGCCACATCTGCTGAAACCGTGTCCAATCCATCTCCACTCCCAGGTAATGACTATGTGACTTTTGGGAATGGACAATCTCTTCCCGTCACTCACCAAGGTTCTTGCTCTCTTCCTAATAATTTGATTCTCAAAGATGTTTTGGTGGTACCTCACCTCACTAAGAACCTTTTGTCCATAAGCAAACTTAGCAAAGATAATAATGTCGATGTTCTTTTTTCTCATCCAAATTTTTTTGTTCAGGATCGGATCACAAATCAAGTTCTAGCCAAAGGAAGAGTTGAAAATGGGTTATATGTTTTGCACCCAAGTCATCTTGCATTAATTACATCTCATAAAAGTCCTCATGCCTCTTTTGAAATTTGGCATTCCCGATTGGGACATGCTCATTTTGATACTATTGTTAAGTTACAAAAAGCAGGACTGTTATCTATTAATGCGTTGTTGCCCAAACCAGGTGTGTGTCCCTCTTGTGAAATGGCCAAAAGCCACAAATTGCCATTTGACATTAACACTAAACGTGCAACTAACCCTCTTGACCTTGTTCATTGTGATGTTTGGGGACCCTCACCGGTTGAGTCACATGACTCTCACAAATAATATGTGGTTTTTATTGATGACTATTCTCGTTTCTCTTGGCTATATCCCCTACAACACAAATCGGACGTTTATAATGCTTTAACGATCTTTGTCAATTTTGTTCAAACGCAATTCTCCCAAAAAAAAAGTGTTTCAAAGTGACGGGGGGACGGAATTTGTAAATAAAAGGGTTCAATCACTGTTTGAGTCAAATGGAACATTTCATCGTCTCTCTTGTCCTTATACTCCCCAACAAAATGCTCGAGCGGAACGAAAACATAGGCATATTGTTGAAATGGGGTTGGCTATGTTATTTAATGCTCGATTACCCTCCTCATTTTGGGTTGATGCGTTTACATCTGCGGTTTACATTATTAACCGCTTACCAACTCCCGTGTTAAATGGTAAGTCACCATTTGAGCTCCTCTACCTACGTGTTCCGAATTACAACACATTTAGAACTTTTGGTTGTCGTGTCTTCCCCTACTTACGTACCTATGCCACTCACAAGCTCTCCCCAAGAAGTCTTCCTTGCATTTTCATTGGGTACAACCCTAAGTACAAAGGTTTTCGATGCCTCGACCCGGATACTTCTCGTGTATATGTATCCCGCCATGCTCGATTTGATGAAAGTGTTTTTCCATATGGACATACCTCACCTATTACCACTCCTCATGACTTACAATTGGTCACCTTCTTAGATGTAGATACTCCACCACTCCCATCCTCCACACCCACCACCCCTCCTATTCTGCCTTCTTCTAATGCAACCTCCCCTCCTCCATGCACTCTCTGCATGGATACCCCTGATCCATGCACCCCCTCACAACCCACAAATATTGATTTCCCATCCCCTCCTTCTGCTACAACTCCACCCCCTAATACCGATACACCAATCACATCCGTTCCCGCTCACTTGGGCATGGAGTCGTCACCTGGTTCTGATCATCATCTCTCCGTTATCGAAACACCCTTGTCCACACCCGTTATCGCAACCGTGTTACCCAACCCCCTCCGCCCCCTTCTGCCTCTTTGCATCCAATGGTTACTCGGTCGAAAGCTGGGATATTCAAACCTCGACATGTGGCTGATCTCTCTCATATTGAGCACAGTGCTCTCCACTCGGCATTGTCTTCTTCAACCGACCCCAAAACTTTCAAGTCTGCTGCCAAGGACCCTAAGTGGGTCGATGCAATGCACCGTGAACTTGATGCACTTCACAAAAACAATACGTGGTCTCTTGTTCCCCGACCTCCGACTCGGCATGTTGTTGGTTCAAAATGGCTTTTTCGTACCAAATTTCATTCGGATGGGTCCGTTGACCGCTACAAAGCCCGGCTAGTGGCACAAGGCTTTAGCCAAACTCCGGGTATTGACTACTCCCACACGTTTAGTCCCGTGATCAAGGCGTCGACTGTGCGGGTAATCCTTTCGCTTGCGGTCATGAATGATTGGAAGTTGCACCAACTTGATGTCAACAATGCCTTCTTACATGGCCATCTTGATGAATGTGTGTATATGGAACAACCACCAGGTTTTATCAACCCACAATTTCCGAATCATGTTTGTAAGTTACGTAAAGCCCTCTATGGCCTAAAACAAGCTCCTCGGGCCTGGTTTCATCGTTTGAGCACTTTTCTTCTTGCCAATGGCTTTAGTGGCAGTCGGGCTGATCCATCCCTCTTTGTGTTTAACAAGGGTACTTGTATAATGTATTTACTAGTATACGTAGATGATTTAATTTTAACAGGAAATCAAGACAAGGTCCTTAAAGCTTTCGCCCAAAAACTTCACAGTGAATTTGCTATAAAAGACTTGGGACACCTTAATTATTTTCTTGGGTTAGAGGCTATGCACTCTAAAGACGGGTTGTTTCTCAATCAATCCAAATATGCACGAGAAATACTTGAACGTGCAAACTTGACAGATGCCAAGCCCGTATCTACACCCCTTTCTCCACATGTATCCTTGACCAAAGATGGTGAGCCATATTCAGATCCCACTCATTATCGATCACTAGTGGGGGCGTTGCAATACCTGACGATAACAAGACCTGATATATCTTATGCTGTCAATCAAGTTAGCCAGTTTTTAAGTGCTCCTACCATTGATCACTTTCAACAAGTAAAAAGAATCATTCGTTACATCAAGGGTACCTACAACTTCGGGCTCATGTTTAGCAAGCGGGAAAAGACATCGTTACTTGGTTACTCCGACGCCGATTGGGCGCGGTGCCTTGAAACACGCCGCTCTACCTATGGTTACTCAATATTTTTGGGTGGAAACCTTGTGTCTTGGAGTGCACGGAAACAGCCCACGGTGGCCCGTTCAAGTTGCGAGTCCGAGTATCGTGCAATGGCTAATACTGCTGCTGAGTTAATTTGGTTGACACATCTTTTGCAAGAACTTCATGCTCTGCCTTTGGATCGGCCAACCCTCTTGTGTGATAATCAGAGTGCGATTTTCTTGACTCAAAATCCTATATCTCACAAACGGGTTAAGCACATAGAATTGGACTATCATTTCATTCGTGAGCTAGTTACGTCGGGAAAGTTACACACCAAATTTATTCCAACCAAGCTTCAAGTGGCGGACATATTTACCAAGAGCTTGCCTCGCCCTCAATTTGAAGAATTTCGCTCCATGCTCCGTCTTGGTCCGCCACCCTCTCGCTTGAGGGGGGATGTAAATGTGTCATATCCTTAACATGTTGTCCTTATTTGTTATTCTCTAATTCATCCAGGTTGTAATTGTATTATTATTATCTATATAATCCTTCCTCCACTAATTGTGGAGCATTGAGTCTTTTATTCATTAGTTTGGAAACTCGCATCCGTGTAACCCTTTACTACGAGTTCCTCCTCACCAGATCCATAGATTAGGAACATATCTTTAGTCCTCCTTAGGTACTTAAGTATGTTCTTAAGCCATCCAATGACTGTTCCAGGATTTGTTGGTATCGGCGTGTCATGCTCAAAGCGCATGACACGTCCGGTCCAGTGCATATCATTGCATACATGATGGATCCTATAGAAGACGTATACGAGATTCCTTTCATTTTGTCTTGCTCATCCTTTGAGCTTGGACATTGAGTCTTACTCAATATTATTCCTCTTGAATAGGTACGGTACCTTTCTTAGAGTTTTCCATCTTGAACCTTTTCAAGATCTTATCAATGTATGCACTTTAATTCAAACCTATCACCGCCTTGATCTATCCCTATAGATCTTTATTCCTAAAATATAGGCGGCTTCACCAAGATCCTTAATGGAGAAACAGCTTCCAAGCCAGGCTTTTACACCTTCCATGGTTGGAATGTCATTTCCAAATAGTAGAATGTCATCGACATACAATACTAGGGAAGTGATGATGCTCCCTCTAGCTTTCTTATATACACATGCTTCATCAGTGTTTTTGATGAACCCAAATTTGATTACTTCTTCATCAAAACGGTGATTCCAACTTCTCGATGCTTGCTTCAATCCATAGATTGATTTCTTTAACTTGCATACTTTGTTAGGATGTTTTGGATTGACAAAACCTTCGGGCTGAACCATATAGACATCTTCCTCAAGATATCCATTTAGAAAAGCGGTTTTGACATCCATTTGCCAAATCTCATAATCATAATGAGCAGCTATGGCAAATAATATCCTAATAGACTTTAGCATTGCAACCGGTGAGAAAGTCTCATCATAATCAACCCCTTGAGTTTGAGTGAAACCTTTTGCTACAAGTATAGCTTTATAAGTATCCAAGTTTCCATGCATATCAGTTTTCTTCTTGAAAACCCACTTACTTCCAACTATCTTGGAGTTAATGGTGGTTCAACCAAGTCCCACACTTGGTTTTCATACATGGATTGCATCTCAACGTTCATGGCTTCAAGCCATTTGTCACAATCCAAATCGGACATTGCATCACGATAGGTGGTTGGTTCATCGGAATCTACCACATAGCATCCATCTACGAAAAATCCATATCTTTCAGGTGGATTACTAATTCTACCAGATCTGCGAACGTTTTGTGTATATTGATCACCACTTGATCATTCTCAACATCCTCATGATGAATGATAGTGTCAACCAAACATGTATCGGTTTGTGGTTCTTGATCCTCTTCAAGATCCACAGTTCTACTGCTAGTTCCTTCCGTAAGGAACTTAGCTTCTAAGAACTCAGCCTTCTTGGCAACAAACTCCTTTTGTTCCAATGGATCATAGAAATAATATCCCATAGAATCTCTAGGATATCCAATGAAGATACACTTAGTGGAACGGCTTTCTAATTTGTTTGAGGTGGGAGTCTCAACATAAGCCTCACAAACCCATACCTTTAAATATGATAGTGATGAAACCCTTCCATGCCATATTTCAAAAGGTGTCGTTTCCACTTTCTTGGTTGGGGCCATATTCAAGATACGGGCCGCAGAGAGCAAAGCGAAACCCCAAAATGATAGAGGCAGTGAGCTTCTAGCCATCATAGATCGAACCATATCCAATAGAGTTCGATTTCTCCTCTCAGACACGCCATTATGTTGTGGCATTCCAGGTGGAGATAGTTGTGAGACAATACCACAACTTCTAAGATGATCTCTAAAAGCATCACTTAGGTATTCACCTCCTCTATCGGTGCGGAGAATTTTTATTTTCTTGTTGAGTTGATTTTCTACTTCATTTTAGAAGATTTTGAACATTTCAAAAGCTTCCTCTTTGTGTCTTAACAAGTACACATAACTATATCACTATAGTCGTTGGTAAAGGTAATGAAGTATCTTTCATGGTACCTAGTCATTGGTTTAAAAGGACCATATACATCCGAATGTATGATGCCTAATAAATCTTTTGCCCTTTCAGATTTGCCACTAAAAGGTGCCTTAGTCATTTTACCTTGTAAACAAGATTCACATACATCAAATGAATCATATTCACTTGCTTCTAAAAGACCGCTCTTTTGAAGTGTTGTATGCGTTTCTTGTTTATATGACCAAGACGGCAATGCCAAAGATAGGTATCACTCAAATCCAATTTGAGTTTCTTAGTGGTGTTTGGTGGAATGAGCTATCATATAATGTGTTTTCACGAACCAATTCATAAATACCATTAATAGGAATAGCTTAAAATAAAATATGCCATTTAAAGAAACATTTGAATTTCATTTTCAATAAATGTCAAAACATAACCACATTGTCTGAATTGGTCAACAGAAATAATGTTCCTAGTCAAACTAGGAGCATACAAAATATTGTTCAAAATTGCTTCCAAACCCTTTGGAAGCTTCAAGATGTAGTCCCTGCGGCCTTCAACTTGAACTTTTGCCCCATTCCCCATGTAGAGGCTAACATCCCCTTTCTTGAAGTCCTTACTTCTTTTGAACCCCTGCAATACGTTTCAAATATGAGTTCCACATCCGGTATCCAATACTCATGTGTTAGAGGATATCAAATTAAGATCAATATGAATCATGAAAATTGTACTTGAGGTTTGCCCGACATCCCTCTTTGCTTGCAACTCTTTTAGATGGACTGGACAATTTCTTGCCCAATGTCCAATCTCCCCACACTTAAAGCATGGGTCATTCGAAGCAACCTTTTGCTTCTTCTTCGTAGGTTTTGGTGGTGGCGCCCTTACCACTCCCTTTCCCTTTCCCCTAACGTGCCCCTTACCCTTGACAACATTTGCCTTGGGTGCGAGGTGAGGCCTCTTCTTGTTCCCACCTTCATTGATGGTGAGAACGGGTAAAACCTTTTTCCCATGGCCGCCTCTGCAGTTTTGAGCATAGAGTGAAGCTCACTTATGTTCTTGTCCCATCCGTTCATGTTATAATTCATGACAAAGTTGTCAAACCTTTTTGACAAAGAGTTGAGGATCAAATCCGTATCCAACTCTTTCGAGACGGGACAATTCAGCCTTTCGAGGCGGTCGATGTGGCTTTTCATCTTAAGTACGTCAAACAGTTTGGGTGTCGTCCATACGAAACGCATAGAGTGCTCGAACCGTTTCGAAGCGCTCAACCCGTGCTTGTTGTTGGAACGTTTCCTTCAACTGGGTTATCATGTTGTATGCTCCATGATGTTCATACTCCTTTTGGAGATCTGGAGTCATACTTTCCAACATGAGGCAAGACACTTGGACTGAGTCCTCAGTGTATTTCACCCAATTATTCAAGGCCTCCTCATCATCCTCATTAGGTTGATCGGGAATCGAATCGTCTAAGATGTATGATCGTTTCTCTTGCTTGAGAACAATTCTCAAGTTTCAAAACCAATCAATAAAGTTATTATGGTGTAGACGCTCCTTTTGGAGAATGATCCTTAGTGATTGTGAGTGAACGGACGGGATTTCATTGTTTTCATTATTGTTGGTGACCATCTACAAAATATAACAAAGTTCAATTTTAGTATTTTCGATATTGTTCATTTTTTTAATAATTAAAACCCCTTTTAAGTGTCTTACACAATTTTAAAATCTAGAATCCAACGTTACATTTAAATAGTGGTTAGGTGACCTTTATCCCATTTTTTAAATTAACAAGGTAGTGAACATTTTGACAATTGCAACCCTTTGCAACTTCTAGGGTATGGGATCGACTTTAAAACATCATATGTATAGTCGGCATGTTATCCCATCAACACCTTTGTAAACCATATTGTAGGTGATCCATTTAACATGGTGAGTTTTCCAACATAAGTGGTTAGGTGACCTTTATCCCATAAATATTGTATCCCCACCTCAAGTCACAAGTTCCCTCAAAACGGTTAGGTGACCTTTATCCCATTAAGAGTTTCCAAATTACTCAAGTGTTGTGCAAAAGGACGGTGTTAAACTTGTTTATAAAAGAAATTTTAAGTTTTGATAATCTTAGTTTAGAAAACTCTATGTACCTTATATTTGCATGCTTTCAAATACAAGGTACCCTATGGTTCACTTTTAATAAAACCTCTTTTATTAAAACCATTAATCCTTTTAATAACCTTTTATTAACCACTTAATGATAAAGAACCATCAAATTTTCAGCTTGTAAAATCTGTTAATGAGTTTGTTATGCATATCCAAATATCAAGCAATCAATCAAACAACAAACATCCAAACAAGCATAAACATACAAACATGAGTGCATAACCATAGCCACTAAGTTGACTACACTTGTTTGCCATCACAAGTGTTGTCATAAGGTCTTTCCTAAGGGTTGATATGACACATCAAAATGTGTCCATGAACTCCCACTTGAATCCACATCCAAATGCTTCAAGTGTCCATGTCTTTTGTGTCCTCCTTTGGGTCTTCATCTTATGCATCTTCTTTTACAAAATCATATCCTAATACAATTTTTCTAATAAAAGAAATGCACCTAATCTATTTATTACATAACCAAATGAATAAATAAATTACAACCAAAATACAAAACACAAATTACAACCCTTTCAAGAATCAAAACCAACATTACAAATCACAATCAACCAAAACCAAAACACATAAGGCCAAGCCTATGTTTGCACCAAATATGAAACATATTCAACATCCAAGAACAACAATGAACCCCTTATTTCAGCCCTAAAGTTTCAGCCAACATGAACCAAAACTTTAGGGTTTTGTCCAAACAAGACAATCAACCATTTGATGTAAATCTTTCAAGGTTTATACTAAAGCATGCAAGATTAAACCTTGAAACATAAGGGATTCATACATCCACAACAAAACAGCCCCTAATGGGTTGAAAAGTCCATGAAATCTAACCTTTCAAGACCTTTTGAAGCACATATTCCACATATCCGGCTCTAGATGCCATGTTGGGTTTTGTAACATGTAAACCAAGGCTAGTTTAACCATTTAAACTATAAAAACACAGCGGAATATAGGTTTTAACATATGGTTTGAAAACTGAAAATTTTACCATTTTAAAGCACAAACAAAACCCAAAATCCAGGATCAACAATGTATGTGAAATAGTATGCTATCAAACAAACCAAACAACCATAGGGTGTACAAAGAAACAACCTTTCTTGCACAAGATGTTGTAGATGTAAACGAGAAAGAAGATGATGTTCTTGAATGTCTAGCCTTCAAAGGAGAAGACCTCAAGCTTGTATACCCACAAGCCCTTCCAAACACCAAGCTTGTTAGGGAGCACAACACCAAAGAACTCTCTTCCTTTGCTCCTCAAAAGTTTGAAAATTCAGCTTGTTCGTACTGGAATCCGAAAATTTCAGCCTCCTTGGATAGATTTTTGCAATGTGTGTGTGTAAGAGAAAGTATGGGTTATAGAGAAGAGTGTTAGGAGTGTCCTCAAGTCTTCCTTAGATCAAAAGAAAACCAAGAACTCCAGCCCTTTGGGCGGCCAAAATCCATACTTAAAATGGGTTCCCCCCATTTTAATTTTTATAAAAAGTTACACTCTTAACCCATTACTTTATAAAATTAAAACCTATTT
Source organism: Flaveria ramosissima (assembly GCA_025215565.1). Classification (NCBI taxonomy): domain Eukaryota; kingdom Viridiplantae; phylum Streptophyta; class Magnoliopsida; order Asterales; family Asteraceae; genus Flaveria; species Flaveria ramosissima. The sequence goes on from CM046030.1 coordinate 20,745,950, forward strand.
TAATTTTATAACCTTAACACACTTTTTATTTGTTATTATTTAACTCACTTAAATAATGAAACAAATAATCTCTCATGAACAAATTATCTATATAATGTTGTTCTATTACAAAGCAACGTTTTAGAAAACCTATTTTCTAAATTGGTATCAATATTTATTTGTATGATCTCATCAACAAATAAACATTTATTGGTGTTTGTATAGAAGGGACAAGAAGAAGAAGAAGTCCAATGAATCCACCTCTACACCTCAAGATGAGTCAAAACATCCTGAGGAGAACAAAAAGAGGTTGTTCAACCAACTCCTCTTCAAGTAGAGCCTCTTACTACTGAGAGACCCATCTTGTCATGGGCTTTCTCTACAAACCCAGATAGATGGTATGTCACAAGAGATCAAGGGGGTCAAGACATATACTTTTGCAAAATATGCTCAACCTTCCTCCTGCATGATCTCTTTGACATGAGACGCTACTTGAGAGTCTGAGGAATCTGGACCAACTGATGAAGAAAGGAATGGTATTGATTCTGATGAGTAGTGTAAACAAATGAAAATCAAGACTAAAAGTCATTCTTAAGTTTTGGTAGCATCAGCCTAGGGAGACTTTGTAAGGGTTACCTTAGAGGTGGATGCAAACCAAAGTTCTCTCAGCAAGCATTCTGAAATGCAAGGAGGTTACATTGGAAGATTTGACAATTGCACAAATAAATTCACTAAGTGTCAAATCTTTCAAAGGCAAAGACCAATTCTTCCAAAGCCAAAGATGAAGTCTTCCGAAGCTTCAGGTCTTCCGAAGTCAAGAGACTGATTTCTTCTGAAGACAGAGAAGACATGCTTTCTCTGACATGCTTTTGACAAAAGATGAATCACTTTTCGCTGCCGTCTCTAAAGACTCAACAACTTAAACTAGTTGGTGATATCTCCATACTTTTGTCAACTTTAGATTAAGGTCTTAGAGTCTTTAACTTTTTACTCTTATACTTTTTATTCTTTTTGTAATAGATTAAAATGTGAGCTATGGCATGTCATAGTCACTAGTCAAAAGGCAATCTGCCTTTTGACTTTATGTTTATCTTAGTGTCTAAATTATTGTTTCAGTTGATCTTCAAAGTATGGCTGGCTGTAGGATGTAGTATAAAGTATCTTATGTACCAATCCATAAGATTAAGCCTTGTAACAATTGTAAAACATTTGAAAGCAATATACATCATTCTTGAAAACCATCATGTGTCTTCTTTACTCTTGTTCTTTGTTTCATTTGTCGGTTCCTTATTTGATTTGTTAAGCTTTTGATCTCTCCAACCTTGTGAAACTGTTGCATCACCCTTAACCAGTCTGGGAACATAAGACTCTTCATTCTCATATATGTTTAATATGTAACATACTTAAATAACCTTTTAAAAATTAAAATAAAAAAAAGTTATGAATTATGTTAGTAGTTTACATGGTTTTGTTTTCTAGTTTTTGCATAACTATTGGTTTTCTCAGGAAACCTTCCCTATATAAAATTTATATATAACTATTGGAGAGAAATGAAAACCATGTTTATAAGTAATAACCATGAAAACCATCACCACAAAATCATATAATTTATAATTGATTTAACTTTTTAATTGTTTAAAGTATGTTTGAGTCGATTCAACCTTATCTTTTGTGGTCAGTATATATATTTTTAATTTAAACTTCAAGGAAACAACGATGATGATGAAACGACTTACATATACGTAACTTGTATGAGTTACATGTAAGTAACTCTTAGTTGTATACTTGGTAACACATACTTACATATAAATAACCCCTTCATGTACGTAATTGTTAGTTGTACCCTTTGTAACACATACTTATATATGTAAACCCTGGTTTTATGATTTTTATTTATAACATGGTTTTCAAGGGATCCCTCTCATATATATATATATATATATATATAGATACTATATATATATATATATATATATATATATATATATATATTCATAATATGTATCATATATATATGTATATATATATATAAGTATGTATATGTATATAAGTATGTCTATATATATATATATATATATATATCTATATATATATATATATATATATATATTATATACTATATATATATATTGCATATATATCTATATATGTGACATCCGGTAAATTTCCGTTACCAAACTCCGTTAGTTCCGTTAAGTCTTGCATACATGTGTCGTAAGCACACACTAGTTGTCGTTTAACGTTGGTGACCTAATAATAATTAATAATGTTAAATTAATGATAATCTAATTGACAATGTGATTATGGTATTATGTTTATGTGTTTGCATGTTTTAAATGTTAATTAGGAAATTAATCGCGTAACGTGAAAACGTGCCTATTTATTCGTATGTCTTGTGTTTTTATAAAGATAAAATATATAATGATTATCATTAGTTATTATCTTTATATTAAAAAGTTAAAAACACTTTAAAAAGGAGTTAAAAGATATTTTTTATAAAATACCAAATTACAAGGGTTTAAAGGGTAATTATGCAAATTAAATTAAACAAAACACCCAAACCCTAGCCCCCACTACCCCATTCGGCCGCAAGACTCCCACACACACCCCCTCCCTTGCGATTTCAGCCTAGAACAATCATGAAAGCTTTGGTTTTGTTCGATTATAAGGCATACAACACGTTGGAATCATCGATTGCAAGCAACTACACGTTTAGAGGTTAGATTTTACATGTTTTTGTGAGATTTTTCATATGGCCGAACCCTAATTCGTGAATGGTAGTTCATGGGGTCGAAATTGTTGTTGTTTGATGATTTTAGTATGTTAGTTGGATTGAATACATGTTGTTTAACGTTGATTATGCATGAATTGTATAGTTTTAGTGGATTGATCATGAACTTTGATTTGAGGCAAACCCTAATTCGAAAATTGATAGGATTATGGATGAATGATGATTGTTTGATGAATGTATGATGATTTATAGGTTGTATGAATGATAGGTTACATTGATTTTACAAGAAATTGATGAATTCATGTTGGTGTTCATAGGTTACTAATAATAGTAACTTTATTTTCATGATATGATGAATTGATGTTGTTGATGTGTTTAGGATGATGATTGGATGCTAGATTGTTGATATGAATGCTAGAAACCTTGTAATGGATGTTGTTGTTCATATCTTGCCAAAACTGGAAACTTTTGTTCATGATGATTAGTAGATTATGATGATTAGGTATTGTTGATCATGTCTAGATGTTGTTATGAGCTTGAGATGGTATAATTGTGATGAATTCATGAATACATTGAGTGTTTGATAGATGTTGGAATATAATTTCCCAAAACATCACCCATTATTTGCACAAAGTTTGAAAGATGATAATTTGAACATGTTTGGGATATTAGGAGCATGTTAGTATGTCCATGGATGAATTATAATGTGTTGGAACATGTTAATTTAGTTGTATGAGATGTTTGAATAATCATGGGTGATGTTTGGACTTTGATGATAATGTATGATATTGATGTTGGTTGGTAGCTAAGACATCATGTTTGGGACTGGAAATTAATTGTTGTGATGTATGTTGAATGCAATGAAAATGGTTAATGAATGTGAATGTGATCATCATACACGCGTGCGAATCTGAGGCCCCTACTTAGTAGGATTGGCAGGGTTTAGGGTGTGAAGTCGTGAGTGGCTTGACATGGCATGTGGTGCGTGATTTGATCTTTGTGTGGCATGTAATTATGTTATAACTAGTGGACATGTTAATATTCTAGATTCGGATGACTTGTATGATACTTGGTTGTATGATGATCTAAGTGATACCTGGATAATGTAGCACATATGAACCATATGAATGCTAACATGTATGATTATTGTATGATTGCTGAATGGTTTACAACACATAAAGTCACCAACGGTCAAACGGGTCAACTGAGTCAAACGTATTTATTTTCTGAAACCTTGAGTCTTTTGGTTGTAGTGTACTTAGTTTCACATGTTCTCTGTTGTCACGTACTCATATACTTATATGATCTAGGTAACCTCTGAAGGTTGTCTGTCCAATCTGTCTGTCAAGTAAAACTCTAAGTAACTATACGTGTAAGGATTCCTTAAGTCTGATGCAACCCAAAACATCCAATGTGTCTCTGCAACATGCACTAAGTACTGAAGTAAAGAATGCTTCGGAAGTTTTACACAACACACTAGAAAATACTCTAAGTGTAAAATCTTCCGAAGCCAAGACCAATATCTTCCGAAGCCAAACATGAAGTCTTCCGAAGCCTCAGAGACAAAGTCTTCCGAAGCTTCAACCTATGAAGACAGATTTCTTCCGAAGACTTTTAGTACACATGCTTTATCTGATGTACTGTTCCATAAAGCACTTTTCCGCTGCATCTCTGTAAAGTCACCAACTTACATGAGTTGGTGAAAAGGTCCATGCTTTTGGTAACTGTACATTGAGGTCTTGAGTCTGTAACTTTCTACTTTATGTACTTTATCCTTTTTGTAATAGATAAGGATGTGAGCTATGGCATGTCATAGTCACAAGGTCAAAAGGCAGATATGCCTTTTGATCCTACATTGATTTTGTTAGTGTCTAGTCAATTGTATCCAGCTGGCTTTCAAAGTATAGCCGGCTGTAGGTTGTAGTATAAGTATTCCAAGTTCTTGTATCTTTCTTTATGCTTTGTAACACTTGTAAAAGAACTTGAGAAAGCAATATACTGCCTCCTTGAAACCCAACTCTCTTGTTCTGTCTCTTTACTTTACTTGTGTTCTTTGTATCATCTTGGTTAATCCAGTTCACTGTTTGATCAAAGTTTAGTTGTTCTCCTCATTGTGTTGTTGTGTTGTAATTTGTTCAAGCCCTTAAACGGTCCTGCAATTGGTATCAGAGCTTTCCAGGCTCTTGATATAAGATCTCACCATCTTAAGATCCCTCACACACACAAAAACTAAACTCTCCAAATGGCATCCATCTCAAAGACTGATATGGAGACTGGAACCATGAACAAATCCCCACTGATCACTCTTGATGATTTTGACACCTGGTGTATGAGAATGGAAGGTTTCATCAGGTCTCTGATTCAAGAATGTGGGAATCTGTTGAGAATGGACCTTTCATACCCAGCACCCTTCTGCTACTGGTGCTGGTATGATTCCAAAAGATGTGGCCAACTACTCTGATGAAGATAGAAAAAGAGTAGAGATTGATAGGAAGGCCATGACTGCTCTTCAGACTGCTCTCCCAAACTCTGTATACAGAGGCTTTAAGAAGTGCAAACAGCTAAACAGCTGTGGGATGCACTGAAGCTGATGTATGAAGGCTCCTCTGAAGCCAAGGAGAACAAGAAGGATCTCCTGAAGCAGCAGTTTGAAAACTTCACCTTCAAAGCAGGTGAAACCATGACTCAACAATACTTCAGGTATGTTGAGATAGTGGATACCCTAGTGGATGGAGGAGTTCCTCTTGAGAACAGGGACATTGTAAGGAAGTTCATGTCCTCACTTCCTAGGCAATGGACACACTACTGTGTGGTGATCAAGAGGACTGAGAACCTCAAAACTCTTACTCTGACAGAGTTGTATGGGATTCTCAGTGGATACCAGATGGAGATGAACATGCAAGGTTCATCTGGCAACTCCAACAATCAAATGGGTTCGGGATAGCATAGAACCCCAACATCATCTCATATGCTACCCTGACAACTCACAAAGGGTCCTTTCATCACCTTCCCGGAGACACCCAGGGAGAACTTTACTCAAGGAAGCCCATTCCAAGAGACAAGTTCTTCTCAAGCCTTTGTGTCTACTGATGAAAGCTGTGGGAACTCTCTCTTCACTCTTGAAGACCTGGACTGTATCCATCCAGATGACCTGGAATACATGGAGATAGTTCAGCAGATGGCTCTCCTCACTCACAGAGCCAAGAAGTTCTACAAAGAACAGGAAGAAGGTTTCCAAGCAATGCTACCAGTGGAAAGTTTGGGCTGGATAAAAGCAAAGTTAAGTGTTACAACTGTAACCTTATGGGCCACTTTGCTAGGGAGTGTAAGGCACCTAAACAAATGGGGGCCAAACACAACCCAGACCAAACTACACTGACAAAGCCCCTCAGAATGAGAAGCCAAAGCAACATGCTGCTGTTGCTGTTGAAGAGGGAGGCTTTGACTGGAGCTTTCAGGTGGAAGATGCTTCTCCAAACCAAGCACTGATGGCAGACCATGATGAAGCCAAGGTATTGGAACATCTCTGTACTCCTGAATGCATTGCTAAAGTAAATAGATACAGGTCCTACAACTTAGAGATGAGATCTGATCTTGAGTCATTAAACATATTAAAATCTGATTTTAGAAAGTCTGAAAATGATTACAAGTTAAAGATAGAGGACTTGGAGAAAACCATTTCAGTACTAAAACATGAACATACAGATTTTAGAACTCAGATCCAGGATCTCATAACTAAGTTGACTGAGTGCCAGGCTGAGCTTGTGATCAGCAAAGCCAAGGCAGAAAAGAGTGTTCTTGAAGAAGAGACCTTCAAGAACATGATATCCTCATCCCTGCACAACAAAGTGTGCTATCAAAATAGACAGGGACTGGGATCAAATGAGATAGCTCCTCCACACACAATCTTGTCTGTAAGATCTCCTAGGTGTGGAACTTGTGAAGATGAGCTTCCTCTCATAGATCCTATAAGTGAGGAGGATGAAGAAGTGATAGTGAAGAATTCCTCTGAGAAGAGTGAAGAAGAGGATTCTTCCAAGGGCCACTATCCTTCTGAGGAGAAGAATCTACTGTGATGACCAAGTCCAAGAGAAAGAACTTGATCAGGAAGAGCAAAGGAAAGCAAAGAAGGCTCAAGAGATCAAGGCTACTTTTGATGCTAAGCAGAAACAAGTTTTTATCTCTGCAGGTTTCAAAGTAGTAAGGACTGAAGACATCAACCAAGACTCCTCAGCTAAGAGTCCTGGTTCTTGTTCAAATCATCTCAGTGCAAAGAAGAAGACTGAGCTGCTGTGTACCACTGCTGCACAGCCTGGACCATCAAACTCCAAGAACAGTTCACAGCCCAAAAGAACTGTCTCAGCATCTACCAAGATGAAGGTGGAGAAGGGATGTGACCAAAGCCAGTCTTGCTCTCAAAGGAGACTCTTTGAAGAAGAAAATGTTATGTGTCATGTGTGAAAGTACCTCTCACATTGCTAAGGATTGCCCATACAATCCTAAAAGTACTATCCACATGACCAATACAAAGACTTCAAAGAGTCTCAAGAAGTCTCAAGCTTCGGAAGGAAAGTCTGTTTCCTTCGGAAGCTCCAAATCAAAGAAGAAGGTAAATGGAAAATTACCTTCGGAAGTAAAATTGGTCTCGGAAGAAAGGAGTTCTTCCGAAGCACTGAAGTCTGCTGCAGTGACTGTGAAATCTTCCGAAGGTTCAGTCATCAAAACTTGTGAAGTCCCAAAAGCTTCTAAGGTTTTGAAGGTCAAGTCCAAGACTCCAAAGGTGGTGTGGAAGTCTAAGAAAGACCAAATGACTGAAGTTTCTCCATCAACAACAGCTGAAGATCCCCATAGTACAACCATAGGATCTATTACTGTTGCATTACCTTCTATTACACTTAGTGAGCCCAAGACAAGTAAGGCTTGGGTTTCCAAATGTAACTAATCATTTTCTTTGTGCAGGAACAGCTCAAGACAACAGGAATGTCTGGATAATTGACAGTGGCTGTTCCAGGCACATGACAGGCAATAGGTCTCTACTCCATAATTTTGAGAGATTGATGGAGGACCAGTTGCTTTTGGAGGAGATGAAGGTGGTTACATTTCTGGAAGGGGCAAGGTCACAAATGGTAAGCTCAGCATTGAGAAGGTAAACTTTGTTAAGGAGCTTGGGTACAATCTTCTGAGTGTATCCCAATTTGTGATCAGAGTCATAACATGCTCTTTACTGAGCATGAGTGCATTGTTCTCAAGCCTGGAGTGGTCATTCCTCATGAGCATATCCTGCTCAGAGCCCCCAGGAAAGGGAACATGTACAAGATGGATTTGCAAGAAACATCTCCCTCTGGAGAAGTTTCATGCTTTCTATCTAAAGCAAATAGTGATGAGTCTTTCCTATGCATAAAAGAATGTGCCATGTAAACTTTAAGAACATGAATAAATTAATTAAACATGATCTGGTAACTGGAATGCCAAAGAAAGAGTTTACAAGTGATGATCATTGTGTTGCATGCCTGAAAGGGAAGCAACACAAGGTATCTCACAAGCCTAAGGAAAGAACTCCATCACTACTCCCCTACACTTGTTACATATGGATCTCTTTTGCCCACCAGTGTAATGAGTTTAGGAAGGACCTCTTACTGTTTGGTGATCACAGATGATTTTACAAGATTCACTTGGGTCTTCTTTCTTAGAACTAAGGATGAAACCCCTGAGATTCTGAAGAATTTCATCTTAAAAGTTGAGAATCAATGTGATCACAAGGTCAAAACCATAAGATGTGATCAAGGAACTGAATTCAAGAACCAAATCCTTGATACATTTTGTGATGAAAAAGGTATTACAAGACAATATAGTGCTCCCAGGACTCCTCAGCAAAACGGAGTTGCTGAGAGGAGAAACAGGACACTTATTGAAGCTGCAAGAACTATGTTGTCTGACTCTAAACTGCCCATCACCTTCTGGGCAGAGGCAGTTAATACTGCTTGCTATGTGCAAAACAGAGTTTTAGTAGTTAAGACCATGGTAAGACTCCTTATGAACTTTGGCACAAGAGGAAACCTTTCATTGGTTTTCTCAGGTCATTTGGATGTCCCTGCACCATCTTGAATACCAAGATCAAATTGCCAAGTTTGCTGAGAAATCAGATGATGGACATTCATTGGATACTCTTCCCAAGCTAAAGCTTATAGAGTATACAATCTCAGAACTAGAATTGTTGAGGAGTCAGCCAATGTGACTTTCAATGAACACACACCCTGTGTGGCTGGTTCTGGTCCTGATTGGCTGTTTGATCTTGATTTAGTTACCAACTGTTTTAACAAATCTTGTGAGAATGTTTCAGGATCTGCAGAAAATTTAAATACAGGTGATCCTGATCCAAGATTTGAGCTAGGAAGATCCTCAACTCATACATCTTCAGCTCCAGTTGGAACTACTTCAGCAAATGAGGTTTCTATCAGCACAACAATGACAAATTCAGCTGATACATCTGGTATGCCTTCAAATTCCAGCTCAGAGGCTCTCAACCAGATAAAGATACCTCAATTGTAGAAGACAACAATGGTGATGGTGATAGTGATCAGGAATTCCTTGATGCTAATAACCACGCATAGATGACAACATCAATGATGTCCACACACTCATTGGATCAAGTTAATCTTGATAAGTGTGGTCAAATGTGGAGGGTGACATCAACTATGCCACTATCTCAAGATTGATCTCAAAGGATGGGGATCACTAGGCCAGATCTAAATTTCTCAAATTTGGATCTCTCTCAGCAACTTGCTGTGATCCCTCAGCTAAGGATCCACAAGTCTCACCCACCACAAACATCATTGGAGATTTGTCACAGGGGTAAGAACAAGAGGACAACCCATGAAGCAAATGTTTGTCTTCACTCTTGTTTCTTATCTCAGATAGAGCCAAAGAAAGTTGATGAAGCTCTAAAGGATGGAAGTTGGGTTGAAGCTATGCAACAAGAGCTGCTTCAATTCAAAAGGCAGAAAGTTTGGAACCTTTGTCCTCTTCCTCATGGGAAGACTACCATTGGAACCAAATGGGTTTTTAGGAATAAGAAGGATGATAGAGGAATCATCATCAAGAACAAGGCAGACTAGTTGTTCAAGGATACACAAAGAAGAAGGGATTGACTACACTGATGTCTTTGCTCCTGTAGCAAGATTAGAAGCTGTTAGGATATTCCTGGCATTTGCTGCATCCAAGAACTTCAAAGTCTTTCAACTTGATGTAAAGTGTGCTTTCTTATATGGAGTGATTGATGAAGAGGTTTATGTCAAACAGCCACCTGGTTTTGTAGACCTGATCATCCTGATTATGTCTGCAAGCTTGACAAAGCTCTTTATGGGCTGCATCAGGCACCCAGAAGTGGTATGAGACACTATCTGAGTATCTTTGTAAACATGGATACAGAGAGGTACTATAGATGGAATCTCTCATCAAAGGACAAGGAAATGACTTATTGCTAGTTCAAGTATATGTTGATGACATCATCTTTGGTTCAACTAATCCAAAGCTCTGCAAAGACTTTGAGAAGCTATGAAAGACAGATTTGAAATGAGTTCAATGGAGAACTCATTTCTTTCTGGGAATTCAAGTGAAGCAAGTTGAAGATGGCATCTTCATAAGTCAGTCAAAGTATGTTCAAGACATACTCAAGAGGTTCAACATGACTGATTGTAAGATTGCTAAGACACCCATAGCCAGAAACCACTCCCTTGGACCTGATCTTGAGGGGAGTGTGTAGATGAACATTTATATAGGGCTATGATTGGGTCTCTTATGTATCTTACAGCTAGCAGGCCTGATATCATGTTTGCTACATGTATTTGTGCAAGATATCAAGCCAACCCTAAGATGTCTCACTTAATCACTGTGAAAAGGATTTTGAGATACCTCAAAGGTGCTTCAACACTTGGTCTATGGTATCCAGAATCCTAACTTCAATCTGTATGCCTATACAGATAGTGATTATGGTGGTTGCAATATGACTGCAAAGTCTACATCTGGGGGATGTCAATTCCTTGGTGGAAGGGTTGTCTCATGGCAATGCAAGAAACAATCCTTGTGTTTGCATCAACTGCTGAGGCTGAATACATTGCTGCTGCAAGCTGCTGTGCTCAAGTGCTTTGGATTCAAAATCAGATGCTGGACTATGGATTTAACTTCAAGGAGACTCCTATCCACATAGACAACAATAGTGCTATCTCTATCACTGAGAAACCCTGTGCAGCACTCAGGACCAAACACATCAACATCAGGTATCATTTAATAAGAGATAACTATGAAAGGGATTAATTAAACTAGTCAAAGTTCATACAGATGAACAATATGCTGATCTGTTACAAAAGCTTTTGATGAACAGAGATTTAAATATCTGATATCAGCTATTGGGATGATTAACTTTGAGTAGACTTTTTCTTAAACTAATTCTAATTATTTCTTCTTAAAATTGTGTGTCCTAAGTTGTCTAGTTCATCACTTTCATAAGCTCATGTTTTCTTTGATACAAATTCTTTTTGAAGACTTTCCTTAGATTCTTGAAAATTTTCTGATACTTCGGAAGATAAAGTTTTATCTTCGGAAGAAAAATATGTCTTCAAATAAATAACTGTCTAAGAGATTTTACCTTCGGAAGAAGTCTAATATCTATCTTCCGAAGCTTAAATTCTTATCTCAGACACTTATTAGTTTTGTAAGGACTTTTTCCTTCGAAGCAAAATTAACTCTCGGAAGCTTTGTTATTCTTATACAAGCATCCAAGTGTTATTTCTCTTCCGAAGCATAATTTTCAAGACTCTCAGGAAAATCTTCCGAAGCCATTTAGCTTCGGAAGCTTTTTCCTTAAAAAACTTCCGAAGACAATTTACCTTCGGAAGCTTTTCGAATTCCAAGAAAACTACTTTTTGAGCAAAAGTAAACTACTTTTCAGAGGTGGGACCGACTTTCGGATTTCAAAGTTTTCCTCTTTCATTAACTTTGGTTCTTCCTCCCTCTTTCCACTATCTTCCTCAATTCCACTATTCCTTAAACCTAATTCTCTAAACCGCCTTTGCTTTCTACTTTCTTCACTCTTAGCTTCTGAAATGGCCACCTTAACCGCAGAAACAACCCAGATTTCTCCATGCAACTTCACAGGCAACACAATCAAGCTGCTCTGTTAAGTTCTGAGAAGATGCAAGTTTCTCAGAGATTTGCCAATTCTTAACTCTATCCACTACTTCACCTCCCTGACCATTGATCCTACTCTGTATGAGGATCACTTGCTTGAATTCTGGAAGACCTGCCAAGAGGTCATTATGGATGGGGAGAAGGCACTGTCTGCCACAGTGCAGGGAGGAAATCTTCATCACTCCGGCCATCATTAACCATCATTTGCAGCTGATGATGAAGAAGGTGAGTTGTCCTTCCCAAAGGAAGCTATTAATCATTCCTTTGAGCAGATGGGCTATGAGGGAGATTTCTCTGTAAAGACCTTCAGGAAAGGGAAGGTCTCATCCCAGTGGAAATACCTGCTCCATGTGGTAATCACAGCTTATCAAACAAGCATGGTGGTGGGACCAGATTCCTGAGGATCTATCCTTTATAGTTCATGAATGGTTCAGGGGGTCAAGTTCAGGTATTCTCAATTTGTTTATACTAATTTACTTGCAAAACTTGGACTCCTTTAGTATTACATGTTTCCTAGATATGTTCAACACATTCTCAACTGTGAACTGGGCTCACAGTTTAGGGAAACAAGTAATATTCTAAATTTGGACAGATGAAGCCTGGCATCTTTAAAAAAAATGAAGAAGCGCACTGTAGGCTTCTCAGGGGTAGAAACAGCCCTAGTCCCAAAAATGTTAGAGCTCATTGCTCAAGGTGACAACCTAGCAACACAAAGCTAGTGTTGAACCCACACCTCTTTTTCTTTGCCACCTCTAAAAAGACCACAAATAACCCTCACCTACCAAAAAAATCCAAACGAACCCCTGCTCAGGCTATTGAGTCTGTGCAGGTCCCCATATACTCAACCTTACAGGAGGAAGTGGACACTAGGCTCCCAGTTCTCCTGAGGAGCAAACCACTCCAGTTTCTTCACCTATCAGGGCTGAGGTTCCTCATGCTCACCCTGATGAGCTCACAGCCCAACAGCCTTAAGCCTTCACTCTAAGTCTCAACACTCAAGTGACAACCTTCAGGGGACAGTTACCATCCCCAGCCTTTAGATCTCACGCAACCAATTCCCAACCTATCCTTCTATACTGATGAAGACTTAGGATTCATGTGAGTACTACTCAAAAGAGAGATGAGTACCTCTAATTCTCCTTAGTCTATCTCACATCAGTCACCTGTTTACTGAGATGGACACTTCTGAACATGTTCAGGATGTCAATATGGAAGAGGCTCTCACTTCTGAAAGTGATTACATCATTAAGACCTCAACCATGGCAACTCAGCCCACTAGCTTCTCAACTGAGGACGCTAGTGAGGAGAGGAAAACCAGCAGCCAAGAACCTCAAGCTGGTGGTGAGAGAGAGGACTTGGTCCAATCATCTCATCCCCCAATGATTCTTCTGATGAAGAAGAGGGGAATTTGAGACTAAAGGGGAAGAACGAAACTGTCAAAAACATGCTCCTATTTAGTCTCTAGGTTAGTCACCTTGAATCTCAGGTGACTACCTTACAAAACACGGTTTCAATGATCAGCAACTTCAGATTTCATATCTAAAGAAAAACTAGCTGGGAGACCTTTTAAGGAGAGCTCAACCAGGAACACAAGAACCTGTGGAAGTGATTGACTTATCCTCCAGCTCACCTATGCAAGTGGGTGATGCTACCAAAAAGGGGAGAAGTTATTGCAGCCACAGAACCTGGGAGTTCTTCATAGAGATGGACATAGAGGACTCACCATCCTCACTTGCTGTTGTGCATTCTCAGCAACTTCCTCAAGTCACATTAATATGGACTCTATAGACTCTATCATCAGGAGTCTCTTTGAGGAAGTTATACAAGGCTGTCTTATCTCCCACCACAAGGAACTGCAACTCTACATCATAAGGGGAGGTATGATGCTGATAGAAGAGCCCTTACCTTCACAGAGTTCAAGGGGGCAACAAGGGTTGTTTGATTTTCAAAGCCTGAACTTCTATGAAAGACTGGATCTAGTCAACATGCCACTTGTCAATCCAAGCAATTCAAGACAAGCTGACAATTGGCTCAAAGAATCCAAGATTGAATCCTTGCAGAGTTCACACTAAGAAGGAGACTTAGGCAATCAGGCAATGTCATCGGTCAACTGGATGTTGAGGTGGACCTAAGATTATGTTTCATAGGGGAAACCTTGACTGAAGGCCCAGTGGCAGAACCTGAGACCCCTGTCTCATCATCAACAACTGCTGCAGAGGTTCAAACTCCTTCTGAGACACCTGCTGGTGAAGGTGTTTCTCAGCCTCTCTCTGGCCAGAGCATGGAAGCTACACCAAGCAATGAAGGCCAAGCCTTATCCACCCTGAGTCACAAAGGTCTGTGGATGACAAAGGAAAAGGATATGACTCCTGAGGAAATTGAGGAGGAAGAGAGAGAGAGGAAAGAACTAAGGGGAGAAAGTTCCTCTGGGTCCATCTAGCTTTATGCAAGCTGCAATCAGGGCTGCCCCCAGACCAAATACTCAAGATGATGAGTTGAGGGCAGTCAGGATTACTTATTTACAGACCAGGAACTATGATATTGATGAAATCATCTCCCTCCCCTTAGAAGAACTGAATGAACTGGCTGACATGGAAGTGTCAAGAGAGATGAAAGAAAAAGAGGATGCAAGGCTACTTCTCCAATTCAAAGAGGAGAGGAGGCAGAAAAGACTCTACAAGCATGTCCCACTCTCTCTCCAGTTCAAGAAAGTCCTGCGCAGGAAGATGTGGCTCCACAAGAACCTCAGGTAGACAAATAAGAGGATAGGATCAAGATGATCAACTACCTGAGTGCCACAGGCTTCTATCAGGCAGATGCACTTCTTCCCCTGTCCTATGACTTCATTGAGTTTGAGTACCTAAAGCAACTTGAACTTGAGCTAGTCAAAGAAAGAAAGAAAACAAAAAACAAAGAAAGACGCAAAAGGGAAGAAGCTGCAAAGTCAAGAGCCATCATCCAAAGAGTGTAAAGAAGTCTGCTGACAGACAAAGGATGATGAGCTTCTTGAAGCTGTATGGATTCTCCGGAAGGAGACTTGGCCCTATGTCTCATCCACAATGGATGAGCATATAAGGGTGATCAAGGCACAAAGATTAAGAGTGGTGAACTGATTGACTTACACTCTCTTCCAAGTCAAGTCCCACCTGAAGTGGAGGTTAAGTTTGAACAACCTGAGACACCTCAATCCAGACCTCCAGCTGAACCTCAGCAAGCTTCATCTTCTGATCCAAGGCAGGGTCAAACTCCCTCTCCTTCTGAACTTGTGAGGGAGGAACACCCAACTGAGAAAGACAAGGATGATCAACAAGGTGTTGCAGACCAGTCTTCTCAGTTAAAGTCATCAAAGAGGAAGAAGAGAATGGCTTCTAAACCAAAGTCAAAGAAGTCAAAGAGAAAGAGCCTAAGTCATCTACCTCTACACCATCAGGCTGAGTCAGATCAACTGAGGAAGTGCATGATGAGGCAGCCCAATCAACTCCTATGCAAGTGGCTCCTCTAACAACTGAGACACCCATCTTGTCCTGGACTTACTCTACCAATCCGAAAGATGGCATGTAATCAGAGATCAAGGTGTTGAGAATGTCTACCCTTGGCAGACATAATCAACTTACCTCTGCATGATCTCTTTGAGATGAGAAGATACTATGAAGGTCTTGATAATCCTACCATCTAATGAAGAAAGTAATGGTCATGATTGTACTGAAGACCACCAACATCTGAAGATCTTCTAAGTGTTTGGTAGCATCAGCCTAGGGGAGTTTGTAAGGATTCCTTAAGTCTGATGCAACCCAAAACATCCAATGTGTCTCTGCAACATGCACTAAGTACTGAAGTAAAGAATGCTTCGGAAGTTTTACACAATGCAACTAGAAAATACTCTAAGTGTAAAATCTTCCGAAGCCAAGACCAATATCTTCCGAAGCCAAACATGAAGTCTTCCGAAGCCTCAGAGACAAAGTCTTCCGAAGCTTCAACCTATGAAGACAGATTTCTTCCGAAGACTTTTAGTATACATGCTTTATCTGATGTACTGTTCCATAAAGCACTTTCCGCTGCATCTCTGTAAAGTCACCAACTTACATGAGTTGGTGAAAGGTCCATGCTTTTGGTAACTGTACATTGAGGTCTTGAGTCTGTAACTTTCTACTTTATGTACTTTATCCTTTTTGTAATAGATAAGGATGTGAGCTATGGCATGTCATAGTCACAAGGTCAAAAGGCAGATATGCTTTTGATCCTACAATTGATTTTTTAGTGTCTAGTCAATTGTATCCAGCTGGCTTTCAAAAGTATAGCCGGCTGTAGTTGTAGTATAAGTATTCCAAGTTCTTGTATCTTTCTTTATGCTTTGTAACACTTGTAAAAGAACTTGAGAGCATATACTGCCTCCTTGAAACCCAACTCTCTTGTTCTGTCTCTTTACTTTACTTGTGTTCTTAGTATCATACTTGGTAATCCAGTTCACTGTTTGATCAAAGTTTAGTTGTTCTCCTCATTGTGTTGTTGTGTTGTAATTTGTTCAACCCTTAAAGCGGTCCTGCAATACTGCATATCAGGTGAGTCATGGCGCTTCACTCTTTACTTAATCTCTTTGGGGGAGATAGCATAGGGCGGTAAACTACAAACACCTTATATATATTTCAGTTGTGCATACTATTATATAGTGCTGTTTATCAGGGAAAGTCGGCTCACACTTTGAATTGTTAATATTTTGAATAGCGGGGAAACTTGGGTAGTACTACTGGGTCTGACGAGCCCCACCTGTGTGACTCGAGGTCAACCGGGTGCAATTTATCCTATTGAACATTGTCACGACCTGTTGAGTCATGACAGGAGGCAACAACGTAACACAGTCAGCTTCAATTGCGAAATCACTATGAATTAATATTTATTGTTAATGGACTAGCTATCTGTTACAATGCACTACTTGTATATCTCTATTATTAAACTGTTTATGTTTGAATATCAACTCTTGAACTGACCAACCATTGTGTTGACAATTTAGTATGCTATTCTCAGGTCATAACTTGCTTGCCTTAGGAGCACCACACGGATTTAGCTTGCATTCTAAGATTTGGTCTTCAAGACATTGTTACTATTTTAATGGTTAATGTTTACTCATTTGGTTTGGCGCATGTTTGTCATAGTATGCATTTATATTCTTTGGGTCGTTTTACAAAATGCTTCCGCACAATTTTCAAGTTTAAACTTGGTGGTTTTATTTCAATTGTGGCATATAGAGTCGTTCTGAGTAACTATTGACTGTGATCCTGGTTTGTTCACACGCCTCGCGGTAAAACTCCGCACGTGGATTTTGAGGGTGTGACAGATTGGTATCAGAGCCACTCATGTGTCGTTCGGGATGTGGGACATACCTCACCAAGGATGGTGACTTCTCGGGCTCATCGAGAACGATGAGTCCAAAAGGGGGTGCTTGTGACACCCAAACCTTATCCCATATCAGCCGTGGACAGGAGAGTTCCTGGTTCATAAGGAATGTCTGGCCTTAATATCAACAACACGTTTTGGGCGTATTAGCTAGGGATGAGAGGAGAACTCCACAGTTAAGCATGCTCAGGTGGGAGTAGTCCAGTGATGGGTGACCTCCTTGGGAAGTTTTCACCCGGGAACCAAAAGCAAATCCGTGAGCTCCTGCGGGCAAAGCGGACAATATTGTTGGTGTGAGGGGCTGGGTGTTACAGAATGGTATCAGAGCCATTGGTTATAGGGAACTAGGTTGCATACACACTAGACTATAACCGCACACAGTTAGTTAGTTACCTGTGCTTTATTTTCATCTACTGTATACTCATTGGCATACACGTCACACTAACTGCAGCATGGCATCGTCATCGAGAGCTCCGGGTAAGCGACCTGCATCACCTGCACGATCTGAGTCCCCACCTCCTGCACCTGTAACTGATGATGGACTCGACTGGCCTCGTCTAGCTTATCCTCGAGGGGAGTTTGATTGGGATCAACCTTTTGCGTTGATGAAGCGTGACCCCCACGAGACTGGAGTTTCTACCCCAAGTTTGTCAATCACATAATGTATGACGCGTACCTGACTCGAGACCCAGAACTAGAAGTAACTCTGATCAACCAATGCCTTCACTTCCACGGACGGTGCAGTCCAATGAGCAACTGATTGCTGCATTGGTGGCAGCACTTGATACTGAGCAGCAGCGAGTCAGGCGACTCACGAGTGATGTTTGTACACTGCAGCACGAGGTGTACCAACTACGACATAAGGTGGATGAACTCGAGGAGCACCATGGGAAGACCCTAAACGGGTGTTACACATGGAAGATGGGATCATAGCACTTAGAGGACGCGTGGCTGCTCGTGAACAGAGGGATGCAGTGGCTGATGATAGGATTGCTACCTTGGAAGCCCAGCTGGCAGCGCTTCAGATTGCTATAGCTCCTGCTCCTGCAGTAGACCCTGAGGATGAGGATCCCGAGGAGGAACCCAAGGAGGATGAACCGGAGGAGATGGAAGATGACAGTGATGGGTCAGATATTGTCGATTGATTTTCTTTATATGACTTAGACTACGTAGCGTTTTTTTTAAACCTATGTGGGAAGGGTTGTTTCCCCACCCGAACAAAACTTAATTTTGACATTGATGAATACATTGTGACTCATTTGCAATTTATTTACTTTGGTTATTATTTTTGTTATGAATGTTGTGGTTGTGATGATTTATTATTTCTTTATTGTTTACTGTACTTCAATGAGATAAATGTGTTTGATGTTACTCATTATTGTATTTGTGAATGTAAGTGAAAAAAATGGACGCCCGTGGACGTGGACGTGGGCGTGGGCGCGGACGTGGACGTGGCGCCGGAGACCATGGCGGTGGTGTGGTGCTGTGAACATGACCCCTGCTGAGATAGCTGCCCTGATTCAGGCAGCGGTGGCTGCTGCCCAGGCGGGACAGCCAGCAGGTAAACAATGATTGAAAGTTAAACCAAATGTCCTGCGTAACCGTATAGGCTGTCTGACCAATATTTGTTGTGTTAAAGCAGGACCACCGGCGTGTACTTATAAGTCCTTTATGGACTGTAAGCCACATACCTACAGCGGTACTAAGGTGCTGTAGGACTAGTACGATGGTTGAGAAGACGGAGTCCGTATTCTCCAAATGCAACTGCCCACCTGCTGATCAGGTGAAATATGCCACCGGGACCCTGGAAGGTGCCGCCCTATCCTGGTGGAATGCGCAAGTCCAGATGCTAGGGCAAGCATGGCTAATGGACTGCCATGGGCTGAATTCAAAGCAATGATGACTGAGGAGTACTGTCCTCGCAATGAAGTGCAGAAGTTAGAGATAGAGTTCTGGCAACTGAAGATGCAGGGCTCGGAAATCGAGGCCTACACCACCAGAACACATGAACTAGCAACACTATGCCCGGGAAGGAATGGTGAATGAAATGCATAAGAGAGTTGAGCATTACATACGGGGATTAGTACCCGAAATTCAAAGTATGGTAACTGCTTCCAACCCAACCACAATTCAGCAAGCCATCCAGTTAGCTCATAAGCTAACTGACCAAGCCGTGGAGCAAGGACGTCTACCCAAGCGGGGCGCTGTGGCGAGCGTGCCCGATAACAAGAGAAAGTGGGATAGTGCCAACAACACCAAAGCATCATCATCTTCTAGCGGTCAACCCCAACCTCAACAGCAACAACAGCCAGTCCAGCAACAACGAAGATTCGACAATAATCGTAACTTCCACCAAACGACTGCAAATAATCAAGGACCCAGGGTTATGGTGGTAGACATCCGAAGTGCACTCGGTGTAATTATCATCATGTGGGAAGATGTGATAACTTCAAGTGTCAGCGTTGTGGTAAGATTGGACACGCTGCAAAGGATTGTCGTGGTGAGCTGGTAGGAGGACACAACAACCTCAGGAAACTCCTAAAGGTTGTTTTGAATGTGGAAAAGAAGGGCACTACAGGCGAAATTGCCCACAACTAAGGAGAAATGGTAATGGCAACAACGAAAATGGCCACAACAACAACAACAACAACAACGGTAATAACAACAACGGTGGTGGAATGGTAATGGTAATGGCGGAACAAAGATGGAGCCAAAGGGAGAGCATTCGTCATTGGCTCAGGTGAGGCTCTAAATGATCCTACAACTGTTACTGGTAGATTCTCTGTTAATGGTTGTTTTGCTACGGTACTATTCGATACTGGAGCTGATAGGAGTTTCGTGTCCTTAAAATTCTGTAGTCTTTTAAGTGATATACCCTCCGCCTTAGAATCTAAATACACCGTAGAATTGGCCGACGGTAAACAGATCCATGTAACGCATATCCTTAAAGATTGTAAGATAGAACTTGCTGGTCATACTTTCGCTATAGATCTTATGCCTGTTACGCTGGGGAGTTTTGATGTTGTGATAGGCATGGATTGGCTCTCTAGCAAGCAAGCGGAAGTTATATGTCATGAGAAGATCATACGAATTCCTGTTGATGACAAAATTCTTACAGTCCGAGGTGATAGAAGTGGTGCTGTGATAGGCATCATCTCATACATGAAAGCCCAAAAGTTACTACGAAAGGGTCGTGTGGCTATTCTAGCACTTGTAACCGATAAGCAAGCGAAAGAAAGGAGAATGGAGGATATTCCCATAGTGCGCGACTTTAGAGGTGTTTCCAGAGGTCTTCCTGGATTACCACCTCACCGCCAAGTGGAATTCAAATCGAGTTGACTCCCGGCGCAGCCCCGATTGCTAGGCACCTTATCGATTAGCACCGAACGAACTACAAGAGTTGTCATCACAACTCCAGGAGCTTTTAGATAAGGGCTTTATTAGACCTAGTACATCACCTTGGGGAGCCCCTGTCCTGTTTGTTAAGAAGAAGGATGGCACATTTCGGATGTGTATCGACTATAGAGAGTTGAACAAAGTAACAGTCAAGAACCGATACCCTCTACCTCGTATCGATGACTTGTTTGACCAACTCCAGGGATCAAGTTATTATTCGAAGATTGACTTGAGATCCGGTTATCATCAACTCAGAGTTCAGAGAAGAAGACATTTCCAAAACTGCGTTTCGTACTCGCTACGGTCATTATGAGTTCTTGGTCATGCCTTTTGGGTTGACTAATGCACCTGCTGTGTTCATGGACCTCATGAACCGTGTGTGCAAACCCTATCTCGATCAGTTCGTCATTGTGTTTATCGATGATATACTGATATATTCTAGGACCAAGGAGGATCATGAAGAGCACTTGCGAATGATCTTAGAGCTATTGAAAAAGGAACAGCTGTACGCCAAATTCTCTAAGTGTGACTTTTGGATACGAGAAGTGCAATTTCTAGGTCATATGTTAATGAGAAAGGGATACATGTGATCCTGCCAAAATTGAGGCGATAAAGAATTGGACTACACCCAAAACGCCGAGTGAGATAAGACAATTTCTGGGATTAGCAGGTTATTATCGACGATTCATAGAGGGATTCTCTAAGATCGCACAACCTCTCACAGCCTTGACTCACAAAGGAACGACATACAAATGGGGTGAGAGTCAAGAATCGGCTTTTCAATCGTTAAAACAGAAACTCTGTACTGCCCCGATATTAGCACTGCCAGAGGGAACGGATGACTTCGTGGTGTATTGTGATGCATCCATTCAAGGATTGGGTTGTGTCTTGATGCAACGAGAAAAGGTGATAGCCTACGCCTCGAGACAATTAAAGGTTCATGAGAAGAACTATACTACTCATGACTTAGAATTGGGTGCAGTGGTGGTTTTTGCCTTAAAGATTTGGAGACATTACTTGTACGGTACCAAGTGCACTATCTACACCGATCACAAGAGTCTTCAACATATCTTCGAGCAAAAGGAGTTGAATATGAGGCAACGACACGTTGGGTGGAACTGCTAAACGACTATGATTGCGCTATTAAGTACCATCCGGGAAAGGCGAACGTGGTTGCCGATGCCTTAAGCCGGAAGGAAACAGCTAAACCCAGACGGGTGCGAGCTTTACAGCTTACTATCAGTACTCAACTGCCCGAACAAGTCAAAGAGGCACAGATAGAAGCTTTAAAAGCGAAAAATGTTGGTTCTGAGTCGTTGAGAGGAATGGATAAACAACTGGTGATGAAGGAGGATGGAATTCGGTATTTCATGGATAGACTTTGGGTGCCTGCCTATGGAAATCTGAGAGATTTAGTTATATGAGTGAGGCACATAAATCTAAGTATTCTATACATCCTGGATCCGACAAAATGTATCATGACCTAAAGGCGCACTACTGGTGGCCTAACATGAAAGCGGATGTAGCTACGTATGTGAGCAAGTGTTGACCTGCTCGAAAGTAAAGGTGGAATACCAAAAACCATCCGGACTGTTGCAGCAACCCGAAATACCAATGTGGAAATGGGAACAAATCTCCATGGATTTTATTACCAAGTTGCCCCGGACTAGTACTGGTTGTGACACGATATGGGTTATTGTGGATCGATTGACAAAGTCTGCTCATTTTCTTGCAATTAAGGAAACTGACAAGATGGAGAAATTAACCCGCCTGTACCTCAAGGAGATCGTTTCGAGACACGGTGTACCGATCTCAATTATCTCTGACCGCGACGCTCGTTTCACGTCACACTTCTGGCAGTCATTGCAGAAATCTTTGGGTACACGATTAGATATGAGTACTGCTTATCATCCACAGACGGATGGCCAGAGTGAGCGTACCATACAGACGTTGGAGGATATGCTACGTGCTTGTGTGATTGACTTCGGGAATAACTGGGAAATTCACCTGCCATTGGTGGAGTTTTCTTATAACAACAGTTATCATACTAGCATACAGGCAGCACCTTTCGAAGCGTTGTATGGGAGAAAATGTAGATCACCGTTTGCTGGGCGGAAATTGGTGATAGCCAGCTAACAGGTTCCGAGTTAATTCATGAGACAACCGAGAAGATTGTACAGATACGAAACCGTATGGCGGCAGCGCGAGACAGACAAAAGAGTTATGCTGATAAGAGACGGAAACCTTTAGAGTTTCAGGTTGGTGACAAGGTTTTATTGAAAGTTTCACCATGGAAAGGCGTAGTTCGGTTTGGCAAGCGAGGAAAGCTAAACCGAGGTACGTTGGACCATTTGAAATAGTGGAAAGAATAGGTCCAGTGGCCTATCGACTAGCCCTACCTGATTCGTTAAATGGAATCCATGATGTATTTCACATATCAAACCTAAAGAAGTGCATAACTGATGAAACGATGGTCGTACCACTAGAAGAAGTTAAGGTGGATGAACAATTGCGTTTTATTGAAGAACCAGTTGAGGTGATAGACCGTGAGGTGAAAACACTTAAGCAAAGCAAGATACCTATTGTCAAAATCCGTTGGAATTCGCGACGTGGACCGGAATTTACATGGGAGCGGAAGATCAAATGAAGCTTAAGTACCCTCAATTGTTCGAAAATACGATGCCAGCAGACGAAGGTATTGATTTAAATTTCGGGACGAAATTTCTTTCAACATGGGGATGATGTGACAACTCATCCAAAACTCACTCGATTTCGATTTCTGTGTGCCAATGCAGTAGACCAGTGATGGAACACTCTCACCATGTAACGCAATTTTCGGGACGAAAATTCTTTCAACATGGGGATAATGTGACATCCGGTAAATTTCCGTTACCAAACTCCGTTAGTTCCGTTAAGTCTTGCATACACGTGTCGTAAGCACACACTAGTTGTCGTTTAACGTTGGTGACCTAATAATAATTAATAATGTTAAATTAATGATAATCTAATTGACAATGTGATTATGGTATTATGTTTATGTGTTTGCATGTTTTAAATGTTAATTAGGAAATTAATCGCGTAACGTGGAAACGTGCTTATTATTCGTATGTCTTGTGTTTTTATAAAGATAAAATATATAATGATTATCCTTAGTTATTATCTTTATATTAAAAAGTTAAAAACACTTTAAAAGAGAGTTAAAAGATAATTTTTATAAAATACCAAATTACAAGGGTTTTGTTTAAAGTAATATGCAAATTAATGAACAAAACACCCAAACCCTAGCCCCCACTACCCCATTCGGCCGCAAGACTCCACACACACCCCCTCCCTTGCGATTTCAGCCTAGAACAATCAAGAAAGCTTCGGTTTGTTCGATTATAAGGCATACAAACGTTGGAATCATCGATTGCAAGCAACTACACGTTTAGAGGTTAGATTTACATGTTTTTGTGAGATTTTTCATATGGCCGAACCCTAATTCGTGAATGGTAGTTCATGGGGTCGAAATTGTTGTTGTTTGATGATGTTAGTATGTTAGTTGGATTGAATACATGTTGTTTAACGTTGATTATGCATGAATTGTATAGTTTTAGTGGATTGATCATGAACTTTGATTTGAGGCAAACCCTAATTCGAAAATTGATAGGATTATGGATGAATGATGATTGTTTGATGAATGTATGATGATTTATAGGTTGTATGAATGCTAGGTTACATTGATTTTACAAGAAATTGATGAATTGATGTTGGTGTTCATAGGTTACTAATAATAGTAACTTTATTTTCATGATATGATGAATTGATGATGGATTGATGTTGTTGATGTGTTTAGGATGATGATTGGATGTTAGATTGTTGATATGAATGCTAGAAACCTTGTAATGGATGTTGTTGTTCATATCTTGCCAAAAGTGGAAACTTTTGTTCATGATGATTAGTAGATTATGATGATTAGGTATTGTTGATCATGTCTAGATGTTGTTATGAGCTTGAGATGGTATAATTGTGATGAATTCATGAATACATTGAGTGTTTGATAGATGTTGGAATATACTTTCCCAAAAGGGAAACTTTATTTGCACAAAGTTTGAAAGATGATAGTTTGAACATGTTTGGGATATTAGGAGCATGTTAGTATGTCCATGGATGAATTCTAATGTGTTGGAACATGTTAATTTAGTTGTATGAGATGTTTGGATAATCATGGGTGATGTTTGGACTTTGATGATCATGTATGATATTGATGTTGGTTAGTAGCTAAGACATCATGTTTGGGACTGAAATTGATTGTTGTGATGTATGTTGAATGCAATGAAAATGGTTAATGAATGTGAATGTGATCATCATACACGCGTGCGAATCTGAGGCCCCTACTTAGTAGGATTGGCAGGGTTTAGGGTGTGAAGTCGTGAGTGTCTTCACATGGCATGTGGTGCGTGATTTGATCTTTGTGTGGCATGTTAATTATGTTATAGCTAGTGGACATGTTAATGTTCTAGATTCGCATGACTTGTATGATACTTGGTTGTATGATGATCTAAATGATACACCTGGATAATGTAGCATACATATGAACCATTTGAATGCTAAACATGTATGATATATGTGTATGATTGCTTGAATGATTTACAACACATAAAGTCACCAACGGGTCAAACGGGTCAACTGAGTCAAACGTATTTATTTTCTGAAACCTTGAGTCTTTGGTGTAGTGTACTTAGGGTTTCACATGTTCTCTGTTGCATGTACTCATATACTTATATGATCTAGGTAACCTCTGAAGGTTGTCTGTCCACTGTCTGTCAAGTAAAACTCTAAGTATCTATACGCATATCAGGTGAGTTCATGGCCACACTTTACTTAATCTCTTTTGGGGGAGATAGCATAGCGGTAAACTACAAACGCCTTATATATATTTAGTTGTGCATAATATTAATATAGTGCAGTTTATCATGGAAAGTCCTCACACTTTCGAATTGTTAATATTGAATAGCGGGGAAACTTGGGTAGTACTACTGGTCTGACGAGCCCCACCTGTGTGACTCGAGGTCAACCGGGTGCAATTTGTCCTATTGAACATTGTCACGACCTGTTGAGTCGTGACAGGAGGAGGCAACAACGTAACACAGTCAGCTTCAATTGCGAAATCACTATGAATTAATATTTATTGTTAATGGACTAGCTATCTGTTACAATGCACTACTTGTATATCTCTATTATTAAACTGTTTATGTTTGAATATCAACTCTTGAACTCACCAACCATTGTGTTGACATTTTAGTATGCTATTCTCAGGTCATTAACTTGCTTGCCTTAGGAGCACCACACGGATTCACCTTGCATTCTAAGATTTGGTCTTCAAGACATTGTTACTGTTTTAATGGTTAATGTTTACTCATTTGGTTTGGCGCATGTTTTGCCATAGTATGCATTTATATTCTTTGGGTTGTTTTACAAAACGCTTCCGCACAATTTTCAAGTTTAAACTTTGGTTGATTTTATTTTAATTGTGGCATATAGAGTCGTTCTGAGTAACTAATGACTGTGATCCTGGTTTGTTCACACGCCTCGCGGGTAAAACTCCGCACGTGGATTTTGAGGGGTGTGACAATATATATATATCTAGGATATATATATATATATATATATATGATAGATATATATATAGATATATATATAGAGATAGCTATATATATATAGATATAGATCTATATATATATATACAAATATAGATACATATATATATATCCTATATATATATATATATGGGTATATATATAGATATATATATGTATATATATGTATGTATGTATGTATATATATTATGTATGTATGTATGTAATATGATGTATGTCTTATTATATATATCTATATATATGTATATATGATGTATATATATAGTATTATATCTATAAATATATAAGTACATACCTATGTATCTATATTATATCTATATATGTATATATATATATCTTGTATAGATATCTATATATATATATATATATATTATAATATATATAATATATATATATATATATATATAATTAGTGATAAAATTTTTACTACTATTTTGTTTTTATCTAGTGTTGACTAATCAACACACAATCTCTAATATATTTTACTTTGAAATTGAAATCTAGAGTAATGACTTTATTTATCGTTAGTGGAATCTAAAATTCATATTATTTTAAAAGAATTTCCAAATTACCATACCTAGTAATATTTCTATGATCATCTCATCAATTGTTTTACAAAACAAAATACTTGTTTCCTACACATAACGACAAAGGCTACCGTAAGGAACGACAATACTAATAGGTTGATCTCATAAGGAGAATGTGGAATGTAATCACTCATGGTAAGAAGATTAAGTAGATTCAAATGAACTTGAACATAATAGTAAATAACATATCATTCATTCTCCCTGATTTGTATTGAATGAGTGAAATCAAGAAATATGACAAAAGCTTTATAATTATATAAGAAACTAACTATTTATACTAAAGTCTAAACTACCCGCGTAGTTCTTGTGCGACAACAACTTGTCGCGCGACAAGTATAGGTTCTCGCGTGACTTGATCTTCTTCATCTTGAATTTGATTTTTCGAGCCTCTAGGTTCAATCCCTACAATGTCCCCTAGGCTTGGTGAACCAATACTTTTGAAGTCCACGTCTGCAAGCTTGTAACCACCCCCGTATGCATACATTTTGTTGTCCAGGGCCTTCGTAATCAACCAACCAAATTGTGCTGCCAAAAAGTGCAGATTCATCAGCTGCAATCGGACAAGCCTGCAACCTCATTAAATCGTCCCTTTAAAAATTAAGCAAATCCACAGGGTCGATGATACGGTAGTCTTTATCTACACAATGTTTTAATGCATGTCCCGTCTCCTATTCACAACTCCACCACATGAGCTTAGACAACTTGTTAACTAGTACAGGAGCGCGTATATGGATCTTCCTCAGATATCTTGGATGTTTATAAACTCTTATCTTCATTGACTTGTTTGTATTTGGCTCAATTCGAGTCTCATCTTCAACGACTTTAGACTTTGCAGTTTTGAAGTCTTTGAAGTTGGTTTTACTGTGCCTCCATATCATATTTCTTATCCAATTCCCATTTCCATAATTACTTGGGTTAATAAACGGAACACGACCAATTGCATATAAATCTGATACTTTAAGTGTATGAAAGTCATGTTTGTCCTTATAATACTCTATCAATCCTGCTCTTCTTTTAATCACATATAATTTCTTCTCAGCATCATACACCCAACTAAGAATTGGCTCTGAGTTTCCATACCTTGGGAAAGGTTTAGAATGTCTCAACGTGTGTATATAAGCCGGCGGTGGAGGAGCCACAACATTAATATTTCTGACCTGACGTACAACACTTTGACCAGTTAGATCTGTTGTCTTGTCAGTCGTTTCACTCGTACTTGATACTCCAACTATCTCCCATTCTTTAACTAGAATATCAGAAAATAAGTCTTAGACTCTTTTCAAAAACATCAGTGTAATCAACTGTCTTTTCTAAATCATCAGACACTCCAAAATCATCTTCTTCCTCAGCAATCAACCTTTGTTGCAATGAGTAAAACTCTTTCTTCAACGCCACTTCAGTAGCAGGATCTAATGGTGTGTAATCAACTCAATCGTCAGGACTTGGTCCGGAGACATTGTTAGTGCCGGATGATCAAGAAGCACCAGTAGATGCACCCATATATCCTCTTTGATCATCATCATCATCTTTCTTATCATCATCTCGTTCATTATTATCTCCTTCATCACCATTATCACCATCATCATCTTCATCATCTTCATCATCAACCTCTTCATCATTGAATCCATAGTCTACCATATCTAGATCATCATCGTCATTAACTGGATCAGGAATAGGCATAACATGCTCACGATCCCCAATGCCTATCTTGTAAACTGTACAAGTTGATCCTCAGTAGCCTAAATAGAAATATCAGATGACGGCTCTTGATCAAGATTAGTAGTGCCTGTTGTCCTTTCTACATCAACAGGATCAAAAACACGCTCTACCACAGGATCATTAGCAGGTTCAGGACCACTAGATTGCTGCCCACTAGATTTTCGAACTTCCATGGTATGTTGTTGAGAACTGGAGAATATACACGGGAAGTGAGATCTCGAAAGATCTGCTCCATGATCTGTAAATAGCTAAACATGAACTGTTGTTGATGCTCTAAACTCTTAATCTTCTCATCTTTCTCTTGCATACATCTACACAAATTATCAATTAGGTGTGTCTTCTCCAACATCTCTATCTCCAATACACCAACCCTCTGCTCAAGAGTAACCCTAGTAGGTGAAAACTATGCCGACTCTTGCTGTGGTCGTGGCTCTAGAGTAGCATTCAGAAAGTTAGCATCTCCAAAAAATCATTATGAGTTTGATTTCTCAGTGGTGTGCTGAACACATCATCAGTAGTAGGCATATGTAATGATGTTATAGTTGTTGATTCTGTAACAATCACTAGTGTAATAGCCTCACTAACTGTGACTGGAGTATTAAGTATAGGAACATCACTAGTCGACACAGTAATCATCGGGGTTCGACACTTTCGCAACACTCCTCTTCCTCTACCACCTTTCACGTGGACTATTAGAATCAACCCTCTTCCTAGATACTGTCTTCTTTCTACTTTTAGTAGGTGGTGAATCCTCTCTTATAATATTTGCATCTCTTCCTGAGTAATGTATTTAGTAGGTGTTACTTGCACTCTAGGACGCTCTTGAAGCACATAGGGGCATATTTCAATCTGATCACTATCAATTTCACTCCCACTACCAGTAAACCATGTTTTCATTTCTTCTAAATCAAATCTACTAGCACCTGAGAGCTTTCTAAACAAAATGAGATCCATCCCAAGCATTCCCTCTAGCTCCCATCAAATAAGTGAATATGTCTTTCTTCATCACCATTGCAACATAGGTAGATGAATCAGACACTACTAACTCAGGATGAGCAGCATTCACTATCATATGTAAAAATCTAGGATACATAATAAACTTCTTCCTAGCTATAGCTCATCATATTTTTCTGCATCTCAACAAACAATGCCTTGGATATGCTAAAAGGTAGATTAACAACAAGAGATACCAGCAGGGATCCAAACACAACACTCTGACTATCCATTCCGGCCTTTTAGTTACTTAGGCAATGTATAACCACATGAAATAGATACTTCCAGAATGGAGGTAACTATTTCTTCTCCAATGAAGGATATCTATGACTATATCCCATCTTACGTCTTTCGCCACCTCTCCATCTATCTTCACATGTGCATTAGGCCGATCCTCTAATAATAGCACACTGTTATTCACCTCGACTGTAATCATAATCCTCTTTCCTTTCATAGTCGCAAATATACATGGTTCTCCCTGAACATCAATCTCACTAACTGTAGAAGAGCAGAACTGATCAATGATGTAAGTGTATATAGTCGGACTGGCTGTAATAGCATAATGTATACGTGAAGTCATTAGTCCTTCAATCAAAGTCCGAATAAACCTTGTCTTCTGTAACATCCCCGAGGTAAGCTATCGCATTATGGTTTTTAACTATTTATTAAAAACCATTAAACAATCCATCTGAAAGAGAAGTAACATGAAAATGATTAGTTATAGTTTCGCGATGATTTAAACTTAGCAAAATTTTGAAAATTGCAAAAAAATTAGAACTTTTTGCATAAAAACACTTATCACATACGATTAGTATTCTTGTCACGCGTACAAATCAACCATTCCATGATTAAAAAATTTGGTCAAAAGTCAACTAATCATGCGATAAACTCAAAGTTCCCATGCGATTTGTTTGAACTTTTCGCGTCTAATCAATTTCCTAGTTGCTTTTCGCATGCGGCAGGTTTAAATTTTTTATTTATTTTCAAATCGATTCATTTCCAGTGTGATTAAACCATCAAATCATATACATTCACTGTCGATTAAGTCTTTGTTAAGGTTTCATATAGATAATTCATTCAATTTCAAGTTTATTTGTTTATTAAATCAGTCAACATTCAAACACTAACAATCCCATAACTAACACGAATCTACCTTGTCAATCCATTAATAAGCAACTTGCGACCACGATGGATTATATAAACACAGATAACACCTTTTGATACTTAAAATTTTTGAGGAAATTTAACCAAACTTTTCATGTGAAATAGTTGCTTTTTGCACAACTATGCCTTCTATAAGCAACTAACTTCTCGCGCGAGAAAGTCAATTCTTCGTACAAAGAAACCTTTCGTATCACTTGAACTTGTTGCAAGCAAGAAGTTTATTTTTTTTTTGAATTTTGAACTTTTGATTTTAATTTTTCAATTTTGTTAATC
This sequence comes from Flaveria ramosissima, assembly GCA_025215565.1. NCBI lineage: Eukaryota > Viridiplantae > Streptophyta > Magnoliopsida > Asterales > Asteraceae > Flaveria > Flaveria ramosissima. Next base: position 20,777,008 of record CM046030.1, read on the forward strand.
CATGAATGATTATTTGCAAAACATGTTTAACTAAGTATTACCAATTTATCAAACACCCTTAATTTTGAAAATTTGTAAATCCGTAAGCTCAGGGCAAAGCAGACAAATTGGTGGTTTGAGAGGTCGGGTGTGTACATTAATCATAGATTAGATGATCAATAGTTAATGAAGTTTTGTGAGTTCTCTTTTTATAGGAGTCAATAAAAGAACCTAACCATATATATAATATTATATATATCTATATATATATATATATATATATATATATATATATAGGAGTCATCGTCATTGCATTCAAGGTTTCCTTATAGTCTCCCTAGACGAAAGAAAGAAAAAACAAATATAGAGAGAACGAGGATGAAAACATAGATTTTAAATGTTGTATGTTAGGTGTATTTAAGCTTACCTAATCAGTAACACCATACTTTCTAAAGTTAGCAGTTATCAAGACATCAAATAAACACCCTATTCTTAGAACTCCGTTTCTTTGACTTGACAAAGCTTTGTACTTCTTTGAAGTCAAGAAGCATGATCTCATATTGTTTACCTCAAATCTATAAAAGGAAAGCTTATACGTGCTCAAAAACACATAATACAATAGTGTTCTACATGTTAAAGATGGGTGTTATAACCAAATCTCTAATCTTAATTACAATGGCGGTATATCTCACCTCAGTTGCTCATGCCATGTCAGGCCAAGCAATCGTGTATAACCCACCTTATGCTCGTAAGTAATTTCATTTCTTTGGGATACTTTTCAGTCCATCAGTTAATCTGAGTTTTTTTGGACTATTCAAGCATCAAGATGTTTCGGTTCAAAAGATAAAGGTGTCATGGTCGCAAGAGCGCATGGCAGCCTTTTTGCATATGGAAAAGCATGTGGAAGGAAGTATCGCATTCGCTGCTTAAGTGGAACAAACAAAGCCATTCGTGATGCATGCACGGGGAACACTGTTGATGGTATTGCTGTGTTGTAGATCGTTGTGAGGCATGTGCGTCAAATGAACTTCAACTCTCTCAAGAGGGCTTCGCAAAAATTGCTCGTCTTGCTCTCGGGAGAGTTAATGTTGAATATGAACAGTATGTGATAATTTCTCTTCTTGAACGTATGAGTTTCATGTATCATCGTGCTAATTGGGATTTTTTGTGATGGTTTGCAGGATCTGATTATGCATAAAATGGACATGAAAGAATAAATGAAAGCATATATCTAGCTATGCCTTTAAGTACTACCAAGGGCTAAGAGCAAATGAATAAGTGTGACACGTTAGATACAATCATGATAATAATGAACTTCTTGAATAAAAGGTTCCATTTTGTTAATCGTGGTTCTATTTTTTGTGCTCAGTATTAAAAATCAAGTGATTTGATAACTAAGATGACCTTAAAAATTGAGAAAAATATGCTTTTAATACATCACCTTGGTTTTATTTTTACCAGAGTGTTGAGAAAAACTATGAGATAATCCAACAAAGAAATAATAAGTTAGTGAGACTGGAAAAATTGTATAAATTATATATATGACTAAACACTTTCAACCTAAAGTTAAAATAGTTTTTATAAATGTTGCGAGATAGTGAATAAGCTAAAACCGAGATGCGTCTACATGTTTCTAAACCTTTATATATTACCTAAAATGAAATGGATTAAGGAATATTTAGAGAAAGTTAACCAATTAACTATGGGTTTGTTGTCAAACTTGTCTAATAGAGCAACAGAGTTGAGCCAGGGAAGAGATGATGAAATTCTGTCCACGGGTGGGACATATCTCATGGTTCCAATGGAAAAATAAACCCGCGAATAGGAGAATAATCACCAGGATTCAACAGATATTTTATGTTTTCGTAATTGTACCTTATACCACACAGTAGGGAAAATTTTGAGAAAAAACAAGAAAAAATGGGATGACACCTTCAAAATGAAAAAAAAAAGAACTCGGGAAATTATAATATTCTGTTGCAAAGCTGGAAAACTGTGGAACATGCAACGACTCCCTTCCATTAGTTTTAAAGTAATGAGAAAGAGATGCATGAACAGAAAAAATATTATATTATTAGTTAGTGTATGTACAAAGAGGATATAAGAAACATTTATAGAAGTAGATAACCTAATCATTACATAACTCTAACAACCATTAAAGTTATATGGTAATAACTAAGTCAAGATATCTCTAATACAATCTCTAGTTGAAAAGCTTATCAAGAAAATCCAATGGGACAAAACATTACTAAAAGGGATAAAATATGTAGCGTGTATTTTCTCCTCGTGATGAATATTAACCGAACTTCCTAAGTTGTCGTATATCAAACCTATGAACCGATTTATTAAGTGTTTAGGTAGGAATTGATTCAATAATTATGTCTGTCAAATTGTTGCTAGAACAGGTTTATTGGATGGTAATAATATCATAATTAATTCTACGAATTATGTGTGAAAAAACGTTTTGACAAAAACTATGATTCCTTCTGTTACATTGATGTTTCATTTATTAAGTTGAGCAATACATGATAAGTTGTCCTCATTTATAATTTTTGTAGGTGCTCTCGTTAACGAATGCTACAAGATCTAAAATTTGATAGATAACATAACATACACCTACAAGATTACTAAACATGTTTCAATTGGTTAGTATAGATAAAAACCATAATTTTGTATCTTAATGGCATCAAATATTTAAATTGTCATATTTTATTTCTCCTTAATCACGACATAATAATGGATTTAATATTGAATTATTACCTCAAAATGCATATGCATCAATTGCAATTACGTATCGTACTTCTCAACTCTAAAGATAAATTTCAATATGTAAGGATTACACTTAGAGGCGGATGCAAACCATAGAGCTTCTCAACATGCAAATGTGAAGTACAAGGAGGTTACTTCGGAAGATTGATATACTTAAAGGAATTTCCACTAAGTATCAAATCTTCTGAAGCTAAAAAACCAAATCTTTTGAACTCAAAGATGATGTTTACTAAAGATAGGAAAGACATGCTTTCTCTAACTCACTTATGACAAAAGCTAAACCACTTTCTGCTGCCACTTAAAGACTCACTAACTTATATAAGTTGGTGAAAAGTGCATACTTTTGTCAATTGTTGAATAAGGTCTTAGAATCTATAACTTTCTACTTTTGTAATTTATCCTTTTTGTATTAAATAAGGATGTTAGCTATGGGCATGTCATAGTCACTAAACAAAAGGAAAATTTGCCTTTTGACATTACATTGATCTTGTTGTCTAGATTAGTGTTTCGAGCTAGCCTTTAAGAATATGGTCGGCTGTAGGATGTAGCATAAAGTATCTCAAATACTTGTCATGGAATTAAATATTGTAACACATTGTAAAAAAACTTTAGATTAATATATAACATTCTGAAAACCATATATTGTGTTCTTGTTCTGTTCTTTACTTGTGTCTCTTTGTTTCACTTAAGCAGGTTCCCTATTTGAGCCATTAAGTGTTCTAAGTCACTCCAAACACTATGAAACTATTGCATTGACCCCTTTATTGGTCCTTCATTGGTATCAGAGCATTTTAGGCTCTTGATTGTAAAATCTCACCATCTTTAATCTCTTCAGTTTAACAAAATACATACAGCTCAAATGGCAGCTCTTAAAAAGGCTGATATGGAAACCGGTACCATGAAAAAATCTTCACACTGATCCACTCCCGATGACATAGATACTTGGTGCCAATGTATGAAGGGTTAATCAAGTCTCAAGATAGTAGAATGTGGTGATCTGTTGTCGAAGGACCTTAGATCCCAAGCACCTCTTCAGCCACTGATGGAGGTTAGAATGATTCGTATGAGTAAATGGCTGACTATTCTAAGGAAGATTGGAAGAAGATCGACATTGATCAGAAGGCCATGACCGCTCTCCAAACTCTTTCAAACTCCATACAGAGACTTCAAATGTGCAAACTGCTAAGCAGCTCTGGGAGCACTGAAGCTTATGTATGGGGGTCTGATAAAGCTAAAGAAAACAAGAAGGACCTCATGAAGCAGCAATTTAAGAACTTTCCTACAAGACGCGTGAAATTTTAACTCAACAATACTTTAATTATGTTGAGATTGTAGATACTCTCATGGATGTTTGGAGTTAAGCTTGAGAATAGGGACATCATGAGGAAGTTTATGTTCTCTCTTCCCAGAAAATGGACTCCCTAGTGTGTGGCCATTAAGAAAACTTAAAACCTCTCCACTCTTACTCTCATAAAGTTATATGGTATCTTTAGTGGCTACCAGCTGGAGATGAACATGCAGAATCCATGAAGCAGCTCTTTCAACAATCAATAGAGTTCAGCCCTCCATTTGGTTGAAAGGGATAATAGAGAACCATATCATCATCTTATCTACTACCCTGAAAATTTATAAAAGGGCCATTTTATCACCTTTCCTGAGACACCAGGGGAGAGCTACATCCAAGGAAGCCCATTCCAAGAGAAATGCTTATCTAAAGCCTTTGTGTCTGCTAATGAAAGTTGTGACAACTTTCTCTTCATTCTTGAATACTTGGATTACATCCATTCAGATGACCTGAAGTATATGGACATAGCCAGCAAATGGCTCTTCTCACTTATAGAGCCAAGAAGTTCTATAAGTGAACCTGAAGAAAGTTTCCTGGCAATGTAACCAGTAGAATGTTTGGACTGGATAAAAGCAAACTGAAGTGTTACAACTATAACCAGATGGGATACTTTGCTAGGAAGTGCAATAAACTAAGGACTAATAGTGGCCAAGCACAATCCATGCCTAACTACATTGATACTGCTCCCAGATTTGAGAAGCCAAACTATCTAAAATAACAAGCTGCTCTTGCTGTTGAAGGAGGCTTTGACTGAGCTTTTAGGTAAAGGATGTGTCTCCCAATCAAGCACTAATGGCTGACTATAAAGAAACCAAGATATTAGAACATCTCTGTAATCCTGAATGCATTGCTAAAGTAAATATGTATACGTCCTATAACCTGGAAGTGAGATCTGACCTTGAGTCCTTGAATATTTTAAAAGCTGATTTGAAAAGAGGTAAAAATGACTATAAATTTAAAATAAAAGATCTAGAGAAAACAATTTTAACTCTTAAGCATGAGCACACACATTATAGGACTCAAATCAACCATCATATTACCAAGTTAACTCAATGCTAGGCTAAGCTTATAATCAACAAAGCTAGAGCAGAAAGGTGTGTTCTATAAGAGGAAAATTTCAAGAACATCAATTACTCATCCATGGATGAAAAGATTTTCTATTAGATCAGGCAGGTAGGTTCAAGTGAGAAAGCTCCTCCACACACATTATTATCTGTATGATCTCCAAGGTGTTGAACTTGTCAAGATGAGCTACCCCTTATAGATCCTTTCCAATAAGAGGATGAAGATGAAGATGAGATAGTGAAGGATGAAACTGCAGTGAGTGAGAAGGATCATCCTAAGAAGGGTCACTATGGTTCTGGAGAGAAGAAAGAACTAAGGATGACTAAGTCATTGAAGTTTGATATTAGATAAAAAACAATAGTTTCGAAGGGGCAGTAGTTTCGTAGATAGTTCGGGTGTACTTTCGTAGATAGTTTCTCCTATAGTTTTGGCAACAGTTTCAACTACTATTTTGCCTATAACTATTGAACTTTCGTTCAAAGAAAATTGACAGTAGTTTCCCTTGAAAACTCACCAAGCTGATGAACTTTCATTCTAGGTTCGCAGAGATTTCACAAGCACCAAAGTTTTTCCGATTTGGGTAGTTTCGCATAAAGGTTTTGCACAAGGAACTATAGTTTCACATAATGAATCTGAAAACCCTCTTTTTGTTAAAAATTCCTTAAAAATCACCAAAACTCAGTAGCATCATAACCAATTCAAAATCTAATGATTCCACAAGTTTCCCAAGCTCACACTGCACCTTTTCAATCGATTTTGTAACACCCGGTTATTTATTTATTTTGATGCCGACGAATGAAGAAAAAGAAATAAAGTCCAAAGTCGAGGGACCAAACTCGCCACCGAGAAAGTCATGTGTGTGGTGGTATTTAAAGGGAGAGGGCAGCCCTTACCCTCTCCCCACACCCATTCTTCAGCCAAAAGAAAGAGATGAGAGAAAGAAGGGAGAAAAGAAGAGAAAAGGGTTTGTTCGGGTAGATTAAAGCTCGAAAATCATCGTGTAGCGAGTCCAATCGAAGCTCTTCTCGTTGTGGTTGTTTGTGTGAGTTCTAGGACCCCTCTTTTACTTGATTTCTAACGATTTTGGGGCTGGAAAGCATAGAAAACCCGTTTTTGTATGTGTGTGTTTGACCCATTTGGGTGTGGCTGTGGGTGATGCCTTTGGTGTTTGTATCCAGGCTTGTGTGTGCTTGTATGGTGTTGTGGTATGCATTCCTAAGGTTTAGGATTGTTGATTTAGGCTTAGAATGGGTTTGGATGAGCTTAGAGGCCGAAAATGGCAGATTGGGTTCGGGATGAACTCCTTTCTGCATCAGCTAGGGCTAGGCGACCGACTGAAGGCCATAAGACCGATTGAGGGGCGATTGAGGTCCATTCACACGATTGGGGTTCACTTGCACGATTGAGGGTTCATTCGCACGATTAAGGTTTCATTCAAACGATTGGGAGTCCAGTCGCATGGGGAGTCATACGAATGAGGGTCCAATCGCATAGGTGCTTAGTCGCATTAGTTCCAATCGCATGGGACTCAATCGCATTGAGTCCATTCGCATGAGGTCAGTCGCATAGGTGCTCATTCGCATTAGTTCCATCTGCATGAGGTCCATACGCACGACTGGGTGTCCATTCGCATAGATGTTCATCCGCATGAGTCCAATCGCATGATGTTCAGTTGCCTGGAGGCCATGCGACTGAAGGGTGTCCATACGCCCAAGTAGGGCTGTTGTACCCGAGGAAATGTGTAGTTTAATTACTGACCTTCGGGGGAAAGTTCAGATGTAAGTTTAGACATGGAAATTCCCGTAAGTTCGTGTAAGATGACTGTTGAGGCATTAGAGGGTATGTTGGGCATGAAGATGATGATGTTGCATATTTGTGCATGAATTATGTTATGTATGTATGATGTTGCATGCATAATGATGATGACTGTATATGTTAATGTTCCTGATTATGATGAATGTTTATCTTTCCTATGGCTTTACGTGTTATAATAGATAAATGAAATGAAAGTATTATGTAACGTAAAGTGGAAAGTAATAAAAGAGGAACATGATGAATGCATGCATTAATGAATGATGAATGTAACAAAAGTCTTGCAAGCATTGGATATCGGGACACACCATTAAAAGGTGTTAGCCCAACGGTGTGCGGGTTCGCTACGTGGGGACATCGGATCATTGGGGTCTTCTTTGTGATTGACCATTTGTATGGAACCATTGTTGCTTGCCTTAGGTACTGTGGCCAGAGGTGTTGGGCATCATGAATGAAGGTCTATTATAGGCTTAGGTCCAGTACCATGAGCATGAAGAGCACAGCGCATGACAATGGTATACCTGAACTTTATCCTAGGTACTGTGGCCAGAGGTGCGGGGCACCGTGAATGAAGGTCTATTATAGGATTAGGCCCAGTATCATGAGCTTGAAGGGTAAAGTTCATGGTGTTGACGAAAGGTAAAGATATAATGATGAACGAACGATTGAAAGTAAGAATGAATGAATGAAAGGAAGTTAATGAATGATGAAGATAATAACTATTATCTATGTGTATGTATGATGTGTGATCGCATGGATGTAATGAACGGTTTTAACAAAAGAAAAGTATGTTTTGCTATAAAACTAGAACTTACTCAGCAACGCTGACTTTTTATGTGTTTCCGGTTTGGCAGGTAATGATTGCTGAGGATGGCACTGCAAGGCTACTCGGCTCTTTTGGGATGGCATCCATTTATAATGCTTTTGTGATGTAATGCAAACTTGTATATTGTAATTGGATAATGATGTATTATTTGGCAAAAGCTATTATATTGAAATGGAAGGAAGTTTAAAATGTTTCCGCTGCGATATTTTATAAAGTTAAATGTAGTTATTTGTTTTATGTGCGATGAATGACCAACTGTAGGCATCCTGGGAACGGGCCTTACAAGTTGGTATCAGAGCCAAAGTTTAAGTGAAATGGGTAAATTTTCAAATTAAACCCTAACTTAAACTGAAAATAGGACGTAATGGGAATGGGATGCCAATCTGAGTAGCTGCGTGCCATCAGGTATTTTCTTAATGATAACCGGTATTATGTGCGCATGTTATGTGGTTTATGTGTTGTATGTAGTCAAGATAGGTAAGGCTCGGAGTATGAAGAGTAAAGTAAGTGGCTAATCACAACTGGCCACTGTAATTAGGGACTTACTATACTTGACATAAACTGAGCTGTTCCCTTGAATGACCGTGTTGGTGTTTGAATCTTTCACAGTGTGATAGAGAATGGCTGGTGGTAGATCTTCTAAAGCTTCTGGGGTTGGAGGTCGTGGTGGGCCAGATGCTGAACCGCAACCCAAAAGAGGAAGGCCTAGAGTTGAAAAGGTGGTTCCTGAAGAACCTAAGACCCCTCATCCGGAGGCTGGGGATGAGAGTGCTAACTTAAGGGCCTCAGTAAAGATGTTGTTGTTGAAGAAGTGCATCAGGTCATGCAGACAATCTTACCATCGGTGGTGACCGAGGTTATCAAGACAGTAAAGGAAGGAAAAGAAAGGAGAGAAACAGGGCCTCGGGGGAGCGGGAGCAATCGGATTCTGAAACGATTTTCTCTAATAATGAGGAAGAGGAAGAAGATGAGCCCGTGCAAGAGGTGGCACGAGGCTGTAACTATGGGGCGTTTATGAGATGCAAGCCCCCTACATTCGATGGAAACGGCACTGCTGCTGCTGCTCACCGGTGGGTGAGGGAAATGGAGGCTGTTATTGATATCAGCAAGTGCTGGGAGGACCAGAAAGTGAAGTTTGCTACCCACTCGTTTGTTGACTCAGCTTTATGCTGGTGGGACAATATTGTCCAAGCTGAGGGTAATCGGGCAATGGGGAGAATGAGATGGCCCGAACTGAAGAAGTTGGTGATTAAGGAGTTATTTCCTCACCAGGAGATGGACAAGGTTGAGAGGGAGTTCCTGTAGTTGGAGGCGGGAATCATGACACATTAGCAGTACACCATGAAGTTCAATGAGATGGAACGTCTGGTGCCGGATCAGGTGACGCCTCTGTCACCGAAGATTAAAAGGTACATACATGGTTTGCCGGTGGATATCGCAGGCACATGATCGCCGCCCGACCGAGCACGTTTAGGTCGGCGGTGGATTTAGCAGGGAGATTGTATGATGAGAGGGCTGTGGTGGTGGTGGCTGAAGGTGGTAGGAAGGGTGGAGGTGATCGAAACTGGCAGGGGAAGAGGTTTGGTCGAGGTGATGCCTCGACGGGTAAGAAGAAAGCATGGGTGGACAACCCTCGTGTGGTCACATCGGGGGCAGGTGTGAAGAAGTGCGGTAGGTGTGGGAGAGAGCATAGTGGGGAGTGCAGGTTTGGGTCGAACTTGTGCTTTAAATATGGGAAGGCGGGGCACATGGCAAGGGACTGTCGTACGGTCCGGTGCTTTAACTGTGGTGAAGAGGGTCACATAAGTAAGGATTATAAGAAGCCGAGGGCTGAGGGTTCCGGAGTGAAGAAGACGGGGAATGAAGGATCGAGGGTGAGTGCCACGGCATTCACCATGACACAGAAGGAGGCTAGGACGGACCCTGACGTTGTGTCCGGTATGTTTCTAGTGAACCAAAATTTAGCTTCTGTGTTATTTGATTCTGGTGCTAGTAAAAGTTTTATTTCTGCTGCTTTCTGTGCTAAGCTGCCTGTTAGTAGTAGACGTGTTGAAGCGCCCTTTGATGTAGAAACTGCCATAGGTAAGTCTAGCAGGATTTCTGAGATGATAGAGAACTGTGATGTGGAGCTAGAGGGTCATAAGTTTCCTGTTAGACCGTTTGTGATTACCTTAGGTGGTTTCGATTTAATTCTTGGGATGGATTGGTTAGCGGACTACGAGGCGAACATTGTGTGTCGCAAGAAGATGATTCAACTGTCAACGCCTGATGGGAGTTTGGTGACGGTTTATGGTGATCGGGTCACGACAATCCCGATAGTAATTTCGATGGCGGTGGCGGGAAAGTGTATGAGGCGTGGATGTAGTGCCTACTTGGCCTATGTAAAGGATGTGGATACGCTAACACCACAACTAGCCGATGTACGGTTGTGTGTGACTTTCCAGACGTGTTCCCAGAAGACTTATCAGGAGTGCCACCTGACCGAGAGATCGAGTTTAAGATTGATTTGATACCGGGTGCCCAACCTGTTGCCAATGCACCGTATCGGCTGGCTCCGACTGAGATGAAAGAGCTGATGGAGCAGTTGCAAGAACTGCTTGATAAGGGGTTCATATAACCGAGTATCTTTCCTTGGGGTGCTCCGGTACTGTTCGTGAAGAAGAAAGATGGTAGTATGAGGATGTGTATTGACTACCCTGAGCTGAACAAGTTGACGATAAAGAACCGATACCCCTTACGACAATCGATGATTTGTTTGATGAAGGCTTCAAGGTGCCAGTTGTTTTCCGGATAGATCTTCGGTCGGGCTACCATCATGTGAAGGTGAAGGAGTAAGATACCCCTAAAACAGCTTTCCGCACGCGATATGGTCACTACGAGTTCCTTGTCATGTCTTTTGGTTTGACCAATGCGCCAGCTCCTTTTATGGATCTGATGAAACGTGTGTGTCGGCTGATGTTGGATAAATCAGTGATCTTGTTTATTGATGATATCCTGATTTACTCGAGGAGCGAGACAGAGCATGCCGGTCACATGCGGGAAGTTCTAGAGATGTTGAGAAGGGAGAAGTTGTAAGCCAAGTTCTCCAAGTGCGCGTTCTGGTTGCGCGAGGTTCAGTTCTTGGGTCATGTGGTGAATCCTGATGGGATTATGGTGGACCCGGAAAAGGTGGAGGCGGTTATGCAATGGAAGTCACCAAAGACGCCATCCGAGATTCGTAGCTTCTTGGGCTTGGCGGGCTACTACAGAAGATTCATCCAAGACTTTTCTAAGTTCGCTTCTCTGTTAACTAAGTTGACCCGGAAAGATGTGAAGTTTGTATGGGGTCAGGCTCAAGAGAAGGTGTTCGAGGAGTTGAAGACGAGGTTGACTCAAGCTCCAGTTCTGTCATTACCCGATGGAAGTGAAGATCTGATGGTTTATTCTGATGCTTCCTACTCGGGCTTAGGGTGCGTGTTGATGCACAGGGGAAATGTTATGTAAGGATTCCTATAAGTCTGATGCAGCCAAAACATCCAAAGTCTCTCTGCAAGCATGCACTAAAGAACTGAAGTACAAATGCTTCGGAAGTTTTACACCATGCAATAGAAATATTCTAAGTGAAAATCTTCCGAAGCCAAGACCAATATCTTCCGAAGCCAAAAGTGAAGTCTTCCGAAGCTTCAAAGACAAAGTCTTCTGAAGCCAAAGTGTGAAGACAGATTTCTTCCGAAGACTTTTAGAGATATGCCTTTATCTGATGTACTTTACCATAAAACTGGACCACCTTTCCGCTGCGACTCTGTAAAGTCATCAACTTACATGAGTTGGTGAAAGGTCCATGCTTTTGGTAACTATACATTGAGGTCTTGAGTCCATGCTTTCTACTTTATGTACTTTTATCCTTTTTATAATATATTAGGATGTGAGCTAGGCATGTCATAGTCACAAGTCAAAAGGCAAATATGCCTTTTGACTCTACAATTGATTTTGTAGTTGTCTAGTCAATTGTATCCAGCTGGCTTTCAAAGTATGGCCGGCTGTAGGATGTAGTATAAATATTTCATGTTCATGTATCTTTCCTTTATGCTTTGTAACACTTGTAATAGAACTTGAGAAAGCAATATACAACATCCTTGAAAACCAATCACTTGTGTTCTCTTGTTCTGTCTCTTACTTATTACTTGTGTTCTTAGGATCATACTTGTGGTTAATCCAGTTTACTGTTTGATTAAGTTTGGTTAATCTCCTCTTTGTGTTGTTGTGTTGTAAGTGAACCCTTCACCGGTCCTACAATTGGTATCAGAGCTTTTTCAGGCTCTTGATATAAGATTTCACCATCTTAAGATCCCTCACACACACAAATACTAAACTTTTCAAGTGGCAGCCCTTTCCAAGACTGATATGGAAACTGGAACCATGAACAAGTCCCCACTGATCACTCTTGATGACTTTGATACTTGGTGCCTGAGAATGGAAGGTTTCATCAGGTCTCTAGAGTCAAGAATGTAGGAGTCTGTTGAAAATGGACCTTTCATACCCAGCACTCCTTCTGCTACTGGTGCTGGTATGATCCCCAAAGATGTGGCTAACTACTCTGATGAAGATAGGAAGAGAGTAGAGATTGACAGAAAAGCCATGACAGCTCTTCGAACTGCCCTTCCAAACTCTGTGTACAGAGGTTTCAAGAAGTGCAAAATAGCTAAACAGCTGTGGGATGCACTAAAACTGATGTATGAAGGTTCTTCTGAAGCCAAGGAGAACAAGAAGGATCTCCTGAAGCAGCAGTTTGAAAACTTCACCTTCAAAACAGGTGAAACCATGACTCAGCAATACTTCAGGTATGTTGAGATAGTGGATACCCTTGTGGATGGAGGAGTTCCTCTTGAGAATAGAGACATTGTAAGGAAGTTCATGTCCTCACTTCCTAGGCAATGGACACACTACTGTGTGGTGATCAAGAGGACTGAAAATCTCAAAACTCTTACTCTGACAGAGTTATATGGGATTCTCAGTGGCTACCAGATGGAGATGAACATGCAAGGTTCATCTGGTAACTCCAACAATCAATTGGGTTCAGCCCTGCACGTGGTTGAAAGGGATAGCATAGAACCCCAACATCATCTCATATGCTACCCTGACAATTCACCAAAGGGTTCTTTCATCACCTTCCCAAAGACACCTAGGGAGAACTACACTCAAGGAAGCCCATTCCAAGAGACAAGCTCTTCTCAAGCTTTTGTGTCTTCTGATGAAAGCTGTGGCAACTGTCTTTTCAATCTTGAAGACCTAGACTGTATCCATCCAGATGATCTGTAATACATGGAAATAGTCCAGCAGATGGCTCCTCTCACTCACAGAGCCAAGAAGTTCTACAAAAGAACTGGAAGGAAGTTTCCAAGCAATGCAACCAGTGGAAAGTTTGGCCTAGACAAAGGCAAAGTCAAGTGTTACAACTGTAACCTGATGGACCACTTTGCCAGAGAGTGTAAGGCACCTAGAAGAAATGGTGGCCAAGCACAAACCAGACCAAACTACACTGAGAAAGCCCCCCAGAATGAGAAGCCAAAGCAGCAAGCTGCAATTGCTGTTAAAGAAGGAGGCTTTGACTGGAGCTTTCAGGTGGAAGATGCTTCTCCAAACCAAGCACTAATGGCAGATCATGATGAAGCCATGGTATTGGAACATCTTTATACTCCTGAATGCATTGCTAAAGTTTATAGATACAGGTCCTATAACTTGGAGATGAGATCTGATCTTGAGTCCTTCAACATTTTAAAATATGATTTTAGAAAGTCTGAAAATATTTATAAACTGAAGATAGAGGACTTAGAGAAAACCATTTTAGTTCTGAAACATGAGCATACAGATTTTAGGACTCAAATCAAAGATCTCTAACCAAGCTGACTGAGTGCCACGCTGAGCTTGTGATCAGCAAAGCCAGGGCAGAAAAGAGTGTTCTTAAAGAAGAGACCTTCAAGAACATGATATCCTCATCCCTGCACAACAAGGTGTGTTATCAAAATAGGCAGGAACTGGGATCCAATGAGATAGCTCCTCCACACACAATCTTTTCTGTAAGATCTCCTAGATGTGGAACTTGTGAAGATGCGCTTCCTCTCATAGATCCTGTAAGTTAAGAGGATGAAGAAGAGATAGTGAAGAATTCCTCTGAGAAGAGTGAAGAGGTGGATTCTAAGAAGGGCCAATATCCTTCTGAGGAGAAGAAGATTACTGTGATGACCAAGTCAATGAGAAAGAACTTGATCAGGAAGAGCAGAAGAAAAGCAAGGAAGGCTCAAGAGATCAAGGCTACTTTTGACTCTAAGCAGAACCAAGTTTTTATCTCGGCAGGGTTTGAAGTAGTAAAGACTAAAGACAACAACCAAAACTCTTCAGCTAATAGTTCTGATTCTTGTTCAAATCATCTTAGTACCAAGAAGAAGACTGATCTGCTATGTACCACTACTGCACAGCATGGACCATCAAACTCCAAGAACAATTCCCAGCCCAAAAGGACTGTCTCAGCATCTACAAAGATGAAGGTGGAGAAGGGATGTGACCAAAGACAGTCTTGTTCTCATAAGAAGACTCTTGTGAAGAAGAAAATGGTGTGTGTCATGTGTGAAAGTACCTCTCACATTGCTAAGGATTGTCCATACAATCCTAAAAGTACTGTCCATATGACCAAGACAAAGACTTCAAAGAGTTCCAAGAAGATTCAAGCTTCGGAAGGAAAATCTGTTTCCTTCGAAAGCTCCAAATCTAAGAAGAAGGCAAATGAAAAATTACCTTCGGAAGAGAAGTTGGTCTTGGAAGAAACGAATTCTTCCGAAGCACTGAAGTCTGCTGCAGTGACTGCAGAATCTTCTGAAGGTTAAGTCATCAAAACTTCTGAAGTTCCAAAAGCTTCCGAAGTTTTGAAGGTCAAGTCCAAGACTCCAAAGGTGGTGTGGAAGTCTAAGAAAGACCAAGTGACTGAGAATTCTCCATCAACAACAGCTCAAGATCCTCCTAGCACAACCATCTATTACTGTTGCATTACCTTCTATTATACTTAGTAAGCCCAAGACGAATAAGGCTTGGGTTTCCAAATGTAACTAATCTTTTTCTTTGTGTAGGAACAGCTCAAGACAAACAAGAATGTCTGGATCATTGTTAGTGGTTGTTCCAGGCACATGACAGGCAATAGGTCACTAGTCCAAAACTTTGAAAGGAGTGATGGAGGACCAGTTGCTTTCGGAGGAGATGAAGGTGATTACATTTCTGGAAGGGCAAGGTCACAAATGGTAAGCTCAGCATTGAAAAGGTAAACTTTGTCAAGGAGCTCGGGTACAATCTTCTGAGTGTATCCCAATTTTGTGATCAAAGTCATAACATGCTCTTTATTGAGCATGAGTGCATTGTTCTCAAGCCTGGAGTGGTCATTCCTCATGCGCACATCCTGCTTAGAGCCCCCAGAAAAGGGAACATGTACAAGATGGACTTGCAAGAAACATCTCCCTCTACAGAATTTTCATGCTTTCTGTCTAAAGCCAATAGTGGTGAGTCTTTCCTATGGCATAAAAGATTGTGCCATGTAAACTTTAAGAACATTAATAAACTAATTAAACATGATTTGGTAACTAGAATGCCAAAGAAAGAGTTTACAAGTGATGATCATTGTGTTGCATGCCTGAAAGGGAAGCAGCATAAGGTATCTTACAAGCCTAAAGAAAGGAACTCTATCACTACTCCACAACACTTATTACATATGGATCTCTTGGCCGCACCAGTGTAACGAGTCTAGGAAGGACCTCCTACTGTTTGGTGATCACAGATTATTTTACAAGATTCACTTGGGTTTTCTTTCTTAGAACTAAGGATGAGACCCCTGAGACTCTGAAGAATTTCATCTTAAAGATTGAGAATCAATGTGATCACAAGGTCGAAACCATAAGATGTGATCAAGGGAATGAATTCAAGAATCAAACCCTTGATACATATTGTGATGAAAAAGGTATTACAAGATAATATAGTGCTCACAGGACTCCTCAGCAAAATGGTGTTGCTGAGAGGAGAAACATGACACTAATTGAAGCTGCAAGAACTATGCTGTCTAACTATAAACTGCCCATCACCTTTTGGGCAGAGGTAGTAAACACTGCTTGCTATGTGCAAATGTAACTCCAGGATAATCAAACTTGAATCAAATCATGAAGAATTAGATCAAAATATGATAATCACAATCAAAACCCCTTTGATCTTCAATTAGATTGCCAAATATGTGCTTACAAATAATCCCTCAATCTATTGGTCATTCCAACCATTACCAACACTAATGACAATTAACCTATTTATAGTCTAGACTAATATTCACTAATTGCACTTAACTCCCTATACTTAGGCTAATTAATACAAAATTACATATTAAGCATAAAAATGACTAAAAACAAGATAAAATATATTTTGTTCACACAAAATATATTTATTACAATAAAACTCCTAGTCATTTAAACCTTCAACGTCTCGTCTCGTCTCGAACGTGTCGGGTTTGACTTTTGTTGACTTTGACCGTGACATTGACTTTTGTTGACTTTCACTGTGTTGATAATATGGACTATCTTTTACAGCTCCAACAATACTCCCCCTTAGTCTATCATTATCAACGTCTTTAAACGAAATCAGCAACGAGAAGTCAACAGTAGAAAGATCTTCAATTTGAATCTTTCTGAATCTGATGAGAAAGATTTTTCATCTCATAAGCTCCCCCTATTTATATGCTCCCCTTTTTCGAGTGCAAGCTTTACAAGGATATTGGAATAGGTTTCCCAAATCTCTAATCTTGAGTGCTTCAGAAGATGTAGGAGGAGGATTCCTAGCTCGGTATCTTCTACAAACTTGAGGAACAGGTTCTCTGATCAGGTACACTGGTCAACTGATGATCGGCCATCACTTAAAGCAAAAATCTGAAACACATTCACAAACACAATCTCGACATTTCTAATTAGATCATTTCATTTTAACAAAATAAACCTGTGTTTATCTGTGTGTGAAAACAAGCGAACCCGTGTTCGTTTGTGCGTAATTTCTGTGAAATGCATGAAAAATAATGAAATGTAATCAACATAATATGGAAGACCTAAAAGAAATTTAAAATGAAAATATATTATAATTTTTTATTGTTTATTATATACATTTATTATAACATTTTTTTATCTATTATTTTTTTTTTGTTTTTTTTAACAATTAAAACCGAGAACTGAATCGATCATGAGATCACATCCTCAAGATATACTTAGCACAAAGATGAATTTAATCATCGACAAGCAATGAGATCACACTGATAACTAAATCTAATCACAGTCTTTGAATGATTTTGAAATTCTTAAACAGATCAATAACGATTGCTGATATATTTTTCCACTTAAACTCATGCCCTATCTTTTTCAACAAGCAGCAAATGATTTGTTAAGTTTCGATTAGATGCTTTAGAATGTTAGGACCCCACAATCATTTGGAAAAAACCCTCACCCAACCTCAGGATTTCTTGAATTTTGTTATGATTTTTATAGAGCAAGGCGTGTACATTAGTGTGCAAGTGATTATCAACAGAATATTATATTCTGTGATGAATTCATCGTTAGATGATTTGACAACTTAGATCAAAATGGTGAGAGCTCCAGGTCTATACTCACGTATAACAAAGGAGATGACCATTTAATCATGTGCCGATGAGAGCTCCAGGTCAGTACTATCGTACAGCAAAGGAGATCATCACTCCAGGTCAGTACTTCCGTACAGCAGAGGAGATTAGCACAAACACAAGATACATAAATACACCAATTATGGCTCAAAGATATGACTAATATGATTTTGTATCATGATGGGTGAAAGATCAATTCTCAATCCAATTTTTGTCGGGACTCAGTTTTTATGCAGGCCAAAATGATTGCGTAAATCCAGACATACTTAAGCATAATGTTTTAATTTAAATCATTATGCTGCTGTCTACTTTATTCTTCACGATGAGTCTACCAAGCATATCATTAAAGAATCTATTTATTTTTCTATTATTTGCAATTAAAAATAAGATGTAAATCAGATAACAACATCAGTTACTATCATTTATCATTTTAAAAACGCAAGTCATGCAAAAACAAGCATTTCAAGAAGATATACAATCATTTCTCAGTCATCCCGAACCAAGTTCCCAGTTCTCTTTTTATTTTTTATTTACTTATACTCTCACCCTAAATTTTTATTTTTGCAAACTTTTTTTTTATTTTTTTTAATTTTTTTTAATTAATTTTTTTTATAAAACTGTACAAAAATAAAAATTTATCAAAGAAGGTCTTCCAAACTACACTGATTATCAAGATAAGAAATGAATTATCAAGAAATATGCAGTGACTGTGAAGTGAGAACTGTGATAATACAGATAAAAATCCAGATTGTGAATAAAATACCATGACCTTAACCTGTTTGTTCTGTCTCAAATTGAATTAGGAATAATCCATGTCAGTAAACCGGATTACTAACAGTCCTCCTGAATTGTTCCTGCACTCATAAACAGATTAGTTAGAAAGGGGAACCCAGGCCCTCGTAGTCCTGGAAGTTCCTTTTTCATCAATATAATACACCTGCTTCTGCACACAACCATTTAAACAATCGGTAATATCTGTATCCTTCTTTTTAATTTGCCAAATTTGTTTCAGTTCAATAAATTTGGATTTGAATGAATTAAATTTGGAAATCATTTTCTGTTTAAGACCGGAAGGAAAAGAATTTGGTATTAAACCTTTGGTCATTTTCATCTTTGAATCACGTGAAACCGGCTTCACACGAAAAGGTTTAGATGAAGGGTTTTTCATCCAATCATTCAAAGATGTGTGCTTTTACCTCTTGATCCAGAGAAGCAACCCGTGTTGCCTTTACCGTCTGGAACATTCTTTGTAGACTTACATTTGGCGAAGCAATTCGTTTTGCCTTTACCATTCGAAGCAAGTCTTTGAGGGCACTTCTTTACCACATGACCTTCTTTTCCACACTCAAAACAAGCCTTGAATGGCTTTTGATTCTTTGTAGTCCTATGTTGTGCAGATTCTGAGAAGGATTGCTTTGAGCTTGTAGTAGATTCTTGCTTGTTTTGGAATTTGCTATGCTGAACAGGGAATAAGATCTTCACTGGTTGACTGGCTTGTTTTGCAGTTGGAGAAGAGATCCGTATTTGTCTTGATTCAGGTGATATCTTGATCTTTGAGAAACCAACACGATCCTCTGTGTTGGATTCATCATCTGAGCTTGACCAGTCTCGTATACACAGATCTGCTTCCAATGGATCTTGATTGACAGGAATAGGATGTGTTGTTGTTGTTGGAACTTGATGATTAGGTGATTCCTGATTTATCTCTTCTTTCACAACCCTAACAGGCTCAATGGTAGGAATTTCACCTGCTTTAAACTTATCAAAGAACTTAGAAGAAACAGTAGATACAGAATTACAAACAACCGGAACTGAACAATCATTATCTGGACTGTCAGCATTCAGTATATTGTATCCTATACCAATTGTGGAATCATAATCATCTCGCACCTCTTTAAGATTTACACCGCTCAAACCTGCATGCAAACTATTAGTAAATTGTTCAAACAAATCATTTCTAGGATGAGGTTTGGGAATTGGTGAATAACATAAAGTAGAAGGGGGTGGAACTGAATTAAATACAGTTTCACTATCAGATTTATATCCAATCCCATGTTTCACCCGCGCCCCTTGTTGTTTAGCAATAAGCTCATCCTTTTTCATGTGTGAAAGGGTCCATTTATCAAGCTTTGTTTGAAGCTTTGTCGTTTCAAATTAAGCTAAGACAACCCTTTCTCTCAGAATATTAATTTCAACGTTACGCTCCATAATGGTTCTTCTTACAAGATCATTTTTAGCCAATGCTTCATTAAGTTTTCTTGAAAAAGCAATTTCATTTTCTTTAGTTCCTGATTGATTGTTTTTAATTCTTTTTCATTTTCCAATAAAAATCTGTTTGCCTTATAAATCCCAAATAACCGGATTTTGCATGACGAAGAACACATATCCTGAACAGTCTCATAAGGAAGACCCATGATAGTTCGTTCTGCAGCTAAGCTCTTTTCACAGTTGCAAACCCTTGTGATTTCTTGTTGTTCCTCTTCTTTGACCTTCAGCATCTCTTCAACCTCAAATTCTTTCTTTCTTTTATTAGCTTTTCCAACCTATCATCATCGGTTCTCACAGACTCCGGTTTAGTGTCATTGTCGACTCTCAGAGCTTCATAGTTCTCTTCAAAAGTTTCTCTGGATTCAAAATTTAAATCCGAATCAGTTCTCAATAACTTCAACTTTTCAATCATCTCTGTTTTGTAATCAAGTATGCTTGTTACAGAAGATACAAGATCAGTATTAAGCGCGTTAGTTTGATGTGGGAACATGGCTTGTTGAAATTCGTTTCTTTGGATATCCAACTCGAGAGATTTTAGTCTGTTGATCATATCCATAAGTTTTGTGTCGACATAACCTCTTTCTTGCTTCAGCATTTTAACTTGATGATTCCTTTCGGATGGAAGAGACTCGAGAAGATTTTGAATTTGTTCATGATTACTGAGATCAGGCACATGCTTCTTAGATTATTTGCTACTTTTAAAAATCGATCAATTAAATCTGACAATTTTTCTTTCTTTGTACCTGCAAAAGAGTCAAACCGACTTTGTGCCATTGTAAGATTATCTGATTTAAAGTCTTCTGAAGATGACATGATTGTAAAAATTTTGAACAATTAAACGCCCCAAAATATTTTTCCCAAAAATTGTAAAATAATTCTCCCCCGGGAAAAGTATTATTTTTAAATGTCTCGCTATACAATCTTAGCAACTGGGGTCAAGCTGACTATTTTTTTTTATAAATGTTTTAAAATCGTTGAATATTTCTTTATCGGTTTGAACTCAATTAATCCCGACTAGTCAAATTTTTAATGACTGCAACCTAAATTTATTGAGTCAAACTTAAAACCCAGCCCATTGAGAATTAACCCAATACTAAATTATTATTTGTTAGCCCAATTAGTAGCCCAATTTTAATCTTGTAATTATTCCAAAATTATTTTAAAACTCAAGATGAAAATAGGCCCATTTAACAAATCTCAAACCCTAAACCTAACCCTAAATTTCACTCTCATCACATTCACTACTCCAAAACCACCATACATCCACCAACAATAGAAAACGGAGCCCTAACAGACGCATCAGAGTAAAACAACATAGAGACATTAACATGATAAACGCCGGTGAACTCATCGTTCACAAGGTTTTCAAGCATGACAGTGAGAGTAACATTCGACAGTAACACAACCGAAGAATACCTACTCACATCCTTCCGAACGTTCCAGAAGATTCCATCCTCCGTCGGCTGAGCGGTGCTCGTCCGCAGCAGCTCAACTCGGGCGACCCAAACTCCGGCGATGCGGTCGTACTGTTCGCCTTTACACTCGGCTCGAAACTCAAGGACGGCGGTGGACCACTCGCACGTCGCCGGCGGCGGCGTGTAGTCGACGGTGACCGGAGGATTGTCGTAGGTGTTACCGAAGCTATGGTTGAGTAGGCTGACGGAGCATTCCGGAGCGACGCCGTCGGTCGGAAGAGGGTGAGTGACTTCGAAGTAGTGTTGTGTGTGGTTTCGTTTGATGAGTGTTTTTTGTTTGATTTGATGAAGTGTGTTTGGATTTCTGGCTAAGGCTTATAGAGTATACAATCTCAGAACTAAAATTATTGAGGAGTCAGCCAATGTGACTTTCAATGAACACACACCCTATGTGGTTGGTTCTGGTCCTGATTGGCTATTTGATATTAATTTAGTTACAAATTGTTTTAACAAATCTTGTGAGAATGTTTTAGGATCTGCAGAAAATTTAAATACAGGTGATCCTGACCCAAGATTTGAGCTTAGAAGACCTTCAACTCATACATCTTCAGCTCCAGTTGGAACTACTTCTGCAAATGAGGTTTCTATCAGTACTACAATGACAAACTCAGCTGATACATCTGAGGTGCCTTCAAATTACAGCTCAGAGGCTCCACAACCAGATAAGGATACCTCAATTGTGGAAGACACCAATGGTGGTGGTGAAAGTGATCAAGAATTTCTTGATGCTAATAACCACACCTTAGATGACAACATCAATGATGTCACACACTCATTGGATCAAGTCAATCTTGATAAGTGTGGTGATGTGGAGGGTGAAACATCTATGCCAGATCTAAATTTCTCAAAGTTAGATCTTTCTCAGCAACTTACTGTGATCCCTCAGCTTAGGATCCACAAGTCTCACCCCACCACAAACATCATTGGAGATGTTGTCACAAGGGTAAGAACAAGAGGACAAATCCATGAAGCAAATCTTTGTCTTCACTCTTGTTTCTTATCCTAGATAGAGCCAAAGAAAGTTGATAAGGCTCTAAAGGATGGAAGTTGGGTTGAAGCTATGCAACAGGAGTTGCTTCAATTCAAAAGGCAAAAAGTTTGGAACCTTTATCCTCTTCCTCATGGGAAGACTACCATTGGAACCAAATGGGTGTTTAGGAATAAGAAGGATGATAGAGGCATTATCATCAAGAACAAGGCTAGACTAGTTGTTTAAGGATACACACAAGAAGAAGGGATTGACTACACTGATGTTTTTGCTCCAGTAGCAAGACTAGAAGTTGTTAGGATATTCCTAGCATTTGCAGCTGCCAAGAACTTCAAGGTCATTCAGCTTGATGTGAAGTGTGCTTTTCTGTATAGAGTGATTGATGAAGAGGTGTATGTCAAACAGCCACCCGGTTTTGTAGACCCTGATCATCCTGATTATCTCTGCAAGCTTGACAAAGCTCTTTATGGGCTGCATCAGGCACCCAGGAAGTGATATGAGACATTGTCTGAGTATCTTTGCAAACATGGATACATGAGAGGTACTATAGATGGAACTCTCTTCATCAAAGGACAGGGAAATGACATATTGCTAGTTCAAGTGTATGTGGATGACATCATCTTTGGTTCAACTAATCCAAAGCTCTGCAAAGACTTTGAGAAACTGATGAAAGACAAATTTGAAATGAGTGCAATGGGAGAACTCAATTTCATTCTGGGAATTCAAGTGAAGCAAGTTGAAGATGGTATATTCATAAGTCAGTCAAAGTATATTCAGGACATACTCAAGAGGTTCAACATGACTGATTGTAAGATTGCTAAGACATCCATAGCCAGAAACCACTCCCTTGGACCTGATCTTGAGGGGGAGTGTGTAGATGAACACTTATACAGGGCTATGATTGGGTCTCTTATGTATCTTACTGCTAGCAGGCCTGATATCATGTTTGCTACATGTATTTGTGCAAGATATCAAGCCAACCCTAAGATGTCTCACCTCATCACTGTCAAGAGGATTCTAAGATACCTCAATGGTGTTTCAACACTTTGTTTAAGGTATCCAAAGAATCCTGACTTCAATATGTATGCTTATACAGATAGTGATTATGGTGGTTGCAACATGATTGCAAAGTCTACATCTGGGGGATGTCAGTTCCTTGGTGGAAGGGTTGTCTCATGGCAATGCAAGAAACAATCCTGTGTCTCTGCATCAACTACTAAAGCTGAATACATTGCTGCTGCAAGCTGCTGTGCTCAAGTGCTTTGGATTCAGAATCAAATGCTAGACTATGGGTTAAACTTCAAGGAGATTCCCATTCACATAGACAGCAATAGTGCTATCTCTATCACAGAGAATCCTGTGCAGCACTCAAGGACCAACACATCAATATCATGTATCATTTAATAAGAGATAACTATAAAAAGGGATTAATTAAACTAGTCAAAGTCACACAGATGAACAATATGCTGATCTGTTTACATAAACTTTTGATGAACAGAGATTTAAATATCTAATATCAGCTATTGGGATGATTAACTTTGAGTAGATTTTTCTTAAAACTAATTCTAATTATTTCTTAAAATATGTGTGTCCTAAGTTGTCTAGTTCATCACTTTCATAAGCTCATGTTTTCTTTGGATAAAAAAATCCTTTTTGAAGATTTTCCTTAGATTCTTGAAAATTTTCTGATCCTTCGGAAGATATATTTTTATCTTCGGAAACAAATCATGTCTTCAAAATAAATAACTGTCTAAGAAATTTTACCTTCGGAAGAGGTTTCAATCTATCTTCCGAAGCTTAAATACTTGTCTCAGACACTTATTTGTTTTCAAGGACTATTTTCTTCCGAAGCAAAATTAACTCTCGGAAGCTTTGTAGTTTTATATACAAAGCATTCAAATTTTTATTTCTCTTCCGAAGCAAAATTTTCAAAACTCTCAGGAAATTCTTCCGAAGTCATTTTAGCTTCGGAAGCTTTTTCATTAAAACTTCCGAAGATAATTTACCTTCGGAAGCTTTTCGACTTCCAAGAAAACTACTTTTTGAGCAAAAGTAGACTACTTTTTCAGAGGTGGGTCCGACATTCGGATTTCAAAGTTTATCATCTTTCATTAATTTTGGTTCAAATCCTTTTCACATAAATACCCAACGATTCCCCCTCTCCCTCACTATCTTCTTCAATTCTACTATTCCTCAAATCTAATTTCTCCCAAACCGCCTTTGCCTTTCATCTTTCCTCATCCTTAAGCTTCTAAAATGGCCAAACCTCTATCCACCCTGAGTCATAAAGTTCTGTGGGTGACAAAGGGAAAAGGATTTTGACTCCTGAGGAGATTGAGGAGGAAGAGAGAGAGAGGAAGAGGAAGCTAAGGGGAGAAAGTTCCTCTGGGTCTTTAGGATTTATGCAAGCTGCAATCAAGGCTGCCCCCAGACCAAACACTCAAGAAGATGAGTTGAGGGCAGTCAGGATTACTTACCTGCGGACCAGGAACTATGACATAGATGAGATTATATCTATTCCCTTAGAGCAATTAAATGAACTGGCTGACATAGAAGTGTCAAGAGAGATGAAGGAAAAAGAGGATGCAAGATTACTACTCTAATTCAAAGAAGAGAAGAGATAGAAAAGACTATACAAGCATGCTCCTACTATCTCCCCAGTTTAAGAAAGCCCTGTGCAAGAGACTGTGGCATCTACACAAGAACCTCAGGTAGACAAGGAAATAGACAGACAAAACATGATCAACTACCTGAGTGCCACAGGTCTCTACCAGGCATCTGTACTTCTTCCCTTGTCCTTTGAGTACATTGAGTTTGAATATCTCAAACAGCTTGAACTTCAAGTACTCAAAGAACAAAAGGCAACAAAGAGAAAGATGATGGAAGATGCTGCAAAGTCAAGAGCTATCATCCAAAAGAGTATGAAAAAATCTGCTGACAGACAAAGGATGATGAGCTTCTTGAAGCTGTATGGATTCTCCGAAAGGAGACTTGGCCCTATGTCTCTTTCCATAATGGATGAGCATATCACGGTAATCAAGCAGAAGATCAAGAGTGGAGAGCTGATTGACTTATACTCTTCTCCAAGTCAAATCCCACCTGAAGTGGAGGTTAAGGTTAAACAACCTGAGACAACACAACCTGGACCTCCTGCTGAGCCTCAGCAAGCTTCATGTTCTGATCCACAGCAGGGTCAAACTCCCTCTCCTTCTGAACATGTGAGGGAGGAACACCCAACTGAGAAAGACAAGGATGATCAACAAGGTGCTATAGACCAGTCTTCTCAGTTAAAGTTTTCTAAGAGGAAGAAGAGGATGGATTCTAAACCTAAGTTTAAGAAGAAGAAGCCTGAATCATCCACCGCTACACCTCAGGTTGAGTCAGATTAACCTGAGGAAGTGCATGAAGAGGCAGCCCAATCAACTCCAATTCAAGTGGCTCCTCTTGCAGCTGAGACACCCATCTTTTCCTGGACCTTCAGTACTAATCCAGAGAGATGGCATGTGATCAGAGATCAAGGTGTTGAGAATGTCTATACATGGCAAGACATAATCAACTTACCTCTGCATGATCTCTTTGAGATGAGAAGATATTATGAGAGTCTCAATGATGCTGACCATCTAATGAAGAAGGGTATGGTCATCATTGTGCTGAAGACTACAAACATCTAAAGATCTTCTAAATGTTTTGGTAGCATCAGCCTAGGGGGAGTTTGTAAGGATTCCTATAAGTCTGATGCAACCAAAACATCCAAAGTCTCTCTGCAAGCATGCACTAAAGAGTGGAAGTAGAAATGCTTCGGAAGTTTTACACCATGCACTAGAAATATTCTAAGTGTATAATATTCCAAAGCCAAGACCAATATATTCCGAAGCCAAAAGTGAAGTCTTCCAAAGCTTCAAAGACAAAGTCTTCTGAAGCCAAAGAGTGAAGACAGATTTCTTCCGAAGACTTTTAGAGATATGCCTTTATCTGATGTACTTTACCATAAAGCTGGACCACCTTTCTGCTGCGACTCTATAAAGTCACCAACTTACATGAGTTGGTGAAAGGTCCATGCTTTTGGTAACTGTACATTGAGGTCTTTAGACCATGCTTTCTACTTTATGTACTTTTATCCTTTTTATAATATATTAGGATGTGAGCTATGGCATGTCATAGTCACAAGTCAAAAGGCAGATATGCCTTTTGACTCTACAATTGATTTTTTAGTTGTCTAGTCAATTGTATCCAGCTGGCTTTCAAAGTATGGCCGGCTGTAGGATGTAGTATAAGTATTTCATGTTCTTGTATCTTTCCTTTATGCTTTGTAACACTTTTAATAGAACTTGAGAAAGCAATATACTGCATCCTTGAAAACCAATCAGTTGTGTTCTCTTGTTCTGTCTCTTACTTATTACTTGTGTTCTTAGTATCATACTTGTGGTTAATCCAGTTTACAGTTTGATTAAGTTTGGTTAATCTCCTCTTTGTGTTGTTGTGTTGTAAGTGACCACCCTTCACCGGCCCTGCAGGTTATAGCCAATGCATCCCGACAGTTGAAGGTTAATGAGGTCAATTATCCCACTCATGACTTGGAGCTAGCAGTCGTGGTCTTTGCGTTAAAGATTTGGAGGCACTATCTTTACGGGACGAAGTGCACCATATTCACTGACCACAAAAGCTTGAAGTACTTCTTTGAGCAGAAGGACCTGAACATGAGGCAGAGAAGATGGTTGGAGCTCATAATGACTATGATTGCGAGATCTATTATCATCCGGGCAAAGCCAACATGGTGGCGGATGCTCTTAGCTGAAAGGAGAGACCCGAGCCGATTCGGGTGAAAGCTTATCAGCTGATCATGACCTCCGATGTGATGAAGCAAGTCAAAGAGTTTCAAGATGAGGCATTGAAAGAAGATCGTCTTAACACTGAAAGAATAAGAGGTCTGGTCGCGAAATTGGGTGAAAACACACTCGGTGTTAGAACCGGATTCGGTCGTGTGTGGATTCCTCGTTTTGGGGATCTACGCGTGAAGATCATGGATGAAGCTCACAAGACTCGATACTCTATTTATCCCGGTGCCACAAAGATGGACCAAGACATGAACAAAGATCACTGGTGGCCGGGTATGAAGCGTGATGTGGTGGAGTATGTGAGTAAATGCCTCACTTGTTTACAGGTGAGGGCCGATCATTAGAAGCCATATGGAAAGATCCAACATTTGGATATACCGGAATGGAAGTGGGAGCATATCACCATGGATTTCATTACGAAGCTACCACGTACCCCGAAGGGGTATGATGCCATATGGGTGATAGTTGATCTTCTGACGAAGAGTGCTCACTTTCTACCGATCCGCGAGTCATATTCATTTGAGAGGTTGGCTGATCTATTCATCAAGGAAATTGTAACTCGTCATGGCGTGCCGGTGTCTATTGTGTCTGATCGTGGCACCCGGTTTACATCCAAATTCTGGAAGAAATTCCACGACGCTATGGGGACAAGGTTAATATTAGCACGGCTTATCATCCCCAGACTAATGGTCAGTCAGAAAGAACCATTCTGACATTGGAGGACATGCTTCGGGCATGTGTTATCGATTTTGGGGGAAGTTGGGATGACCACTTACCGTTAGCTGAATTCTCGTACAACAACAGTTATCATGCCAGCATTGGTATGCCCCCATATGTGATGCTATATGGTAGGAGATGCAGAACGTCCGTCTGTTGGGGTGATATTAGTCTGAAGGAGTTAGGGAGCGTCGAGGTGATCGAGGCTACGACTGAGAAACATGAAAGGATCATAGCCTTCATGAAGGCAGGCAAAGATAGACAGAAGTCGTATGCTGATAAACGATGCAGACCGATTGAATTCCAGGTGGGTGACCTGGTTATGTTGAAGGTCTCACCTTGGAAGGGTATCATTCGTTTTCGAAAGCGGGGCAAGTTGAGCCCGAGGTACATAGGCCCTTTTCGAATCATTGCTCGAGTAGGAGAGGTGGCCTATAGATTGGAGTTACCGGATGAGTTAAGTGGGATTCACCCGACATTCCATGTATCTCATCTAAGGAAGTGCTTGGCAGATGAAGATATGATTGTTCCACTGGAAGATATCGAAGTAGACGAACGGCTCAATTATGTGGAGCAACCAGCGGCAATCATCGATCGAAAGGAGAAGAGGCTGAGGAATAAAACGGTTCCTCTTGTGCGTGTACAGTGGAAGCTCAGGAAAGGATCCGAGTCGACGTGGGAGACTGAAGAAGAGATGAGGCAACATTACCCACGTTTGTTCGAGGAATAACAGGTTTCGGGGACGAAACCTATTTAAGGGGAGTGGACTTGTAACACCCGGTTATTTATTTATTTTGAAGCCGACGAATGAAGAAAAAGAAATAAAGTCCAAAGTCGAGGGACCAAAATCGCCACCGAGAGAAAGTCGGGTGTGTGGTGGTATTTAAAGGGAGAGGGCAGCCCTTACCCTCTCCCCACACCCATTTTTCAGCCAAAAGAAAGAGAGGAGAGAAAGAAGGGAGAAAAGAAGAGAAAATGGTTGGTTCGGGTAGACTAAAGCTCTAAAATCATCATGTAGCGAGTCCAATCGAAGCTCTTCTCGTTGTGGTCGTTTGTGTGAGTTCTAGGACCCCTCATTTACTTGATTTCAAACGATTTTGGGGCTGGAAAGCATAGAAAACCCGTTTTTGTATGTGTGTGTGTTTGACCCATTTGGGTGTGGTTGTGGGTGATGCGTTTGGTGTTTGTTTCCGGGCTTATGTGTGCTTGTATGGTGTTGTGGTATGCATTCCTAAGGTTTAGGATGGTTGATTAAGGCTTAGAATGAGTTTGGATGAGCTTGGAGGCCGAAACTGGCAGATTGGGTTCGGGATGAACTCCTTTCTGCATCAGCTAGGGCTAGGCGACCGACTGAAGGCCATACGGCCGACTAAGGGGCGATTGAGGTTCATTCGCACGATTGGGGTTCATTCGCACGATTCCAGTCACATAGGTGCTTAGTCGCATTAGTTCCAATCGCATGGGACACATTTGCATTGAGTCCATTCGCATGAGGTCAGTCGCATAGGTGCTCATTCGCATTAGTTCCATCCGCATGAGGTCCATAAGCACGACTGGGTGTCCATTCGCATAGATGTTCATCCGCATGAGTCCAATCGCATGATGTTCAGTCGCCTGGAGGCCATGCGACTGAAGGGTGTCCATACGCCCAAGTAGGGTTGTTGTACCCGGGGAAATGTGTAGTTTAATTACTGACCTTCGAGGGAAAGTTCAGATGTAAGTTTAGACATGGAAATTCCCGTAAGTTCGTGTAAGATGACTGTTGAGGTCTTAGAGGGTATGTTGGGCATGAAGATGATGATGTTGCATATTTATGCATGAATTATGTTATGTATGTATAATGTTGCCCTGTATAATGATGATGACTGTATATGTTAATGTTCCTGATTATGATGAATGTTTATCTTTCCTATGGCTTTACGTGTTATGATAGATAAATGAAATGAAAGTATTATGTAACGTAAAGTGGAAAGTAATAAAAGAGGAACATGATGAATGCATGCATTAATGAATGATGAATGTAACAAAAGTCTTGCAAGCATTGGATATCGGGACACGCCATTAAAAGGTGTTAGCTCAACGGTGTGCGGGTTCGCTACCCCGGGAGGATGCACATTGGGGTCTTTCTTTGTGATTGACCATTTGTATGGAACCATTGTTGCTTGCCATAGGTACTGTGGCCAGAGGTGCTGGGTACCGTGAATGAAGGTCTATTATAGGCTTAGGTCCAGTACCATGAGCATGAAGGGCACAGCGCATGACAATGGTATACCTGAACTTTATCCTAGGTACTGTGGCCAGAGGTGCCGGGCACCGTGAATGAAGGTCTATTATAGGCTTAGGCCCAGTATCATGAGCATGAAGGGTAAAGTTCATGGAGTTGACGAAAGGTAAAGATATAATGATGAACGAACGATTTAAAGTAAGAATGAATGAATGAAAGGAAGTTAATGAATGATGAAGATAATAACTATTATCTATGTGTACGTATGATGTGTGATCGCATGGATGTAATGAACGGTTTTAACAAAAGAAAAGTATGTTTTGTTATAAAACTAGAACTTACTCAGCAACATTGACTTTTTATGTGTTTCCAGTTGACAGGTAATGATTGCTGAGGATGGCACTACAAGGCTACTCGGCTCTTTTGGGATGGCATCCATTTATAATGCTTTTGTGATGTAATGCAAACTTGTATTTTGTAATTGTATAATGGTTTATTATTTGGCAAAAGCTATTATATTGAAATGGAAGGAAGTTGTAAATGTTTCCGCTGCCATATTTTATAAAAGTTTAATGTAGTTATTTGTTTTATGTGCGATGAATGACCAACAGTAGGCGTCTCGGGAACGGGGCCTTACAGATTTCCATGGGTAACAAATGTAAAACAACGCTAAAATGATTAGGAAGGTGAATATGTCAAAAACTAACCAAAAACACAAACAATCAAGAGCACAAAGGCTCTGATACCATATTGTTGGACTAGATGATCATTTAAACGTGCTTTTGATGATGATTTAACACAAGAATCCACAAGATATCACTATATCTAATAACTTGGGGGTCATGTAATGATAGAAAATGAACATAATCAAACAAGACCCATTTGCAATAATATTTGATAAGATGTATAAGAACAATGCTCAAAGATATTAAAGAAAAGCTCTTACAAATACACAGAATACAATGAACTCAAATTAGTAATTTTATTAAAGTTCCAAGAGTTACAAAATGATCAACAAAGAACATATTTATGCAGTACCAAGTTTCGCATATAGTTTCGCATACTACAAAACTATCGTGCACTATTGTCACACCCCGGGCCCAAGGAGGGTGGAACGTCATAGACAGGTAACAAACATGGAAGCAATAACTAACCAACACAAGAGCACACAAGGAGAGAATCACATGGCATTACATTAATTAAACAAGTCCCGACTACAAAAGCCGAGCCCGGGTCACAATGGTAAAAATCAAGTATAGATTAAATCCATGAGTTTAATAACATTAAATTAAATTGTCCAAGATGAAATTAAACTAAACAATATCATGTGGTGGTCACAGAAGTAGGTAATTCAAAAGAGGTCTTTTAATCAAACTGAGCTTCCATCAAGGGTTACCTGAAACATGCTTAAAATATTTTGTGTCAACTAAAAAGTTGGTTAATTCAAGTGCTTAAAGTTTAAAAACAGAAGGATTCCCTTGAATCCATAAGTTAATTTTAAAAACATAAGTATCACTGTTGTGGGGTCACAATCAACCCTGCACTCAGTCCCGGCTAGCATCTTCTAAATTTTTCTTAATACGGGTTAATAGCGTATGAAATACTGAGCCTCAAACTATGCACCATACCTACTGGATGGTTCACCTTAGTATCTTATAAAAACCTGTTACATGACACAAATGATCCTGCAGGATCTCAATGTTCTACCCTTATTGTATTTGTGAATGAGATTGATATGTTGGATGTAAATATTTCTTATTATTTACCATACTTCAATGAGATTGATGTTGGATGTTACTCATTATTGTATTTGTGAATATGAAGTGAAATATGGACGACCGAGGTAGAGGACGCGTACGTGGCTGAGGGCGTGCCGGTGGAAGTGGCGCCGGCAACATGAACATGACCCCAGCTGAATTAGCTGCATTAATAAACCAACATGTGCAAGCGGCATTGAACACTCAGCCCGCATAGTTTGGAGGTAAACGGTGACACTAGTCATCATTTACACGAATATTTCGTAAGATGATAAATTCTTTCGCTTTGATGTGAATACCTTGACAGTTGAATACACGACCACCTGGATGCACATACAAGGCATTCATGGACTGTAAGCCGCATACCTACAGTGGAGGAGAGGGAGCTATAGGGCTTGTAAGATGGTATGAAAAAACTGAGTCAGTCTTCGCCAAATGCAACTCTCCAGTGGCGGACCAGGTGAAATACGCCACAGGAACATTGTAAGGTGCAACACTCACGTGGTGGAATGCTCAAGTGCAAATGCTTGGCCAGGTAATGGCAAATGCACTACTATGGGAGGAATTCAAGACGATGATGACGGAGGAATATTGCCCCCGTGATGAATTTCAAAAGCTGGAAGCTGAGTTCTGGCAATTGAAGATGGAAGGATCTAACATCGAGGCTTACACTACTAGGTCCCATGAGCTAGCTACACTTTGTCCTGGCATGGTTAACCCGTCAAGCCGAAGAATTGAGCTCTACCTACATGGTTTAGTCCCAGAGATTCAGAGTATGGTGAGTGCTGCAAATCTCCCTACCATTCAACAGGTTATACGACTGGCTCACAAGCTCACTAACCAAGTTGTGGAGCAAGGAAAGTTACCCAAGCGGGGAACGGTCGCAAGCGTGCCAGACAACGAACGCAAGTGGGAAAACAACGCTAGCAAGGGATCGTCATCTGGTAACCCACCCTAGCAACATAAACCTCAACAAAAGCAGCAGCACAAACGGTTTGATAACAATCGCAACTTCCACCACTCATCTTCATCATCTCAAGGACCAAGTGGATACGTGAGGAAAAACCCAAAGTGCATCCAATGCAACTACCACCACACTGGCAGGTGTGACAGCTTTCGATGCTAGCGTTGTGGGAAGGTTGGACACGTGGCAAAGGATTGTCGTGGAGAACTGATGAAGAAGCCTCAACAACCTCAGCAGCCTCAGCAGCCCCATGAAACACCAAAGGGTTGCTTTGAGTGTGGAAAGGAAGGGCATTACAAGAAAAAATGTCCTCAACTGAGAAGAAATGGAAATGACAACGGGAATGGTGGCAACAACAACAATGGTGGTGATGGTGACAACAATGGTGGCATCAATGGTGGAGCCAAAGGGAGTGCCTTTATCATGGGTTCAGGTGAGGCTCTAAACGATCCTACTACCGTTACTGGTAAATTTCCTGTTAATGGTCGTTTTGCTTCTGTACTGTTTGACACTAGAGCCGATAGGAGTTTTATCTCTACTAAGTTTGGTAGCCTTTTAAGTGATATACCTTCTGTATTGGAATCTAAGTATGTCGTAGAGTTGGCCAATGGTAAGCAAATTTATGTTATGCACATCCTTAAGAATTGCAAGATAGAACTCGCTGGTCATACTTTCGACATTGACCTCATGCATGTTACTCTTGGAAGTTCCGATGTGGTCATAGGCATGGACTGGCTGTCCGAGAAGCAAGCAGAAGTGATTTGTCGTGAGAAGGTCATTCGCATTCCTCTGATGGACAGGGAAACTCTTTCGGTTAAGGGCGAGAAGAGTGGTGCCATCATACGCATCATATCATTCATGAAGGCTTAGAAGTGGCTACGCAAGGGCCACTTAGCCATATTAGCCCTTGTCTCCGACAAGCAACAAGAGGAAATGAAAGTAGAGAATATTCCGATGGTTCGTGACTTCCCAGAGGTGTTACCAGAGGATTTGTCTAGAATACCACCTCATCGTCAAGTTGAGTTTCAGATCGATTTGACTCCCGGAGCTGCTCCGATTGCGCGAGCACCTTACCGGTTGGCACCGAACGAACTGCAGGAACTATCTACACAACTTCAGGAACTATTGGATAAAGGGTTTATTCGACTGAGCTTATCACCGTGGGGAGCACCTGTTCTCTTTGTTAAGAAGAAAGATGGCACATTCAACGAATTGTTTGATCAAGAACCGATACCCTTTACCTCATATCAACGAATTGTTTGATCAACTTCAGGGATCAAGCTATTATTCGACGATTGATTTGAGATCTGGTTATTATCAACTAAGAGTTCGAGAGGAAGATCTCCAAAACCGCTTTCTGTACTCGTTTTGGTCACTATGAGTTCTTGGTCATGCCTTTTGGGTTGACTAATGCACCAGCAATGTTCATGGATCTCATGAATCGTGTGTGCAAACCCTACCTCGATCAGTTTGTTATCGTGTTTTTCGATGACATATTGATTTATTCTAGGACTAAGGAGGAACATGAGGAGCACCTACGTTTAATTCTGGAATTACTTAGAAAGGAACAGTTGTACGCCAAATTTTCTAAGTGTGATTTCTGGATTCGTGAGGTGCAATTGTTGGGTCACATTGTTAACGAGAAGGGAATACATATAGATCCTGCAAAGATTGAGGCTATAAAGAACTGGTCGGTACCCAAGACGCCTAGTGAGATAAGACAATTTCTTGGACTGGCAGGGTACTATCGGCGTTTCATAGAGGGATTTTCAAAGATCACTCAACCTCTCACAGCTTTGACCCATAAAGGAACAACCTATAAATGGGGTGAGAGTCAAGAAGCTGCTTTTCAGTTGCTGAAGCAGAAACTCTGTAGCGCACCGATACTAGCATTACCTAAAGGAAGTGATGACTTTGTGGTTTATTGTGATGCTTCTATCCAAGGACTGTGTTGTGTCTTGATGCAATGTGACAAAGTAATAGCTTATGCCTCGTGACAACTGAAGGTACATGAAAAGAACTACACTACTCATAAATTGGAGTTAGGAGCAATGGTCTTTGCCTTGAAGATCTGGAGACATTACTTGTACGGTACCAAGTCCACTATTTACACCGATCACAAGAGGCTTCAGCATATCTTTGAGCAGAAAGAGCTTAACATGAGGCAACGACGCTGGGTGGAATTGTTGAACGACTATGATTGTGGTTTTAAATACCACCCGGGAAAGGCGAATGTAGTCGCCGATGCCTTGATTAGAAAGGAATCCGCTAAGCCCCGACGGGTGCGTGCACTACAACTTACGATTAGTACTCACTTGCCTGAACAGATCAAGGAAGCCCAGGCGGAGGCCTTGAGAGGTGAGAACGTTGGATCTGAATCTTTACGCGGAATGGATAAACAGTTGGAAGTCAAATCCGATGGAATTCGGTATTTCATGGATAGACTATGGGTACCTTTGCATGGAAATCTATGAGACTTGGTTATGAGTGAAGCACACAAGTCTAAATATTCCATACACCCTAGCTCTGACAAAATGTATCATGATATGAAGGCGCACTATTGGTGGCCTAATATGAAGGCTAACGTAGCTACATACGCGAACAAGTGTCTGACCTGTTCTAAGGTTAAAGTAGAATATCAGAAACCCTCTGGATTACTACAACAACCTGAGATTCCCTTGTGGAAGTGTAAATAGATTTCCATGGACTTTATTACTAAGTTGCCCAGAACTCCTAGTGGTTATGACACGATATGGGTGATCGTGGATCGACTCACTAAGTCAGCTCACTTCTTGGCGATCAAGGAGACTGACAAAATGGACAAGTTAACCCGAATTTATTTGAATGAGGTAGTTTCGAGACATGGTGTGCCGATCTCAATTATTTCTGATCGGGATGCTCGTTTTACGTCTCATTTCTTGCAATCATTACAGAAATCTTTGGGTACACGTATAGATATGTGCACTGTATATCATCCGCAGACCGATAGGCAAAGTGAACATACTATTCAAACTTTGTAAGATATGTTACGAGCTTGTGTGACCGATTTCGGGAACAATTGGGAAGTTCATTTACCGTTGGTTGAGTTTTTGTATAACAATAGTTATCATACTAGCATCAAGGCAACACCATTTGAGGCATTATATGAGCGAAAATGTAGATCACTAGTTTGTTGGGCGGAAGTTGGTGATAGTCACTTAACTGGTCCTGAGTTGATATATGAGACCACTGAGAAGATAGTACAGATACAAAACCGCATGGCTGCAGCGCGAGACAGACAGAAGAGTTACGCATACAAACGACAGAAACCTTTAAGGGGAAGGGTGTTGAAGAAGAAAAGAAGTGCAAGAAACAACAGCCCTCACACCCCATCAAGAATAACATTGAGTGTATAATGTGTGGACTGCACAACCACATGGCTAATGATTGTTACTACAATCTTGAAAGCACACATTATGCAAACAATTTTAAGAAAGAAGGAGTCAAGGATGGTTTCAGACTATACCATATGGTACAAGTGTTAAGAAAAGGAAAGCTTGTTTCTCAAGCTAAGTTTCTTTCAGAAGAAACTCATTCTTCCAAAAGGAAAATAGCTTTGGAAGACAAGCCAAAGTACAAAGAAACAAAAGAAATCCTTTGAAATATTCCGAGAAGAAGAGTGCTTCAGAAGAAATGGTGGTGACAACTTCTTCCGAGAAGAAAGAAGCCTCGGAAGCAAGTCATATTGCTCAAGCCTCCGCAGGCTCATCTACAATGATAAACCAAAGGAAGGAATGGAAGATCAGAAAATATGTTGCAGCCCAAACCACTTATTCACAAACTATAATTGAGCCCCCATGCATATATTTTGGCTCAATTATCTCATTTACACTTGAAGAGCCTGATAGGTTCAAATGGATCGATCTGTGATGATATTGTAATGCAATGATCAATTATAAGCACAAAGTAATCAACAAATACAAAATACTTCAAAAATTCATAGAGATATCATTGATAGCAAAATGCAATTGGATAGAATGTACAGAGAGTGAATCACAGAAAAGTTCTAATAATATCTGTCCCTGCTAAAATACATATATATCCTATTTATACTAACAAAGAAAACTAGGAACATATATTTACACAATAAGTCCCTATACTATGACAAAAAAGAAAATTACAAAAGACTAAGGCTAATCTACAAAGAGCTCCAACACACAATCATAGCATTCAAAAGCTTTGAAATAGATTGTCTTGTTTGTAGCTCATTTCTTACTATGTCCCAAGCTGACCTAGCTTTGTTCCATAACTGTTTTGGATCAATGGATACTTTGTAAGCTTGCTTTTCTATGTCAAGAAACATCTTCAACAATTCTTTCCTTTGATCATGGCTTCTCTTTACTAATTCCATAGATTTAATCTCCTGTGTCTTTAACATCTTTGTTCTTTTGGTAATCTCTAAGTATTGACGATTATTAGTATCAAGTATGATCATCTTGTTATTCTGCTTTTTAGTCTCTTGAAAACTTCTCACTAAGTTTCTCAATGACGTACCTTGCAATCTATTTAATCTCTTTCTCGGATAATTCCTTGATTGCAACCACATCCTCAAAGCTGGAATACTCATATCATCAGGATTAGGATGGTGCAATTCAGCAAAAGGAATATCATCAACATTTATGCTCTCACTCATCGGTGTCCATTCAAAATGTTCTATACAAATCTTGTTTGGATCCACCGGAGCTGTAGATTCAGCTAACAAACATTTCTCATACCCTTCGTTTATCTGTGATACAGTCATTCCATCCAAAAATACACGATTGTATTTCTTTCTTATCAAATTGTTATACCTATCTTCAAAGTCACTAGGTATATCTTCTTGAACGTTTTGTAATGGAAATTCAACAATTTCACATACATCTTCATCTTCTAGCATTTCCTCATACCAATCATCAGGAAATTCACTGTCTAGATCATCTAAAGCCTCAATTTGCTTTTGAATATCAACATCTTCTACATCCACTAACTCTCCTCCAATTTTTAGAATCTTTGAAGTTCAGATAAGGATTCTATCTCAGCTTCATCTATCTTCCTTTTACCTTTATCCACCTCAAATAGTTTTTCAATCACATTTACTTGAGCTTTAGATTCCATCTCCTTTTCAGTTTCAATCTCTTCTAATTCTTTCTCCTTTTCTTTCAAATCTTCTCTTAACTTCCCAACTTCTTCAGTCAATCTCTTTATCTTTTCTTCAAGATCAAGCACTAACAAATCTTTCTTTATTGAATCGGCCTTTAACGTTTCATTCTCTTCTTGTAGTTTCTTAATCAACTCATCTTGATCAGCATTCTTTACTTTCAACTACTCAATCATTTCTTCAATATTAGAATCTTCAGTTTGCACACATACATCTTGAGTTTGTTTCAACACAGATTCATCCACTATCATTATCTCTTGTTCTCCTTGAATTGGTGATTGTACACCAGAAGCTACATTTTGTACAACAGGTTCTGATATAATTACATCAATGTAATTAAAATCAATAGAATGATGTTGCTCCAAACTTTCATCAACATACTCACTAATATCATTATCACCAACATTCTCTTCTTCATGTACTTAATCATTTACATCATCTCCAATCTCAGCATTCTCAACATTTTCTTCTACATTCTCAGATAAAGTTTCTTCACTATCAACCTCTTGATTCGTTTCAACATTTCCACCAACATTAGTACCATGATCATCATTGTCATCATCATCAACACTACTCGATGAACTTTCATCATTTTCATTTTCATCCTCATCATCATCATCATCATCTTCTTCCATCTCTTCTTGATTTACATCTTCAATTAAATCATTTGGATCAATCGATTCATCCTCAATTAAATGAAAGTGATCTTGATTTATAACCACCTCATCCCTTGCTACAGTCCTTATATAATTAAACATAGGAATGTTTAGGGCTTTTGTAACTACAGTCAATCTCTTACACATAATCTCAGACATGTGTTTAAGTTCTAATCTTTCACCACTTACACCATAGACATGAAAGCCTGGGTATTCTTCATTGACAATCAGCTGAATGAATCTTGGATACATCAAGTACTTATTTCTTATCCCTTTCTCCAAGCTGTAAATAATTCCATTCATGATCCATTTAGCCATGTTAAACCTTCTGTTTGTGGCCAAAGCAACTATTGGAGATGCAATATCTACAGGGAATGAATTCCAACCAGCACTTTTTTTGACATAAAATGTTGGAATATGTTGCATAGTAACTTCCAGTAATTGAACACTCTTGCTCTGACGAATTGCTTCTTTGGAGAGTTATCTAGATGACCAATCATCCAATGTTTCTCTACATTCATTAAAAGTAAACTCATATAAGT
The DNA here is from genome assembly GCA_025215565.1 of Flaveria ramosissima. Lineage (NCBI taxonomy): Eukaryota > Viridiplantae > Streptophyta > Magnoliopsida > Asterales > Asteraceae > Flaveria > Flaveria ramosissima. The sequence goes on from CM046030.1 coordinate 20,816,070, forward strand.
CTTGAGCTTCATTATCCCTGAGTCTAAGAGCATTTCTGATGGATTGCTCAAAAACATCTATCATTATATCTTCAGTAATAAAACCTCTTAGAACTTTCTTTCCTTCATCATCTATATGAATCTCAGCTGTTCTCCAAAAGTTCTTAATGAGACGTGCATAGATAGCTAGTTGTGCACACATGGCATAAACATATCTAGTTCTCAGCAAAAATCTAATCGTCTCTTAATAGCCAGCTGCATCCCTAACATCTTCATCAAGAAATGCTATCACATTATGCTTTGGTTCAAACTTTAATTCAGCCATCTGTCAATCACAAATGAAACAAAGCGTAAGTATAAGTGAATTACATTGATGTAAATCTCATTTGACTTATCAATTTTGAATCAATACCACTTAGAAATTTCTAAGTGTTTTATACACTTAATCACTTAAATGCTTTTGATACAAAATCAATTATCATTTTGAGATTAATATCAAGTAAAATATAACAAATCATGCACACTTGTTTATTTTAATCAATTTAGTTAATAGATTTTAAATTTTTAAACTTGATCAATTTTATTCAAAAATTTTCTAAGTGTCCAAAACCATTTTGTCATATTTACAATCAAGTTTTAAAATTTTAGAATAACTAAGTCATTTTAATCTTTCAGTATTATAAATATTAAGATGATTATGATTAATAGTTGAATTTTGAGATAAAATAAATAAATTTTGTCAATTCAGTTCTTTAGTTAATTTTTGTATTATTATCTTTGACTGATGAACACCAAGATCATCAAGAAAATTTTGAGATGAAAATAAGTTCTAACGATGCTAATTTGGTCGAAAACATGTATTATCAACAAATTCAGGTTCAATTTTGAACATTTTAACACATTACTGACACAAATTTCAAATTTTCAAACACTTAGGATTCGAACGCCCGAATAGGATTCAAACACCTAATCAAATGTTTGATAACTGTTCTGATATTTGATGTTTTACACTCAACATGATGTTCAGAATCAAATGTATTACCTATCTATCACAATGATTTCGGGTAAACAGTCTATACAATGCAAATAAAGATTATCGGGTGTGAGTATAAACGAACAAGGAGTTTGTGTTTGTGAGTGAAAATGAAATTCTGTCAAGTAATGAATTTATATAAGTGTACAAACACTTAGGCACATGACCACTGTGACGGCGCATGACCCCTGTTGAGACACACGAGACTTAAGCGCATGAGCTCACTTGGTCAAATTTCATCAAAAAGTCTTAGGCGCATGAGCACTGTTCAGGCGCATGGGCACTGTTCAGGCGCATGGGCACTGTTCAGGCGCATGGGCACTGTTTAGGCACATGAGCACTGTTCAGGTGCATGACTCAGCCTGAAACGCCTAACACTTTAACAATTTTTGAATCATCAGTCCACATGAGAACTGTTTAGGCGCATGAACCTTTCATGCGTCTACACTTTGAATATTTTTCACATAGGAAAGTCTGGTACTGTTTAGGTGCATGAGTTTAACTTGAAACGCCCAACACTTAACCAATTTTTCAGACTCTTGACAACTGTTTAGGCACACGAGGTTGAACCAAACACCCAACACTTGAACAAATATCTGAAATTCATCATACCCCTGAAACAGACTTATGACCACTTTTAGGCGTTGAGGACCTTTCCATCAGTCTAATAGTTGGAAATTTTTCACAAATTTCAACCAAACCCTAGTTCTTCAAATTAACACTGATCTTCATGAAAATTTCAACCATTGGTCAAACTTTTAATCTTCAAATTAACACTAATCTTCATGTCATTTTAGTCTCAAATTTTAAAATATTTCAAAAATACAAATTATCTCAATTATTTTATTTTTAAATTTGCAAAAAGTTTTTCCACTTAATTTGAAATCTTTTCAGGCTCATTTTTTCATCATATCAAACACACACATTCTTGTAAACTTTTAGCTTCATCCTTTTCATCCAAACATTTATTTTGATTTTTTGTTTCAATTTTTAATTTTTTAATTAATTTTTATTTTTTATTTTTTAGATAATTTCGCGCCATTTTAGTCTCAAATTTTGAAATATTTCAATAATACAAATTATCTCGATTCTTTTATTTTTAAATTTACAAGAAGTTTTTCCACTTAATTTGAAATATTTTCAGACTCATTTTTTCGTCATATCAAACACATACATGCTTGCAAACTTTTAGCTTCATCCTTTTCATCCAAACATTTATTTTGATTTTCTGTTCCAATCTTTACTCCCCTTAAACTTTTAAGTTCACAGACATTGAAGTTTATTAGATTGTTGAAAAAAAGAAAAAACCATTCATTATCAAAATTCCTACACACAGAAAATCATACAAAAATCAAAATAAAGCATAATAAAACTCTACTATATACTTAATGAATCACATGCCTTCAGTGAGATCATATCAGTTAACAATCAGCACATTAAACAAAGAATTGTGGATAGTCATAGACAGTGATTAAATCATAATCAGGTGTGTTCCAGTTCAGCGTTCCCGCAGCAGCGGAGACACTAGATCTAAGGACAGACAATGAGTACTTTGGCAAAAGTATCAGCACACTTACTTTTTCCATTCTTGGATTGATAAAGGTTCGATTAGATATGACATTATGTAACCCACACTTAGACTTAGAAAGCCTAACTCTCATCAAGGTATGCAATCAAGCACTTTTACTTAACTTAAAAACCTGACATATATGTATAACCAGATCTCATGTTTAGGTCAATGAGAAAATCATCATGGTTGAACACTTGATAATCTCCGAGAAAACCACCATGGACGAACCATTAGGTAATCTCTGAATCCGTTTAATAAAGAAATAGATAGAGATGATTCATAAAGAATCAGATGCATTCATTTTGGACTTTTGAAAGGATTGTGCACATTGGCATCTTTTGCATCAGGTGAGAATATCCAGGTATGTAATGACTTACAACAGAGGATACCTCGTCACTTCAGGTTTATGATGTCTCATAACAGAGAAGTGAACAGATGCTATAAACAGACCTCATGGTTATTCATATCACCACCAGGTGTGAGGTTGTGTCTTGACAATCAATCAATCAGATAAGTCAACACCACTCATTAGTACTAAGATGGACACACACAAATGCATAATGATTTAGTTAAATAACAAGAATTTACTTTTCTAGTATAATTGCATGAGTTTACCCGCACATCATATCTGATCACGTCAGACTTTATTAATGAGTGAAGTATGCAACTAATTAAAACTAATGTACTATCATTTCTCATATATTGCTATGGCATATTCAATCCTAAACTAAGTAATGAACAACTAAACTATATTTTTGTATTTTCATTTTATATTTTTCTCTTTTGATTTTGCAATTTTCTAGTTTTGTATTTTCTTTTTTTATTTAGCACACACACATAATATATACAATCATGCATTCAACTTTGACATTTCTCTTTTAATTTTCTTATTAAAAGAAGGTAGGGGAAAATTCAAAATCAATTTACAAACATGGTAAATAAGACCAATGGATTCAATTAAATACTCAAACCTTCCTGGGAAAAAGGCTTTTGTAAAGAGGTCAGCCAACCTGTTTTTCAGTTGATATTTGAATCAAAACGATTAAACCTTTTTCAGAGTTATCTCTGAGAAAATGATATCGAATTTCGATATGCTTTGTTTTTGAATGTTGAACAAGATTAGTTGTTATAAACATAGTAGCGGTGTTATCAATGTAAATAGGAGTTTTAAAAAAATTGAACCTGTAATCTAGCAATTGGTTTTGTAACCAACGGATTTGAGAACACCCTGCTGATGTAGCTATGTACTCAGCTTTTGTAGTTGAAACAGAGACATTTGTTTTTTTCTACATTGCCATGAGACTAATCTGGGACCCAAAAACTTGCAACCACACGTCGTAGATTTACGATCTTGGCGACATCCCCTATAATCACTATCAGTATATCCATGTAACCCAAAGTTTCCTTCATAAGAATACCATAACCCTAGAGCCGGTTTTCCTTTAAGATATCTAAGTATGCTTTTGACAGCGATAAGATGAGATTCCTTTGGGTCTGATTAATACCTTGCACAGACACAAACAACATACATGTTATCTGGTCTAGATGCAGTAAGATACATCAAAGATCAATCATAGATTTGTATAAAGTTTGGTCAATTGATTTTCCTTTCGGATCTGGATAAATCTTGGTATTAAAGTCACTTGGAGTTCTGATAAAATGACAATCTTGCAGTTTAAACTTTTTCAAGAGCTTTTTAACAAATTTCTCCTCACTGATAAATATCTGCAGACTGTTTCACTTGTAAACCAAGGAAAAAAATTATTTCTCCCATAGAACTCATTTGGAAACGAGACTTCATGATCTCTTCAAATTCCAAGCATAATTTCTAACTAGTAGGACCAAATATGATATCGTCCATATACACTTGAACACATAAGAGATCATCAGCATCCTTCTTTATGAATAAAGTCAGATCAGTTTTCCCTCTTGTGTATCCATGTTGGATCAAATGCTGTGACAATGCTTCATACCAAATTCTAGTAGCTTGATGTAGACTATACAAAGCTTTACTCAGCTTGTACACACAATAAGGATATTCAGCATCTTTAAAACCTTGAGGTTGCTTGACATACACATCATTTGTGATTGGTCCATACAAAAAGGCACCTTTGACATCCATTTGGTACACCTTGAATTTCATATAAGAAGCATAAGTTAAGAAGACACGAATTGCTTCAAGTCTTGCAACTAGAGCAAATACTTCATCATAATCAATTCCTTCCTCTTTGGTGTAACCTTGTGCAACTAGTCTCGCCTTGTTACGAACAACAATTCCTCGATCATCTGATTTGTTTCTAAACAACCATTTATGTGCCAATGGCATTTTCTTCTTCAGGCAAATCCTCAAGCTTCCACACTTCCTGTTTACGGAACTGTAGTAACTCTTATTGCATAGTCTCAATCCAACTATTGTACTTTAATGCTTCAGTGATGTTTTTAGAAACAATTTAAGATAGAAAACACGAGTAGAAGCAAAGGTTTGCTTGTTCGACTTGACTCCTCGTTGTTCTCTCATTCATGGACCAATATCTATGACGTAGGATGGTTCTTGTGAACACGAGACATTGGGATCTCATCTTCTTGAACATTAACATCAAGATTAGTCTGGTTCAAGTCGGAAAGCTGATACAATAGGTTTGAAGAGTGTGGAGTGAAATTCGGAACTTGATTCGGAGAGTTGATATAAAAATCAAGCTTATCATTAACATCAACATCTCTAGATATAGATGAAGTTCCAGACTCAGGTTGTATAATTTCAGGTCCATCATTAGGAATAGGTTGTGAAACATTTGTATTTTGAGAAATGGGATGTTGTTCTTGTACTTGTTGATCATGAGATTCGGATTGAAATACATGATCTTTAACAAATGAGAAGAATGGATAGCTAGGCTTGAATCATCCATCTCATCAGAATCTGAATCATCACTGAAAGATCCGAGATCTCCTACCTGTTTCCTGTTGACACAAGAAGATTCAAACAAGTTAGAATTGATTGAGTTTGACAAACAATTTAAATCAAATAACAAAGCTGGACCATTTGCAACTGATGGAAATGAGTTTTCAAGGAATTTAAGATTGAAAGTTTCAATGATAACATTTGTCCTATAGTTATAAACTCTAAATGTTTTTAAAACGGATGGATATCCAAGGAAAAATTCATCATCAGATTTTGCTTCAAATTTTCCAAGCTGAACATTTGAGTTCAAAATCAAAACCGGACAACCGAAAAATTTAAGAAAATCTATATTTGGTTTCCTACCAAACATCAACTCATAAGGAGTTTTATGTTTATCTTTCACCAATAATGTACGATTCTGTATAAAACATGTGGTAGATATGGCTTCATCCCAGAAAGTGATTGGAATCTTTGCATCTGCTAACGTGGCACGAGCAGCCTCAATCAAAGTTCTGTTCTTCCTTTCTACAACTCCATTTTGTTGTGGAGTTCTAGAAGAATTGAACTGATGAGCAATCTTTTTTTCTATATAGAACATGTCAACATTAGCATTTTTGAATTCAGTCCCATTATCACTTCAAATGATTTTTACTTTTTGTTCTAGTTGATTTCTACTTAAATGATAAACTCTTTTAACAATTCAGTCGTCATCAATGATAACTAAACAATAAGATTTCTTTCCAATGCTCTGCACATTTACTGACCGAATAAATCCATGTGTAACATCTAAAGAGGCTTGGAATTTGAGTTTATCAGCTTGGTCTTATGAGACACTCTGTGTTGCTTCCCTTTCAAACATGCTTTATAGAGATCAGAGGTAGCAAACTTCTTTGTTGGAATGCCTACTACATGATTTCCTGCAACAAGCTTGTTCATGTTTTTGAAATTGGAATGCCCGAGACGTCTATGCCAAAGCTGACTTTCATCATTTGATGCTTGAGCAATTAGGCAAGCTGTTTCTGTTGAAGGGTCTACTTGAGACATATCTAGCTTTTATACATATCGATCACGAACAACTTTAACAACTACCCATTCCTTGCTAATCTGAAAACCTGACTTTAAAATATAGCAATAAGAATTATCAAATAAAGCAGAATATGATTTATCCCAAATTTAGGAATCGCTTAAAAGATTAAAGTTCAACTGAGCACGATAGTTGACTTTATCAAAGCTAATAACCCCATTTGATATTCTTCCTTCTCCAGTAATCTTTCCACTTGCATCACCTCCAAATGCAACATGAGTACCATCTTTTGTCTTAAAGTCTTGAAGTAAGGCATGATTGCCTGTCATATGCCGGCTACACCCACTATCAACATACCACGTGTTTATTGGTCTTCTTGGGCGTACCTACATTTCAAAGACATTTAAGGTCAGTTATCAACCCAAGTCGAGATGGTCTTGGGCTTACCATACTTATCAACAATGGTAAATTGTTTAAAAATGAAGTTTATTCATGCCGGGTTTCTTTTGATATTTAGGATTATCAACTCCTCTTCTGACAAATTTTTGATTATCTTTACTTTGTTTAATCCTCAAAGCATTGAAACGTTTTTCAAGACCATCATCAAGAAAATTTGAACCATCAGCTGTAACATTTTTGCCATACTTATCTGCAGAAACATTCTTAGAAAAATTTTGCATGTTCAATATTCCATTGTTCATTCTCACAGGTCGTGGAATGAAACTTCCTTGTTTATACTGCTTTGTTTTCATATTATAATAATCATCATAATCAGAATTGATTCTTCTAAGAGATCTCAAGCCTAAGGAAGGTTGTTGTGATAAACCTTAAAAATCATTATTATCATTTCTTTGAAATCTTGGATTAACATATCCGTTCCGTGACACGTTCTTTCTGAAGTAACAATCCTCAGTATTATGATTCATTTCATCACAAAAGGCATAATATTTGTTGAAATAACAATCAGCAGTTGAATGATTTGTCATATCACAAATGTGACAATACTTGTTAAAGTAACATTCAGATGTGTTATGATTATACATATCACATATGTCACAGTACCTTTGTAGGGGTTTAACAACTATTGATTAACCCTAGATATGGAAGCCACATTTGATCCTTATTTTTATTTAGGGGTAGTCAGGTTAATTTGTTTTTTTTTATTTGTGAGTTTGTGCTTTTGATTTTTAGGTTTGACTTTTGTACATTTTCACAATTCTTTGACTCCTTAGACACAAATCTTTTGTTGATAGAGGAAGACTTAGGACCTTAACCTATTTTCAGATCAGAGTTAGATTTGATCTTTGGTTTTGATGTCATTTTAGAGATTGTGTTCATGTCAAAAGTTCCTGCTGACACAAACTTCACAGGTTTAAATTGATTTGATTGACTATTCTTTGAGTTTGAGAATTTTTAGCTTTAGCATTTGTTTTTCTCCTTCTTTGATTTCTTGTTCTTGATGATATTTTATTGCTTTGGGATGGAATTGAATCTTGAGAAGATTCTTTTTAGATTCTTTAACTTTATGTTCTTCTTGGTTTAATTCATAAGAACATGAATCATCAGAACATGAAGTATCTGATTTTAGTTCCTCTCCTTTATTTTTCCCTTTCTTCTTGTCATTGATTTCAATGACTTCTTCAACACATTGTTCAAGTTCGCATTTTTAAACAACACATTCGTTAGATCCTTTGGGAACAAACAGCTTCTTGTTCTTTGGTCGAGGCTCATAAGATTTAACTTTTATTGGATGACCATTTTTTATCTTTTCTGAGTCTTGTTCCTCAAATATCTCAATATTTATTTTCTCAAATTCACTTTTTTCAGTAGATTGCACATTCTTTTTCTTTTCTTGAAAGGCTTTGAGCTTTGCTTTGTTTTCAGGTGAGTGATCATGTGTGTTAAAGTTCTCTAGTAAGGTGTTTGAGATTGATTCAAGAATAGGCTCATGTGTAAAACCTAGACCCGTTTTGTCTTTATCCTTTCTCCCATTTACCAATTTTTCAACTATAGTTTTTGAACTTTTTACTTTTGCAAGATCAACCTGAGTTGCAGCATGTGCCAATTTCTCTTGTTCTAGAGTTTTAGTCATCTCTTCAAGTTGCCTTTTTACTTGTTCAAGTTCTTTTAGAGTTTTGTTCCATGATGTTTAAAGAGATATGATCTTGTAATCAAAGATTTTATGATCAACTTTGAGTTTGTTGTGCATTAATTCTTCTTGTTTGAGTTTATCACATATTTTGAACGTGTATGTTCTGTAGTGATCAACTTGTTCAAAACATGCTTTTGTGCACATTTTCTCTCTAACTTCCAATGGAATTTCTAGATAAGAAGGTGAAGTCTCAGTATCAAATGATGAGTGTTCAACCTTACGTTGTTCTGACTGTGCCATGAGAGCAACTTCTTCTGAAACTTCCTTTGGATCAGATTTGTCGCTCCAATCATAGTCTTCATCATTGTCTGAATCATCATTTTCCTTGGGGTCATTGTATTCAGACCAGTCTTCATTATTAATCTCAGCAATAAGTGCTAAATCAGAAGTAAGATTCAGCTGTAAATTGTTCAGCATAAGCACTCCAGTCATAACCATCTTTAACGCTAACAACAAGAGCTTTCTTTGGCTCTTCAGTTGTTTTTTATTCTTCTTTCCATTCTAGCATAGGAAGACTTTGATATGTGTAACTCCAGGATAATCAAACTTGAATCAAATCATGAAGATTAAACAAACAAACAAACAAACAAACAAACCCAGTAAATCCCACTCAAGAGCAGGGTCTGGGAGGGGTGGTTGGTGGCGAGTCTTTCCTCTATCTTGGAAGATAGAGAGACCGCTTCCGAAGAGACCCCCGACTCAGTAAGGAAAACAATAACCGTAACAATTATAGTATACGACATACAACACACAGGTAAAGATCACATAAAAGCTGAGAAATTGAGTACAACAAATACTCGTCAAGAAACGCGCGAAAGGGAAGATTAAAGAAAATAGGGGTCCCGCAACTAAGTCTACGACTACGTTCCTACCCACAGATCCCGCTAAAAGTCCTTAATTTTAATTCTACGCCTCCACGCACTCCTATCCTCGATCATGTGCTCAGAGAGGTGCAAGTCTACCATATCTCGCCTAATTACCTCTTCCCAAGTCAACCTAGGTCTACCTCTACTCCTCTTACCCTCTACGTTGATGTTCTCTACTGCTCTAACTGGTGCTACCAAGGCCTTCGCTTTACGTGCCCAAACCATCTTAATCTTCCCTCTCGTATTTTATCTATGATACCAGCCACCTCTAGCCTCTGTCGAAACACGTCGTTTCTTATTCGATCCAATCTTGTGTGACCACACATCCACCTCAGCATTCGCATTTCCGGGACCTCGATTTGTCTCTGGTGCGATTTCTTTATGGCCCAACAGTCTGTTTCGTATAACATAGCTGGACGAAATGCCACTCTGTATAGTTTTCCCTTTAGTTTTGCTAGGAACCTCTTATCACATAGGATCCCTGATGCTGCTCTCCATTTGCACCATCCTGACTGCACACAGTGAGCTACATCGTTGTGTATCTCTCCGTCCTCCTGTACGTACGAGCCCAAGTATTTAAACCTAGATGTCTGTGGTACTGTCATACCCTGGATACTTATTTGGGTGTCCTCTTCATCCCCCCCACTAAAGTTACAATGCATGTATTCCGTCTTAGAGCGACTTATCCTTAAGCCTCTGCTCTCTAGTGCGGCTCTCCACTGTTCTAGCCTCTCGTTAAGCATCGTTTTAGATTCAGATATTAAGACAATATCATCCGCAAACAGCATGCACCACGGGACTGTCTCTTGTATAGACTTAGTCATCTCATCCAACACTATTGTGAAGAGAAATGGACTCAATGCCGATCCTTGGTGTAGTCCCACTTCCACCGGGAAAAAGTCTGTGTCTCCGACTGGTGCTCGCACACACGTTTTTGCCCCTTCATACATATCCATTATTATTTTGATATACCTCTCTGGTACCCTTTTAAGTCGTAGACTTTCCCAAATGAGTTGACGCGGCACACTATCATATGCTTTTCTAGGTCTATGAAAACCATATGTAGGTCCTTTTTCTTTTCTCTATATTTCTCCATTATCCTTCTTATGACGTGTATGGCTTCTGTTACCGTTATCTGGGTTTCTCGTCTAATTCTCGTGTCAATAACTCTTTCCCATAGTTTCATCGTGTGACTCAATAGCTTAATTCCCCTGTAATTTGTGCAACATTGTACATCTCCTTTTTCTTATATATGGGGACTATGACACTGCTTTTCCATTCTCTGGCATCCTCCCGGTTTTGACGATAGTGTTGAATAAGTCTGTTAACCATTCCAGGCCCTCGTCTCCTAGGCACTTCCACACTTCAATCGGTATGTTGTCTGACCCCACTGCCTAGCCCTTCCCATTTTCTTCAGCGCCCTCATAACTTCGTCGACAGTGATACTTCTACAATAACACTTGTTTTGTTGGTTTGGTTGGGTTGTTTTATCGATGGCAGATTGTTGATTAGGGTTCATTATGTTGAAAAGGTTATCGAAGTATGTTTTCCTTCTCACCTTGATGTCGTTCTCCTTCACCAAGACCTTTCCATCTGCAGCCTTTATAAACTTTACCATTCTGAGGTCTTGTCTTCCACTTTCTCTTGCCCTGGAAATCTTAAACATGTCATATTCTCCTTCTTTCGTCTCTAATCGCTTATACATTTTCTCGTACGCTGTGTTCTTTGCCTCTGACACAGACTTTTTCGCCTCTCGCTTAGCCTCCTTATATTTATGTTTTAGCTCTGCTCGTTCTTCATCATTATTACATTGTAAAAGGTCTCTAAAACTTTGTTGTTTAATTTTTACCTTCTCCTGTACATTTTCGTTCCACCACCAGGATTCCTTCTGACCTACTGTCCTATTTGTTGCAAGTCTAAGAGTTTCTTTAGTTGCTTGCATAACTGTAGTTGCCATTTCTTCCCACATTTGATTTGCGTCTATCTGTGGCCTAGTTTGGATCATTGGTATGACCTTATCTCTAAAGGTGGTAACCTTTTCGTCTTTGAGCTGGCCCCATCTGATCGTAGGTCTAAATCTCTTAATTGGCTGGACAATTGCTCTCTTCACGCGTAGATCAGCCACCAACATATGATGTTGAGTCACTACAGACTCTCCCGGGATTGCCTTACAGTCCTTCCATGAGTTACGGTCTTCTCCCCTCATCAGCAGATAGTCTATCTGCGTGTGTCTCCCGCCGCTGCTAAACGTGATTAGATGCGAGTCTCTCTTCTTAAAAACGAGTTTATGATGCCTAGGTCATGCGCTAAAGCAAAGTCAAGGAGCTCCCTTCCGCCGTCATTCCTCAGACCAAACCCAAAGCCTCCATGAACCGACGGGAATTGATCGTTACCCTTACCGATATGCCCATTAAAATCACCTCCTATGCATATTTTTCTTCTCTAGGTATTTCCCCCATAACATGATCTAAAGTCTCCCAGAACTTATTTCTTTCCGTTTCCCCTAATCCAACTTGTGGTGCATACGCACTAACTACTGCCACTACCTCATCCTCTATTACTATTCTTAACAGCATAAGTCTATCATCGTATCTTCTCACCTCCACTACATTATCCTGAAGTTCTTTAGCAACTAGAAAACCTACTCCATTTTTTGTACCATCTGACCCTGAATACCACAGTTTATAACCATTGCACTCTTTTGCTCTCCCACCCCGCCATCTAGTCTCCTGAAGGCATGCTATTTGCACCCTACGTCTATTCAGCACATCAATTAACTCTAATAACTTACTAGTAAGGGTGCCTACATTCCGCGATGCTACTCGCAGTCTATATCCATTTCTCTCTGAAGAAGCACCTCTCCTCCCCGAACATGATCTCAGAGCATTGTAATGACTCCTGTTATCTATTGTACCTCACTAACCCTTCGCGACCAAAAACCAGCACAAAAACACGAAATAAGCACAACTAAGATCAAAGCCAGCTTTCCACACCAATCAAGTTGGCAGATCAAGGATTAATCAAGGCTATTGGATGCAAGCACACAATAGACTTACACACAGTGATGCACAAATATTTAATGCAAGCAAATAGACAGGGAATGGCTCCCCCTGTTTTCAGTCATCAATTCCGGTACTCCTAACCCGGACAAAAAAATGCCTAGACACAACCGATGATATGCAATATAAGAGACAAAGCAGAAAATATAATAAAGAGAACAGGAACAAGAAATTCTCACAGCGGGTACGCTATAATAGGGATTTTCACAGCGAGGATTTGCTAAGAGTCGTAACCTTCACTTAGGGTTACAACTTTTAACCAGAAGACAAAACCACCGTTCTGTTCTTGAACTTTAGCACAGCCTTGCACCAGCTTAGATTTTTTTTAACCTTCAACTCTTTAAAGCAAAAAACTTTCAATAGGAGTGAGTAGTGGACGATGGCCTTAGGGTTTTTAATCTGAAAACCTTAGCCAACAATCAGCAACCTCCAATCAGAGAACAACCGCAACACTTGATAACGAGACTATACAGCAAACAAGACTCGTTTTGTCTGGGCCGAGAGAACCAGACGTAATAGGGTTTTGAGTAGTAACCCTAAATCGACAAAGATGAGCAACGGAAGAGAGAAAAAATCGATCGCCGAACAACCTTCGTACTGAATAAAGTAGCATCAGATTTTAAAGTCTGAAGGCTTGTAGCGGAGCAGAGCTGCTAACTGTGACGATTGACGGTTTCCGTTGACGGCAGTAATTCGATTTCGATGTGCGGCGACGTGGAGTGACGATTCTCCCCAAATCGACTGCCACAGATTTGAATTTTTGTGAGGGATGAGAGGAGCTGTGAGATTCGTGAGCGAATCAGTAAAGCGAATTTCGAAACCTCTGTAGCTGAAGTACGCCCTCACGGCGGAGCAAATCACCGGCGGCGAATCGAATATTCCGGCGAGTATGTGTGCGAAATTAGCTGCGTGTATTTGACACCTACCATGAACAAATTCACATAAATTCAACCTCTGAAAAACCCCTGATACACCTCGGATCTGGAGATAGATGAAGAACGTTGAAGTGGATTTCGAAATCTCCACCGAAGGAATCAAGATTCGAGAGCTGTTGAACTATCAACAGTAAACCCAGATGAAGGAATCAATTATCAACCAAAATAAAGAATCTTTAAAGTCGAATCATGAAGATTATAGATCAAATAATGATGAACACAATGAAAACCCTTTGATCTATATTGAATGCTAATAATATTGTTTACAAGTAAATCCCTCAATCAATTGGTCATTCAACCGTTAGCCTAACCCTAATAACAATTAGGCTATTTATAGTGAATATAGTATTCACTAATTACATTTAACCCCCTAGACTTAGGCTAATTAATGAAACTACATATAAAACATACAAATGACTAAAAACAAGATAAAATATATATTGTTCACACACAATATATTTATTACAATAAAACTCCTAGTCATCTAAATCTTCAACGTCTCGTCTCGGTTCTTCGTCTCGAACGTGTCCGGTTTGACTTTTGCGTTGACTTTGACTGTGATGTTGACTTTTGTTGACTTTGACTGTGTTGATAATATAGACTATTTTGTACAGCTCCAACAATACTCCCCCTTAGTCTATCATTATCAACGTCTTCATACGAATTCAGCCCCGAGAAGTCAACAGTAGAAAGATCTTCAAATTAAAGCTTTTTGAATTTGATGAGAAAAGTTATTCATCTCATAAGCTCCCTCTATTTATATGCTCCCCCTTTTCGAGTGCATCTTTTGTGAGGATATTGGAACAACTTTCCCAAATCTCTAATCTTGAGTGCTTCAGAAGATGTAGGAGGAGGATTCCTAGCTCGGTATCTTCTGCAAACTTAAGGAACAGGTTCTTTGAACAGGTACACTGCTCAACTGATGATCGGCCATCACTTACAACAAAAATCTGAAACACAATCACAAACACAATCTCGACATTTCTAATAAGATCATTTCATTTTAACAAAATAAACCCGTGTTTATCTGTGTGTGAAAACAAGCGAACCCGTGTTCGTTTGTGCGTAATTTCTGTGGAATGCATGAAAAATAATGAAATGTAATCAGCATAATATGGAAGACCTAAAAGAAATTTTGAAATGAAAATTTATTATAACTTTTTTATTGTTTATTATATACATTTATTATAATATAAATATTTTTTAATTTTATGTATATTTTTTGTTTATATATATATATATTTTAATTACCGAGAACTGAATCGATCATGAGATCACATCCTCAAGATATACTTTAGCACAAAAATGAATTTAAACATCGACAACCAATGAGATCACACTGATAACTGAATCTAATCACAGTCTTTGAATGAATTTTGAAATTCTCAAACAGATCAATAACAATTGCTGATATGTTTGTCAAATTTAACTCAAGCCCTATCTTATTCAACAAGCAGTAGATGATTCGTTAAGGTTCGATTAAATACTTTAGAATGCTAGGACCCCACAATCATATGGTAAAAACCCTCACCCAACCTCAGGATTTCTTGAATTTTGTTATGATCTTTATAGAGCAAGGCGTGTGCATTAGTGTGCAAGTGATTATCAACAGAATATTGCATTCTGTGATGAATTCATTCTTTAGATGATTTGACACAACTTAGACCAAAATGGTGAGAGCTCCAGGTCTATACTCACGTATAACAAAGGAGATGACCATTTAATCATTTGCCGATGAGAGCTCCAGGTCAGTACTATCGTACAGCAAAGGAGATCATCACTCCAGGTCAGTACTTCCGTAAAGCAGAGGAGATTAGCACAGACACAAGACACATAAATACACCAAACATGGCTCAAAGATATGGCTTATATGATTTGTATCATGGTGGGTGAAAGATCAATTCTCAATCGATTTTTTGTCGGGACTCAGTTTTCGTGCAGGCCAAAATGATTGCATAAATCCAGACATCCTTAAGCATATATTTTATTTTAAATCATCATACTACTGTCTATTTTATTCTTCAGGCTGAGTCTACCAATCATATCATTAAAGAATCTGTTTGTTTTTCTTTTATTTGCAATTAAAAATAAGATGTAAATTAGATAACAACATCAGTTACTATCATTTCTCATTTTAAAACGCAAGTCATGCAAAAACAAGCATTTCAAGATGATATACAATCATTTCGCAGTCATCTCGAATCAAGTTCCCAGTTCTCTTTTTATTATTTTTATTGAGTCTTATTATACTCTCCCCCTAAATTTTATTTTTGCAAACCCCTTGTTTTTTTATATTTTTTTATTTTTTATATATATATTTTAATAAAACTATGCAAAAATAGAAATTTACCAAAGAAGATCTTCCAAATTACACTGATAACAAGATAAGAAATGAATGACAAGAAATATGTAGTGACTGTGAATTGAGAACAGTGATTGTGCAGATAAAAATCCAGATTGTGGATAAAATACCATGACCTTAACCTGTTTGTTCCGCCTCAAATTTGAATTAGGAACAATCTCTGTCAGTAAACCGGATTACTAACTGTCCTCCTGAATTGTTCCTGCACTCATTAACAAATTAGTTAGAATGGGGAACCCAGGCCATCGTAGTCCTGGATGTTCTTTTTTCATCAATATAAGTACCTGCTTCTACACACAACCGTTTAAACAATCGGGGATTGCAGTATCCTTCTTTTTAATTTGCCAAATTTGTTTCGGTTCAATTAATTTGGATTTGAATGAAATAAATTTGGAAATCATTTTCTGTTTAAGACCGGAAGAAAAAGAATTTGGTTTTGAACCTTTGGTCATTTTCATCTTTGTATCATGTGAAACCGGCTTCACATGAAATGGTTTGGATGGAGGGTTTTTCATCCAACCATTCAAAGATGTTTTCCTTTTACCTTTTGAACCAGAGAAGCAACCCGTGTTGCCTTTACCAACTAGAACATTCTTTGTAGACTTACATCCTGAGAAGCAAGTCTTTGAGGGCATTTCTCTACCACATGACCTTCTTTTCCACACTCAAAACAAGCCTTGAAAGGCTTTTGATTCTTTGTAGTCCCGTGTTGTGAAGGTGGGGATGATAATTGCTTTGAGCTTGTAGCAGATTCTTGCTTGTTTTGGTATTTGCTGTGCTGAATAGTGAATGAGATCTTCACAGATTGACTAGGCTGTTTTGCTGTAGGAGTAGAGATCCGTATTGGTCTTTATTCAGCTTTTGGAAGCTTTTGAGACTTGATAATGTCAGGAGATATTGTAAGGCCCCGTTCCCGGGACGCCTACAGTTGGTCATTTATTGCACTCAAAACATATAATTACATTTTTCCTTTCTTAAATTGTTGCAGCGGAAACATTGAAAACACAATTTCATTCCATCAAAATACTTTTGCACATTAGTACAATCGTTCCTTTAACAATATCATGTTACATTTATTACAAAAGCATTAAACATAAAGATGCCATCCAAAATACGCTGAGTAGCCGCCCCGTGCCATCCTCAGCAACATACCTGCCAACTGGAAACACATCAAAGTCAGCGTTGCTGAGTGAGTTCTAGTTTTATAATAAAACATACTTTTCTTTCGTAAAACCGTTCTTTACTTTCTTTAATAAAAACATTCGTTACATACATGCGTTCACACATCATACGTACATACAGATAATATCATTATTATCTTCATCATTACGTTCGTTACATTCATCCTTTATCATACATCATTATCTTTCACTTCTTTCTAGATCCTGTCAGGCTTTACCCTCTTCATGGCACACAGCCACGATTACTAAGGTCGAATGACAAGGATCCCATTTCGTTAACGTTCATTTCATACATTCGTTCTTTCCTTCATTACTTTACTCATTACTCTTTATTACTCGAATCTTGTCTCATGCAGTATCCCCGACTCATGCTCGAAAGCTGATGCTATGCCGGGACCTGCTCACAAGCCCCCGACTCATGTCCGAAGACTGACACAACACCGGGATACGCGACAAAGATCCCATATGAGTCAATCACAGGGATTGAACTCCATCCGAGTCTGTTGCAACACAAAGTCACTCACCTCATTATCTCGTCTCATGCAATATCCCCGACTCATGTCCGAAGACTAATACTGTGTCGGGGCCTGATAAACAAACCCCCGACTCATGTCCGAAGACTGACACAGTACTGGGATACGCGACACGGATCTCATCATCCGTCACTTTCATCATATGCAATACTCCCGACTCATGTCCGAAGACTGATACTATGCCGGGGCCTGCTCACAAACCCCCGACTCATGTCCGAAGACTGGCACAGTACCGGAGTACGCAACAAGGACCTCTTTCGAGTCTGTTGCGACACAGAGTCGCTCACCTTATACATATGCTTGCAAGCCTTTCATTCGTTCATTCATTCATTCATTAATGCATGCATTTATTCATTACATTCCACTTTTCCTTATCTTTCACTTTACGTTACATAATACTTTCATTTCATTCATTAATGATCAACGCAAAGCCATAGAAAGATAAACATACATAATAAGGAACATAACATAAACATAAACATACAACATCATCATACGTACGCATCAATCATTCATCATATCACACACATCATACATACTATGCATCACACGCACCACCATGCCTAACATCGCACATAACGTCATACATATCATTATCATCAACATCATCATCATCACCATGAGCTCATCATCATGCGTCACCTTATACCGTCCATGCCCATCACATCATCGAGGAATTTCATCTCGACTATCATCTCTGAACACTTAGGCGAATGGGCATCTATGCGAATGGACCCTATGCGAATGGACTGTGGGCGAATGGACATCTAAGCGTATGGACTCTCAGTCGCACAGCTTTCACGCGTATGGCCTTTCGTCGAATGGCTTCAGGCGTATGGGCTTCAGTCGCATACCCTTTCTGCGAATGAACCTCAGTCGCATGGCCTCCAGGCGCATGGACTTCAGTCGCATAACCTTCGTGCATATGGACCTCAGTCCCACCATCTTTCAATCGCATGACTCCCCAGCACATAAACTTCAGTCGCATGACTATCGTGCGTATGGACCTCAGTCGCATGGCAAGCGTGCGCATGGACCTTAGTCGCACTCCAATCGGCCAATGGCCTCCAATCGCCCTCCAGTCGGTTGCCTAGCCCTAGCTGGTGCAGAATGCAGTTCACTCAACTGCAGCCGCGGGTTTCGGCCTCCAACCCCTTCCAAACCTCTTTTAAGCTCAAATCAACCATTCTAAACCTTAGGGAAACATACCACGACCTCATTCAAGCATAACGAAGCAAGAAATCAGGCCTCAAACGCATCATACACCTACATACATGCATAAAAATGGGTCTTCACCCAAAACTCAAAAATTGGCTTTTTTAGATGTGTTCCAGCCCCAAAATCAGTTGAAAACGTGTAAAAGAGGGGTCCTAGAACTCACCTTAACGATCCCGACGAGTAGAGCTTCGATTTGACTCGCTCCACGTCGATTTCCACGCGCGAATCCACCCGAACCAACTTTTCTCCTCTTTTTCTCCTTTTCTTCTCCCCTCCTCTCTTGGCTGAAAATGGGAAGAATGGGGGTGTTTTCCCCCTTTTATACTCCCGTGCATCGAAGTTTCTCTCGTTAGCGGGTTTGGTCCCTCGACTTCGGATTTTATTTCTTTTTCTTCTTTCGTCGGCTTCAAAGGAAATTTCCGGGTGTTACAAGTCCACCCCCCTTAAATAGGTTTCGTCCCCGAAACCTGTTGTTCCTTAAACCATTGCTGGCATTTCTGTCTCATCTCTTTTCCAGTCTCTCACCTGGAGTTCAATCGCTCTACGTCGTTTATCAACATACGACTTCTGGTTTATCTCTGACTACTTCCCCCAGGGCTTTGATCCTTTCGGGCTTCTCAGTCGTAGCCTCAGTCACCTCAATATTCCATACGTCATTTGGTGCTCAGCCTTCACTTGTAGACAAGTAAAGCATTTACTCACTTACTCCATCATATCACGCTTTATACCTGGCCACCAATAATCCTTACTCGCGTCTCGATACATCTGTCGGCTGAGATATTGGTATATCCACACACCTTACATCGGCCAAATAGGCGATACGTCTATGCCTCATGGATTGATAACTCCTTCACCTTATGATGTACGCCTATCCACCCAAGTCTGTCCTGAACGGTCTAGCAAGAACAAACGCTTTCTCAATTCTATCCCGCAATCCTCTAGGGCATCTAAGTAATTTAGCGGATTCATTAATAGCAATTTCTACATCGAAGGGCTCATCGATGTTCCTTCTCCTAACATGCCACATAAAACAGAAAGCAGTAGGAACGAGACTACTACTAGCATCGCATTCAAATCATAGATGCACAAATTTTAAATTACCAGAAACTTACCTGACGTCGAGTCAAAGTCCGGTCTAGCCTCCTCTCGGTCATGGCAAAAGCTCTAACCTTCACCCTCTGTTCCCTTTCCTCGCACCGGAGCCTCCTGCCTTCTGCTTCTTACAATCCCTGCTCAAGTGTCCAGTCTAGCCACAGTCGTAGCACTTAGCCGTGCGGCAATCCCTCGCCCTGTGGCCTTCCTTCCCACATTGGAAACAGACATTCAGTCTCCACTTGCATTCTCCTTCATGGTCTCTACCACACTTTCTGCATGCTTCTCCTTTCCTTTCTATTCTCTTCCGATCATCGTCCCTCGACGTCGTACCTTCATACACAAACCCATCATCATTGTCTCGCCTTCCTTTCCCCTTCTTAACATAGGCTCGCTCCTCCCCTTCGTTTGTCATCGCCATCGCCCGCTCGTCGTACAATCTTCCCGCCAGGTCGACTGCTGACCTAAACGTGCTCGGTCGGGCAGTGATCATGTGCCTGCGGATGTCCGTCGGCAAGCCCTGAATATACCTCTTGATCTTTCGCGAAAGAGGTGTCACCTGATTCGGTACCAGCCGCGCCATTTCATTAAACTTGGTAGTGTATTGCTGATGCGTCATTGTTCCCGCTTCCAGCATCAGGAACTATCTTTCAACTTTATCCATCTCTCGGTGAGGACAGAACTCCTCAATCACCAGCCTCTTCAACTCTGACCATCTCATCCTTTCGATAGCCCTACTTCCCTCAACTTGGACTATGTTGTCCCACCAGCACAAAGCTGAGTCCACGAAAGAGTGGGTAGCAAACTTTACTTTCTGATCCTCTCGGCACTCGCTGATATTTAAGACAGCTTCCATCTCCCTCACCCACCGGTGAGCAGCAGCAGCAGTGCCATTACCATCAAAAGTAGGGGGCTTGCATCGCTGAAACTCCCCATAGTTACAGCCTCGTGCCAAATCTGGCGCAGGCTCTTCCTCTTCGTCATCGGAGAGAACCGTTTCAGTCTCGGGTCGTCTCCTTTCGCTCGAAAGTCTACCCCTTTCCTTTCTCTCCTCATCTCTAATAGTCTTTATCACTTCGGTCACTACAGACGGTAGGATTGTCTGCAAGACCTGATGCACTTCTTCTACGACCGCCTCTCTCATCGAGGCCCTCTGATTAGCATTCTTATCACCGCCCTCAGGATGAGGGGTCTCAGGTTCTTCATGAACTACCCTTTCGGCCCTAGACCTTCCTCTTGTGACCCGTGGTTCAGCACCACGTCCACCGCCACCTCCACCACGAGAAGCTTTCGAAGATCTTCCACCGGCAATTCTCTAAACACACTGAAAGATTCAAACACTAACACGGTCATTCAAGGGACAGCTTAGTTTATGTCAAGTATAGTAAGTCCCTAATTACAGTGGCCAGTTGTGATTAGCCACTTACTTTACTCTTCATACTCCAAGCATTACCTATCCTGACTACATCAGTATCCAAATCTATCAGCAACACATAAACCACATAACATGCGCACATAATACCGGTTAACGTTACGAAAATACCTGATGGCACGCAACTACTCAGATTGGCATCCCATTCCCCTTTCGTCCCATTCTCAGTTTAAGTTAAGGTTTATTTTGAAAGTTTTACCCATTTCACTTAAACTTTGGCTCTGATACCAACTTGTAAGGCCCCATTCCCGGGACGCCTACAGTTGGTCATTTATCTCACTCAAAACATATAATTACATTTTTCCTTTCTTAAATTGTTGCAGCGGAAACATTGAAAACACAATTTCATTCCATCAAAATACTTTTGCACATTAGTACAATCGTTCCTTTAACAATATCATGTTACATTTATTACAAAAGCATTAAACATAAAGATGCCATCCAAAATACGCTGAGTAGCCGCCCCGTGCCATCCTCAGCAACATACCTGCCAACTGGAAACACATCAAAGTCAGCGTTGCTGAGTGAGTTCTAGTTTTATAATAAAACATACTTTTCTTTCGTAAAACCGTTCTTTACTTTCTTTAATAAAAACATTCGTTACATACATGCGTTCACACATCATACGTACATACAGATAATATCATTATTATCTTCATCATTATGTTCGTTACATTCATACTTTATCATACATCATTATCTTTCGCTTCTTTCTAGATCCTGTCAAGCTTTACCCTCTTCATGGCACACAACCACGATTACTGAGGTCGAATGACAAGGATCCCATTTCTTTAACGTTCATTTCATAAATTCGTTCTTTCCTTCATTACTTTGCTCATTACTCTTTATTACTCGAATCTTGTCTCATGTAGTATCCCCGACTCATGCTCGAAAGCTGATGCTGTGCCGGGACCTGTTCACAAGCCCCCGACTCATGTTTGAAGACTGACACAAAACCAGGATACGCGACAAAGATCCCATATGAGTCAATCATAGGGATTGAACTCCATCCGAGTCTGTTGCAACACAAAGTCACTCACCTCATTATCTCGTCTCATGCAATATCCCCGACTCATGTCCGAAGACTGATACTGTGCCGGGGCTTGATAAAAAAACCCCCGACGCATGTCCGAAGACTGACACAGTATCGGGATATGCGGCACGGATCTCATTATCCGTCACTTTCATCATATGCAATAATCCCGACTCATGTCCGAAGACTGATACTATGCCGGGGCCTGCTCACAACCCCCGACTCATGTTCGAAGACTGGCACAGTACCGAAGTACGCAACAAGGACCTCTTTCGAGTCTGTTGCGACACAGAGTCGCTCACCTCATACATATGCTTGCAAGCCTTTCATTCGTTCATTCATTCATTCATTCATTAATGCATGCATTTATTCATTACATTTCACTTTTCCTTATCTTTCACTTTACGTTACATAATACTTTCATTTCATTCATTAATGATCAACGCAAAGCCATAGAAAGATAAACATACATAATAAGGAACATAACATAAACATAAACATACAGCATCATCATACGTACACATCAATCATTCATCACATCACACACATCATACATACAATGCATCACAGGCACCACCATGCCTAACATCGCACATAACGTCATACATATCATTATCATCAACATCATCATCATAACCATGAGCTCATCATCATGCGTCACCTTATACCGTCCATGCCCATCACATCATCGAGGAATTTCATCTCGACTATCATCTCTGAACACTTAGGCGAATGGGCATCTATGCGAATGGACCCTATGCGAATGGACTATGGGCGAATGGACATCTATGCGTATGGACTCTCAGTCGCACAGATTTCATGCGTATGGCCTTCAGTCGCATGGCTTCAGGCATATGGGCTTCAGTCGCATGCCCTTTCTGCGAATGAACCTCAGTCGCATGGCCTCCAGGCGCATGGACTTCAGTCGCATAACCTTCGTGCGTATGGACCTCAGTCGCACCATCTTTCAATCGCATGACTCCCCAGCACATGAACTTCAGTCGCATGACCATCGTGCGTATGGACCTTAGTCGCATCGCAAGCGTGCGCATGGACCTCAGTCGCACTCCAATCGGCCAATGGCCTCCAATCGCCCTCCAGTCGGTCGCCTAGCCCTAGCTGGTGAAGAATGCAGTTCACTCGACTGCAGCCGCGGGTTTCGGCCTCCAACCCCTTCCAAACCTCTTTTAAGCTCAAATCAACCATTATAAACCTTAGGGAAACATACCACGACCTCATTCAAGCATAACCAAGCAAGAAATCAGGCCTCAAACGCATCATACACCTACATACATGCATAAAAACGGGTCTTCACCCAAAACTCGAAAATAGGCTTTTTTTTTGTATGTGTTCCAGCCCCAAAATCAGTTGAAAACATGTAAAAGAGGGGTCCTAGTGAGGGGTTCGTTAGAACACAAAAAACAAGTTTAACCTTTTAAACTTTCTGAAAACGCAGCGGAAGTTTAGCATTATAACTAAGTTTATAATCTAAAAATGTGTTCCCTTTTGACATTCATAAGTTTTAAAACAAACCCAAAATCAAAGGATCATATATGTGAATAAAACAAGCTATGAACAATATGCAAATATACATAAAATCACAGCCACAAGAAGCTGAGATAAACTACCTTTTATCCAGCAAAATTTCGACCAAAATGAGAGGAAAGATGCTTGTGATTGGGCCAAGATTGCAAGAGAGGACTCCTCAAGCTAGTATACCCCAAGCTTGATAGCACAACACTTTCTAGTTAGGTAGAAACACACCCAAAAACTCGAAAACCCTTCCTTTTTCTGCTGAAAATCCGAGAGCAATAGAGAGAGAGGGAGAGAGTTCTTTTTTTTTTTTTTTTTTTTTTTTTTTGCATCAGTTATGAGTGGAGTAGCTTGAGTGTTAAACTTGTATTAATGTGTTGTGTATTTTCAAGAAGGAAAGGGACCAATCCCAAGCAAATGGGCGGCCAAGACCAAAGGAAATTCAAAAGAATTTCCCTCTTAAACAAATACACAAACATATTAAACAAGTTACTAAACAATTTATACAATTAACTATTTAATTGTATAAGTTATACACCCGTTTATTTAATTTGATGTTATCTAACCTACTTAGATAACATAACAAATAATATTCTTGAACAAAATATCCCCATAATTGTTCCAACTCATATGCAATTTATTTAGAAAACCTATTTTCTAAATTTGGTGCGTTTATTTAATTGGATGATCATATCGTCAATTAAATAATTGTTTGTGTTTGCAAAGCTTGTTATTGGGTATAACCCGACTTGGATCATTACGTATTAACCACATCAATATTCTAAGTGTCTTGGGCACACGGAATCCAACAATCTCCCACTTGCCCAAGATTCATAGAAGATTGATGCAAGCAGTAAATACCGCCTAACAACGGTTTACTACCCTTAATATGTATGACTTATAGCCATTCAATAACATCATCCCTTTCAAGTGCCCTACTTGAAATGATTTAGGTGAATTAATCATCTATCCTTTTGTTACAGATGTCATGTTAAATCCAAGGACATAGAATGATCATTCCTTGTTGATTTAACTTAATCAGGCCTTAGACATCTAACTCTCAACAAATAGGAGGAACAAATTCCATCTTGACTACATACGTTTCTCACAAATACCTCGTGTCATACCTGAACATACCCTTATGTACTGTCCACTATTTCAGGACAGTGAAGAATTAGCTCAAGGTATGACACTTGGTGAATATCAAAACCCAATATGTATCTCAGGTCGGAGGATACCAAATGATATTCGCCTTTACTCAAATTTACTTGTGATCAATCAATAAGATTCCATGTAGTAAAATTTGAGATGCGGGTTAGTCCAGTATTTGTGTCCCACAAATATCTATGAACCTTGGTAGCAACCCATTGCTCTATATTCATCCTTATGAATATCAACCAATCCAAGTTCATAATAATCTTACTTTCATACTTGTTCCCACAAGTATGAACGACTACGGACATTTAGAGTAAACATTTTACTCATGGATTAAACATGCTAAATTGGAACATTATTTGAAACATTATAACCAATTAATTTTATTCAAATAATAAAGAGTTCCATATATCCAAATACAAAATTTACAGATCAAATCCAATCACTAGAATATCGAAGTCCCATGGCACAAGTATGACCTTCATGCTTTGCCTTTTCAAGGAGCTTCGTGAGAGGATCCGCAATGTTTTGATCCGTGTGAACTTTGCGAATACATATCTTTCCTTTTTCAACTTCATCTCGTATGTAGTTGAATCTCCGCTCAATATGCCTAGTCTTTTGATGAGCCCGGGGTTCCTTGATTTCAGCAATCGCACCCTCGTTATCACAAAAGATCTCTAGGGGGTCCTGAATGGAAGGCACAACCCCTAGGTCTGTAATGAATTTCTTCAACCATGCAGCTTCTTGAGCTGCTAATGAGGCGGTGACGTATTCAGATTCTGTAGTTGATAGAGCCACCACATCCTGCTTGGAGCTCTTCCAAGAGACAGCTCTCCATTCAGAATGAAAATGTATCCCGATTGTGACCGTGAATCGTCACGATCGGTTTGGAAACTCGCATCCGTGTAACCTTTTACAACGAGCTCCTCGTCACCAGATCCATAGATCAGGAACATATCTCTTGTCCTCCTTAGGTATTTAAGTATGTTCTTAACAGCCATCCAATGACTGTTTCCAGGATTTTGCTGGTAACGGCTTGTCATGCTTAAGGCGCATGACACGTCCGGTCGAGTGCATATCATTGCATACATGATGGATCCAATAGCAGATGCGTATGGGATTGCCTTCATTCTGTCTTGCTCATCCTTTGAGCTAGGACATTGAGTCGTACTCAATATCGTTCCTCTTTGAATAGGTACGGTACCTTTCTTAGAGTTCTCCATCTTGAACCTTTTCAAGATCTTATCAATGTATGCACTTTGATTCAAACCAATCAACCGCCTTGATCTATCCCTATAGATCTTTATTCCTAGAATATAGGCTGCTTCACCAAGATCCTTGATGGAAAAACAACTTCCAAGCCAGGTTTTTACACCTTCCAAGGTTGGAATGTCATTTCCAAATAGTAGTATGTCATCAACATACAATACTAGGAAAGTTACTGTGCTCCCACTAGCCTTCTTATACACACAAGCCTCATCAGCGTTTTTGATGAAGCCAAATTTCTTTACTTCCCCATCAAAATGGTGATTCCAGCTTCTCGATGCTTGTTTCAATCCATAGATTGATTTCTTTAACTTGCATACTTTATTAGGATGTTTTGGATCGAC
This sequence comes from Flaveria ramosissima, assembly GCA_025215565.1. NCBI lineage: Eukaryota > Viridiplantae > Streptophyta > Magnoliopsida > Asterales > Asteraceae > Flaveria > Flaveria ramosissima. Next base: position 20,842,736 of record CM046030.1, read on the forward strand.
AAAACCTTAAGGCTGAACCATATAGACATCTTCCTCAAGATATCCATTTGGGAAAGCGGTTTTGACATCCATTTGCCAAATCTCATAATCATAATGAGCAGCTATGGCAAACAATATCCTTATAGACTTTAGCATCGCAACAGTGAGAAAGTTTCATCATAATCAACCCCTTGAGTTTAAGTGAAACCCTTTGCTACAAGTCTAGCTTTATAAGTATCCAAGTTTCCATGCATATCGGTTTTCTTCTTGAAAACCCATTTACTTCCAACTATCTTGGAGTTAAGAGGTGGTTCAACAAGTTCCCAAACTTGATTGTCATACATGGATTGCATCTCAACGTTCATGGCTTCAAGCCATTTGTCACAATCCGAATTGGACACTGCATTATGGTACGTGGTTGGTTCATCTGAATCTACCACATAGCACCCATCCACGAAAAATCCGTATCTTTCAGGTGGATTACTGGTTCTACCACTTCTGCGAACGTCTTGTGTGTATTGATCAACCCCTTGATCATCCTCAACATCCTCATGTTGAGTGCTAGTTTCAACCAAACGTGCATCGGGTTGTGGTTCTTGATCCTCTTCAAGATCCACTGTTCTACTGCTAGCTCCTTCCATAAGGAACCTTGCTTCTAAGAACTCACCCTTTCTGGCAACAAACACCTTTTGTTCCAGTGGATCATAGAAATAATATCCCATAGAATCTCTAGGATATCCAACAAAGATACACTTGGTGGATCAGACTTCTAACTTATTTGGGGTGGGAGTCTTAACATAAGCCTCACAACCCCAAACCCTTAAGTATGATAGGGATGGAACCCTTCCATGCCATATCTCAAAAGGTGTCCTTTCCACCTTTTTGGTTGGGGCCATATTTAGAATACGGGCCGCGGAGAGCAGAGCGAAACCCTAAAATGATAGAGGTAATGAGCTTCTAGCCATCATAGATCGGACCATATTCAATAAGGTTCGATTCCTCCTCTCAGACACACCATTATGTTGTGGTGTTCCAGGTGGAGTGAGTTGTGAGACAATCCCACAACTCCTAAGATGATCTTGAAAAACATCACTTAGGTATTCACCTCCTCTATCGGTACGAAGAACTTTAATTGACTTATTGAGTTGATTTTCAACTTCATTCTTGAAGATTTTGAACATTTCAAAAGCTTCATCTTTGTGCCTTAATAAGTACACATACCCATAGCGACTATAATCGTCGGTAAAGGTAATGAAGTATCTTTCACCATTCCTAGTCATTGGCTTAAAAGGACCACATACATCCGAATGTATGATTCTTAATAAATCTTTTGCCCTTTCGTTAGTTCCACTAAAGGGTGCTTTAGTCATCTTTCCTTGTAAACAAGATTTACAAACATCAAATGAATCACATTCATTTGTTTTTAAAAGACCATTCTTTTGAAGTGTTTGTAAACGTTTCTTGTTTATATGGCCAAGACGACAATGCCAAAGATAGGTATCACTCAAGTCCAACTTGAGTTTCTTGGTGTTAGTTTGGTACAATGAGCTATTTAAAGTATTTTCATGAACCAATTCATAAATACCATTAATGGGAATAGCTTTAAAATAGAACATACCATTTAAAGAAACATGAATATCATTTTCAATAAAGGATAATACATATCCAAATTGTTTTAACAGGGCTACAGAGATAATATTCCTAGTCAAACTAGGAGCATACAAAACGTTGTTCAAAATCACTTCCAAACCATTTGGAAGTTTCAAGATGTAGTCACCACGGGCTTCAACTTGAACTTTAGCCCCATTGCCCATGTAGAGGCTTACATCCCCTTTCTTGAAGTCACTACTTCTTTTGAACCCCTGCAACAAATTGCGAATGTGAGTTCCACATCCGGTATCTAATACCCATGTGTTAGAGGATATCATGTTTAAATCAATATGGATCATGTATATTGTACCTGAGGTCTGCCCGGCATCCCTCTTTGCTTTCAACTCTTGGAGATGGACGGGACAATTCCTTGCCCAATGTCCAATCTCCCCACACTTGAAGCATGGGTCGTTAGTAGCAACCTTTTGCTTTTTCTCTTGTGGTTTGGGTGGTACCCTTACCACCCCTTTCCCCTTTCCCCAAACGGGTCCCTTACCCTTGGCAACCTTTGCCTTGGGTGCGGGATAAGGCCTTTTCTTGTTCCCACCTTCATTGATGGTGAGAACGGGTAAAACCCTTTTACCCATGGCCGCCTCGGCCGTTTTCAGCATTGAGTGAAGCTCACCAATGCTTTTGTCCCAAGCATTCATGTTGTAGTTCAACACGAATGTCTCGAACTTCTTGGTAAGGCCATTAAGGATCAAATCCGTGGCCAATTCCTTCGAGACGGGACAGTTAAGCCTCTCGAGGCGGTCAATATGACTTTTCATCTTAAGAACATAAGATGAAACAGATTGGTTGTCGTCCATACGACATGCATGGAGTGCTCGAACCGTTTCGAAGCGCTCAACCCTCGCTTGCTGTTGGAACGTTTCCTTCAGCTGGGTTATCATGTCATAAGCTCCGTGATGTTCATACTCCTTTTGGAGATCCGGAGTCATGCTCGCTAGCATGAGACAAGACACTTGGACGGAGTCCTCAGTGTACTTCAACCAATCGTTGAAGGCCTCCTGATCATCCTCGCTAGGTTGATCGGGGATAGGGTCGTCTAAAACATACGATCTTCTCTCTTGCTTGAGAACGATTCTCAAGTTTCGATACCAATCGATGAAGTTGTTATGATTTAGACGTTCCTTTTGGAGGATCGCTCGTAGAGATTGGTTGGACGCGGATGAGTTATCGGAATTATCATTATTTGAGGCCATCTACAAAATTAACAAAGTTTTATTTTAGTATTTTCGATATTGTAATTTTAATAATAAATGCCTTTTAAGGTCTTTCATATTAAAATCTAGAACCCAACATTACATTTAAATTGTGGTTAGGTGACCTTTATCCCACGTTTTAAATTAATAAGGTGGTCAACGTTTGACGATTGCAACCATTTGCAACTTCTAGAAATATGGGATCGACTTTGAAACATCATATGTAAAGTCGGCATGTTAATCCCATCAACACCATTTGGAAACCACATCGTAGGTGATCCATTTGACATGATTTGCAAATCAAGACACCCTACTTACACCCACGTGTGAGTTTGCCAAAACAAGTGGTTAGGTGACCTTTATCCCACAAATAAGGCATTCTCACCTCAAGTCACAAGTTCCCTCAAAATGGTTAGGTGACCTTTATCCCACTAAGAGTTCCCAAGTGACTCAAGTGTTGTGTAAAAGGACGGTGTTGATCTTGTTTGAAAAAGGTTTAAAGGTTTCAAAATACAAGTTTAGAAAACTCTATGTACTTGTATTTGCATGCTTTCAAATACAAAGTACCCTATGGTTCTTTGATTAAAACCTATTTTAATCTTTAAAATCATTAAATCATTTTAATAACTTTATATAAACTTTTAAGAACCATCAATTTTCAGCTTGTTAAGTTTGTTAATGAGTTTGTTATGAATATCCAAATATCAACCAAACAATCAAACAACAAACAATCAACCAAGCATAAACATAAACAACCATATGAGCATATGTGCATAACCATAGCATCTAAAGTGGTCCACACTTGTTTGCCATCACAAGTGTGGTCCATAGGACATTCCTAAGGGTCACAAACAAAGCATATAGAAAACTTCCAAAAGCCTCCCACTTGAAACCGCATCCAAAATGCTCCATGTTTCTTTCATGACCTTCCTTTGTGCTTCCAATGTGAATGTCTTCATATTACAAGATATAAAGTCCTAATACAAGATATCTAGTAAAATGAAAATACACCTAATCTATTTATTACAACCCAATAATAAATAAATTACATTTGAATCAAAGCACAAACAACAAATAATACAACCCAATTGAATGAATGAATACAACCATCACAAACATCCAAACAATCACAAGGTCAATAGCTAGGTTATGCACTAAAACAAGCATCTATCATATCATCCAAAATATAATGAAAACCCCACTTAAAACCACGAAATTTCAGCCAACACAAACTGAAATTTCGGGTTTTATTTTGTCCAAACAAAACAAACAACAAACATGTATATCTTTCAAAGTTTAATCACAAGCATGTGTGATATGACTTTGAAAGGTTGGGGTTTCATATCATATGAACTTAGCAGCCCAAAATCAGCCTACACTAAGATTATTATCATCCTTTAAAACCTATTTAAAAGGACAAAACAAGCAAGTCATCCACATAACCGGCTCTTGATGCCATTGAGGGGTTTGTTAGAACACAAAAAACGAGTTTAACCTTTTAAACTTTCTGAAAACGCAGCGGAAGTTTAGCATTATAACTAAGTTTATAATCTGAAAATGTGTTCCCTTTTGACATTCATAAGTTTTAAAACAAACCCAAAATCAAAGGATCATATATGTGAATAAAACAAGCTATGAACAATATGCAAATATACATAAAATCACAGCCACAAGAAGCTGAGATAAACTACCTTTTATCCAGCAAAATTTCGACCAAAATGAGAGGAAAGATGCTTGTGATTGGGCCAAGATTCCAAGAGAGGACTCCTCAAGCTAGTATACCCCAAGCTTGATAGCACAACACTTTCTAGTTAGGTAGAAACACACCCAAAAACTCGAAAAACCCTTCCTTTTTCTGCTGAAAATCCGAGAGCAATAGAGAGAGAGGGAGAGAGTTCTTTTTTTTTTTGCATCAGTTATGAGTGGAGTAGCTTGAGTGTTAAACTTGTATTAATGTGTTGTGTATTTTCAAGAAGGAAGGGGACCAATCCCAAGCAAATGGGCGGCCAAGACCAAAGGAAATTCAAAAGAATTTCCCTCTTAAACAAATACACAAACATATTAAACAAGTTACTAAACAATTTATACAATTAACCATTTAATTGTATAAGTTATACACCCGTTTATTTAATTTGATGTTATCTAACCTACTTAGATAACATAACAAATAATATTCTTGAACAAAATATCCCCATAAGTTGTTCCAACTCATATGCAATTTATTTAGAAAACCTATTTTCTAAATTTGGTGCGTTTATTTAATTGGATGATCATATCGTCAATTAAATAATTGTTTGTGTTTGCAAAGCTTGTTATTGGGTATAACCCGACTTGGATCATTACGTATTAACCACATCAATATTCTAAGTGTCTTGGGCACACGGAATCCAACACCTAGAACTCACCTTAACGATCCCGGCGAGTAGAGCTTCGATTTGACTCGCTCCACGTCGATTTCCACGCGCGAATCCACCCGAACCAACTTTTCTCCTCTTTTTCTCCTTCTCTTCTCCCCTCATATCTTGGCTGAAAATGGGAAGAATGGGGGTGTTTTCCCCCTTTATACTCCCGTGCAACAAAGTTTCTCTCGTTGGCAGGTTTGGTCCCTCGACTTCGGATTTTATTTCTTTTTCTTCTTTCGTCGGCTTCAAAGGAAATTTCCGGGTGTTACAGATATCTTCATCTGTGAGGAACCAATACGCTCCTCTATGTTTGATTCATCATCTGAGCTTATCCAGTCTCGTATACACAGATCTGCTTCCAAAGGATCTTGATTTACACCTCCTATTGTGTCGGCTTCTGTTACAGAATTCTGATTGCCTGACGATTCTACTTCTGTTCCTTCTTTGACAAACCTGACAGGTACAAACGAACGAATGTTACCTGTTTTGAATTTGTTGAAGAAGGTTGGAGAAGTAACTGATATTGGTTTTGGAACACTAGAGGTGGAATCGTCGTTAATCTTATCATACCCCTGCCCGAGGAATCCCAAACCTAAAGGAGAATCCTGCACATCTCTAACCTCTTTAAGATTAACGCTGCTTAAACCTGCATTTAAACTATTAGTTTCTGCAGCTTCAATCAAATCATTAGATGGATGAGGTTGAGGCATAGGAGAGTAACAGTGGGTGCTAGGAGGAGGATAGACGTATGGATTTTCACCACAACCCACTCACGTTTTAATCCTAGCTCCCTTCTGTTTACACAGTAGCTTTTCTTGTTTCATTTTGGATATGGACCATCTATCAAGCTTTGTTTTAAGCTTGCTTGTTTCAAATTCAGCCAAGGTGACACTTTCGTTTAAAAGATTAATTTCAACATTTCTTTCAAGAAGAGTTTGTTTTAAATGATCATTTTCTTTTAAAGCTTCATTTAATTTTATGAAATATTTGGCTTCATTCTTTTTAAGTTCTGCGTTTATGGTGGTTAATTCCTTTTGGTTATCTAAAAGTAACCTATTAGCTTTATACACACCAAATAAACGAATTTTGCAAGCAGAAGAACACATATTCTGAATGTCTCGTATGGAAGATCCAAGATGACTCTTTCAGCAGTAAGAGCCTTCTCGCAGTGGCAAACTCTAGTATTTCGCTTCCATTCCTCTTCCTTCTCAGCATCAAAAACTTCATCATTCAACTCAGCTCCACCTTTACCCATTGATGTCTGCTTAAGCTCCTCTTGTACCTCTTCAATTCTAGGTTTCAGTAAACCATCTGAATTGGTGCTAGCATCTGATCTCTCTTCTTGTTTCTCTTTAGAGTTTGAAGTGATCTTTGGAGTTAGATATGTCGATTCATAGTACTCACGACGTTAGATATCCAACTCCATTTCTTTCAGTTTGTTGATCACCTCCATTAGTCTGTAATCCCGAAAACCTCTATCTCGTTTAATCGACTTGCCGTGTGAGCTCCATTTCTGATGGGAGGGAATCAATCAATCTTAGAACTTGTTCATGATTTCCGAATTGGGCATCAAACTTCTTCAGATTGTTTGCCACCAACTGAAAACGATCAAAAAAATCGAACATCCTTTCATTCTTTAAAGCTGCAAAATTATCAAAGCGACATTGTGCAATTGTTAGATTATCAAATTTGAAGGATTTAAACAATTCTACAAAGGCCATTTTTTATTTTTATTTTTTATTGCAATTAACCCCTCCAAAATACTTTTCCCAAAATTTGTAAAATAATTCTCCCCGAGAATAATATTATTTTTTAACATTCGAATTTCGCTGAAACAAAATGATAATTTCGCTGAAATTGTAGTTTCGCAGAGCTAGTTTCGCAGAAAAATCTAGTTTCGCTGAGCCGACAGTAGTTTCGCTGGAAATTTCGGCAGCAGTTTCGCTAGCCAAATGCTTTAGACTGCTTAGTTTCGCCGACAATTTCGCACAAAACAAGCTTGAACTTTCGTTCAAAGATACTTTCGACAGCAATATTGCTTGTAATATGCACACAAGCACTGGTGAACTTTCGTTCAAGATCACTACTTTCGCTGAGATGCTGAAATTAACAACAAAGTGTAAAACACTTGTAGTTTCGCTGAAAGAACAGGCAGTTTTGCTAGATGAATTGGTAATTTCGCTGGACGAAGTTGAAAAGTTTTTTCAACACGAAATCAATCTGAAAACGCCCAAATCTTAATGGATTTGAAACCTGATGATTAACAGAGCTTTCCCAACCAATAACAAGCAAACTTCAATCAATTTCCATATCAATAACACTCAAATTTGATCTGAAATTGATGAAAACATGATATTGAACATAAACAACCAAAACCTCAACTTCTCTCTCTAAAAATCTTTAAATCTTCAGTAAATTTGATCCAAAATGGCTCTGATACCAAATTGTAACTCCAAGATAATCAAACTTGAATCAAATCATGAAGATTATAGATCAAATAATGATGAACACAATGAAAACCCTTTGATCTCTATTGATTGCTAATAATATTGTTTACAAGTAAATCCCTCAATCAATTGGTCATTCAACTGTTAGCCTAATCCTAATAACAATTAGGCTATTTATAGTGAATATAGTATTCACTAATTACATTTAACCCCCTAGACTTAGGCTAATTAATGAAATTACATATAAAACATAAAAATGACTAAAAACAAGATAAAATATATTTTGTTCACATAAAATATATTTATTACAATAAAACTCCTAGTCATCTAAATCTTCAACGTCTCGTCTCGGTTCTTCGTCTCGAACGTGTCGGGTTTGACTTTTGCGTTGACTTTGACCGTGACGTTGACTTTTGTTGACTTTGACTGTGTTGATAATATAGACTATCTTGTACAGCTCCAACAATATGGCTTCTGAATGGTTTTCTGAGACTGTTGCTAATATCTTTGACTGCTAGATCCTACTTGACCATTGCCTCCTTGATTTCTTGGAGCTTTACATTCTCTTGAAAAATGGCCATATGTATTGCAGTTGAAACACCTTGACTTTTACTTGTCAAAGCCAACAGTTTTGTTTGCACTTGGATTGTAAATTATGTTCACATAAAGTGTTTCTGAGTCCTATAAGATATCTTCACCATCTGCCAGTTCAAATCCATCACTTCCACATCATCAGGATCCATCTCAAACAAATCCTGCGAAATTAAATCAACTTGAGTTAAATGACTTCCTTGATAAGCCTGAAAGCTTGCCATGAAAGCAGTAAAAGCAGATTTTGACTATTCATCTTGTAATAGGATATTTATGACATCTTTAAGTTTGGTAGGTTTAACAGAGTTAGAAGTTGGAGTCCCAGTTTGAGGTTTAGGAATCTGAGTTATAGTAGGAGACTAAGGTTGATTTGTATAGACAGGAGCACTTGTGTAGGTTGAATCTTTAAAGAAACCAACTCCAACAAACAAATCACCCTCGTCTTTTGGAGAACTGTCATCTTTAGCCACAAATGCATTCGCCACTATGTTAGCTGGAGATGCAACATACTTATACTTAGATGTTGATGCAGATCTGTCATTGTTTCTTGAACTCTCAGTAATTTCAACTGATTCTATTTTGGTAATCAAAAGATCATGATTCATAGGAAACTTTTTTGTATGCTTCAACAAAGTAACTCTTTGCTTCCATGAAGATGGAAGAACCTTGAGAAGTCTATCATTTAGATCTATGAGATCATTCTTCACACCAACAGTTGACATTCCAGTAATGAGCTGCACAAATTTGTTCATCATCTGATTTATATGTTTCTCCAGAAAGATGCTCAAACAACTCTAATTGTGTTTTGAGTTTCTGCCTTTTGAGATCTTGTATTTCTTTACAACCTTCAAAATATTTTCAAAGTCTAGTCAGCACCTCCAAAGGTAAACCCCTACACATCAGTGAGTAAGCTTTGATATAATTCTTTACTTTCTTAAGATCATCACCATGCAGACCATCTTCAGGATAAGGTTCTTGAGAGTCTTTGGTGTAAACAAATACTCTGTCATGACCATTTGATGTAATGGGAATATGTGGTCCTTTCTCTATTGACTTCCAAAGATCAGTATCAATAGAGTTTAGATGATGTTTCAATCTGAGAGATTAGTTCTTGAAATCAGCTCTGTTCTTCAACTTAGGAACCCTGTTCTCAAAATCTTCATAATTAACCATTTTGTGTTTTGAATTTAAGAAAATAAACTATTTTTGTTGTTTTTAAAATTTGAAATAAAACAAAGAAATGACAATATTTTTGGATTTTAGTTCTTAGAAATTTTTCTAAGTGTTGAATGAAAAGTCTAAATTCTGATGCGCCTGATGTTTGTGAAACGCTCACTTTGAAGTTAAACACCTAAGTGAATGCCTTAGTAGAATTCTGAAACGCCCAACTGAAGATGCGCCTGAACAGTTGTCAAACACTTGAACAGTTGTCAAACGCTTGGGTACTTAGTCAAATTTTTTGAATTTTCAAACTAAAGCTCCTAAACAGTCTTCAAACGCGTAGAATTCTTAGGTTTCAAAAACGTCCAAATAGTGGTAAAACGTCCCAAACAGTGTCAAAACGTCCAACTCTGAAATGCCCAAACAGTGCTGATGTGCCTAAACAGTTGTTATGCGCCTAAACACTTGAGCAATTTTCAGATGATTTTAACACTCTAAGCGCCTAATTCATCATCTTCATAACAACCTGATCATATCAAATTCTTCAAAACTTAATTAGTTGATTTGAAAACTTCCAATAAGGTAGTATTCAGGTCGATAATCAATCCTAATTCATCAATTCTCTCAATTAACAACAAGTTTCATTTCTAATTGAATTTATGTTCGAATATGAAGAACACTTACGCACACAAATCTGATGAAGAACTCATATCTGAATGTGTTAAATATAAAATTGAGATTCAATTCATGATTCTGATGATGAAACACAACTGAATACAACAATTAATTGATCTAATTGCTATCAAACACAGATTCAAGTGATTCACAGAGCTCAAAAGCCGATAAGCTCAAAATCACTAAACCTAAGGCTCTGATTCCATTTGATAGGTTCAAATGGATCGATCTGTGATAATATTGTAATGCAATAATCAATTATAATAAAGTAATCAACAAATGCAAAATACTTCAAAAATTCATAGAGATTTCATTGATAGCAAAATGCAATTGGATACAATATACAGAGAGTGAATAACAGAAAAGTTCTATAAGGATTCCTATAAGTCTGATGCAGCCAAAACATCCAAAGTCTCTCTGCAAGCATGCACTAAAGAACAGAAGTAGAAATGCTTCGGAAGTTTTACACCATGCACTAAAAATATTCTAAGTGTAAAATCTTCCGAAGCCAAGACCAACATCTTCCGAAGCCAAAAGTAAAGTCTTCCAAAGCTTCAAATACAAAGTCTTCCGAAGCCAAAGAGTGAAGACAGATATCTTCAAAAGACTTTTAGAGATATGCCTTTATCTGATGTACTTTACCATAAAGCTGGACCACCTTTCTGCTGCTACTCTGTAAAGTCACCAACTTATATGAGTTGGTGAAAGGTCCATGGTTTTGGTAACTATACATTGAGGTCTTGAGTCCATGCTTTCTAGTTTATGTACTTTTATCCTTTTTGTAATATATTAGGATGTGAGCTATGGCATGTCATAGTCACAAGTCAAAAGGCAGATCTGCCTTTTGACTCTACATTTGATTTTCTAGTTGTCTAGTCAATTGTATCCAATGGGCCTTCAAAGTATGGCCGGCTGTACGATGTAGTATAAAGTATCTCAAGTACTTGTAACTTTCTATCAATGCTTTGTAACTTGTAATAGAACTTGAGAAGCAATATACAACATTCTTGAAAACCAAATACTTGTGTTGTTTGCAATCTTGTTTTGTCTCACATTTACTTGTGTTCTTAGCATCTTTCACTAACAAGTTAACCAGTTCCCTATTTGATCTGTTAAGTGTTCTAAGCAACTCTCCTCATTCTGTTGTTGTGTTATAAGTGCATACCCTTCACCGGTCCTGCATTTGGTATCAGAGCATTTCAGGCTCTTGATATAAGATCTCACCATCTTAAGATCCCTCACAGACACAAAATACTTAACAACTCAACTGGAAGCTATAACAAAAGCTGATATGGAAATTGAAACTATGACAAAGTCCCCAATGATCACTCCTAAAGACTTTGATACTTGGTGTCAAAGAATGGAAGGCTTCATCAAGTCTCAAGACTCCAGGATGTGGGACTCAGTTGTTGAAGGACCTTACATACCAAGCACCACTTTTGCTACTGGTGGTGGTATGATTCCTAAGGTTGAGGCTGATTACTCTGAAGCAGATAGAAAGAGAATAGAGATTGATCAGAAAGCCATGATAGCCCTTCAAAATGTTCTTCCAAACTCCATCTACAGAGGCTTTAAGAAGTGTAAAACTGCCAAACATCTATGGGAAGCACTGAAGCTGATGTATGAGGGGTCCTCTGAAGCAAAGGAGAACAAGAAGGATCTCCTGAAGCAGCAGTTTGAAAACTTCACCTTCAAGGCTGGTGAAACCACGACTCACCAATACTTCAGGTATGTTGAGATTGTGGATACTCTAATGGATGTTGGAGTAACTCTTAAGAACAGAGACATTGTAACGAAGTTTATGTCCTCTTCCTAGACAATGGACACATTATTTTGTTTTTATCAAGAGGACTGAGAACCTTAAGACTCTTACTCTCATAGAGTTGTATGGTATTCTTAGTGGCTACCAGATGGATATGAACATGCAATACTCATCTGGTAACTCCAGCAATCATCTGAGTTCAGCCTTTATGTGGTTGAAAAGGAAAGCATTGAAACACAACATCATCTTATATGATTCCCTGACAACTCACAAAAGGGCCGTTTCATCACCTTCCTAGAGACTCCAAGGGAAAGCTACACTCAAGGAAGTCCTTTACAAGAGACAAGTTATTTTCATGCCTTTGTCTCTGCTGATGAAACTTCAGGCAACTTTCTCTTCACTCTTGAAGATTTGGACTGTATCAATCCAGATGATCTGGAGTACATGGAGATAGTCCAGCAGATGGTTCTTCTCACTCACAGAGCCAAGAAGTTCTACAAGAGGACAGGGAGAAAGTTTCCAAGCAATACAGCCAGTGGAAAGTTTGGGCTGGACAAAATCAAAGTAAACTGTTTCAACTGTAACCAGATGGGACACTTTGCAAGAGAGTGTAGGGCACCAAGGACAAATGGTGGCCAAGCATAAACCAGACCAAACTACACTGAGAAAGCCCCCCAGAATGAAAAGCCAAAGCAGCATGCTGTAGTTGCTGTTGAAGAAGGAGGCTTTGACTGGAGCTTTCAAGTAGAAGATGCATCTCCAAAAAAGGCACTCATGGCAGACCACGAGAAGCCAAGGTATTGGAACATCTTTGTACTCCTGAATGCATTGCTAAAGTTAATAGATACATGTCCTATAATTTGGAAATAAGATCTGATCTTGAGTCCTTCAATATCCTAAAAGCTGATTTTAAAAGAGGTGAAAATGATTATAAACTAAAGATACAGGACTTAGAGAAAACCATTTCAACTCTTAAACATGAGTATACAAACTACAGGACTCAGATCAAAGATCTCATTAATAAATTAACTGAATGCCAGGATGAGCTTGTGATCAGCAAAGCCAAGGCAGAAAAATGTGTTCTTGAAGAAGAGACCTTCAAGAACATAATATCCGCGTCCTTGCAAGCAAAAGTCTGTTATCAAAATAAGCAGGGACTAGGATCTTGTGAGATAGCTCCTCCACACACAATCTTGTCTGTAAGATCTCCAAGGTGTGGACCTTGTGATGATGAGCTTCCCTTCATAGATCCTGTGACTGAAGAGGATGAAGAGGAGATGGTGGAGAATGGCGCTGAGAAGAGTGAAGAAGAGCATTCAAAGAAGGGTCACCATCCCTCTGAGGAGAGCAAAGCTGTTAGGATGACCAAGTCAAGAAGAAAGAACTTGATCAAGAAGGCCAAAATAAAGTCCAAAAACGCCCAAGAGATCAAGGCCACCTTCAATTCTACACAGAAACAAGTCTTCATCTCTGTAGGATTTGAAGTGGTAAAGGCTGAAGACACAAACTTGAACTCCATCAACAAGAGTTCTAGTTCATGTCCAAATCATCCCATGATCAAGAAGAAGGTTGATCAGTTGTGCATTGCTGCTGTGCAACCTGAACCATCCAGCTCCAAAGGTAGTTCTAACCCCACAAGAATTGCCACAACATCTGCAAAGATGAAGATGGAGAAGGAAAGTGATCAAGTTCAGCCTTGTTCACAAAGAAGAACTCCTAGAAGGAAGAAAATGGATTGTGTTATGTGTGGGAGTACTTCTCATCTTGCTAAGGATTGTGTCTACAATTGAAGGAGTACTCTCCACATGACCAAGAAAGAAACTTCTAAGAGTTTGGAGAAGAAGAAACAAGCTTCGGAAGGAAAATCTGTTTCTTTCGGAAGCTCCAAAATGAAGAAGAAGACTAGTGGAAACTTGCATTCGGAAGAAAATTTGGTCTCGGAAGAAAGGAATACTTCCGAAGCACTGAAGCCTGCTGCAGTTAAAGCAAGATCTTCCGAAGGCCAGTCATCAAAACTTCCAAAGTCATCAAAACTTCCGAAGTATTGATGGTCAAGTCTAAGCTTCCAAAGGTGGTATGGAAGTCAAAGAAAGACCAAGTGGCTGAAAGTTCTTCATCAACATCAACAAATGATCCTTCTAGCATGACTATAGGATCAATTACTGTTGCATTGTCTTCAACTTCTTTTGATGAGCCCAAGACCAATGAAGCTTGGGTTTCCAAATGTAACTAATCATCTCTTTTGTGTAGGGACAGCTCAAGACAAACAAAAATGTATGGATCATTGATAGTGGCTATTCCACGCACATGACAGGCAATAGGTCACTACTCTAAAAGTTTGAAAGAATTGATGGAGGACCAGTTGCTTTTGGAGGAGATGCAGGAGGTTACATTACTGGAAGGGGCAAGGTCATAAATGGTAAGCTCGGCATTGAAAAGGTAAACTTTGTCAAGGAGCTTGGGTACAATCTTCTGAGTGTATCCTAATTTTGTGATCAGAGTCATAACATGCTCTTTACTGAGCATGAGTGCATTGTTCTCAGGCCCGGGGTGGTCATTCCTCATGAGCACATCTTGCTCAGAGCCCCCAGGAAAGGGAACATGTACAAGATGGATGTTGGTCCATGTGATCGAAAAACAGTGCAAATGAAGTGATGAATTGCTCAATATCTAACATCCATGCTAAACAATAACAATTGAGAAGATAGAATACAATTCTAACACATATTTGATAACAAAATGAACAATAACAATCAATAACATGAAGCACAATAATATTTCTGTGTAAAAACTGCTTGGAATAGGTAGCTTGCAACAATGATCCACGATTAGGGTTTTGCAAGCTTACCTTACAATGAGAATTGACAAAAGTATATATAAAAGTTGTAGTTTCACAGACAGTTTCGCTACCAGCGAAACTGTCATGCCGAAACTATAGTTTCGCCCGGCAGAACACAAGTTCGCCGGGTAAACTAGAACAACAAACTGTGAGCGAATGTACAGATTCGCTCACAGTTTCGCTGGACTGCCAAAAATACACAATTCAAAGAACATACAAAAGAAAACTAACAAAGGTCCTATTACAAGTAAAGTAAACAACTATACTAAGGTGAGTCCAACCTATACATGATCTTCAATACTCCCCCTAGGTTGGATCTCACTATCTTCACTCTTCTTGATTTGACTTTTCAGCTCCAGTTTCCTCTGCTGCCATTGATCTGTCTTCATCACCTTCTGCAGCAACAACCTCAGAAGCTTCAGCCAATGATCCTCCAAGGTTTTTTCCTGCATCACTAGCTTCTTTAAACTCATCCTGAGCTCTCACCCTTTCTGCTAACTTCTTGACCTCCGACCTTACTCCCCTGATCTTGTTGGCAACATTCATGAACAAACTAACTTCTTTTCTAGTTTCCTCTCCAGCCCCAACTTTAATGTGATTTTCACACAGTACCAAAAGGTCTTCATCACAAAACTTAAACAACTCCATCGGATCAAATACTCTGAACTCCTTTCCATGTTTAACTCTAATCACAGCCTCTCCAGTATTGTTGTCATAAAACCACTTCTCAAAGTCTTGTAGTTTTTGGGGAAGAGGATCAGCCAATCTTACCCGATTTACAGTCTTTGGAGGTTTAACTCTTAGTACAATCCTTCCTTTTCCTGTCTCCCAGTCTTTATCCTTCTTTGATCTCTTTCTTTCAGCTTTCATGTATCCAAAAGACTCAAAATTATCATTAAGTCCATTTTTTATCTCCTTCTCAAGAAATGATGCTCTTTCACTTAAGTGAGCATTGATCAGAGGTAGAGCTGCTAAACGTCTTAAATCCCATTTAGGCAAGGTCTTAAAAGCCTTCCTCTTAAGCATATAACTGATATTTCCTCCTCTTCTCTTGATCATAAACATCTTTAAGCTTGGATTGTAACACCAGCTTATAATTTTCTTATCAGCTTCCTTCCTACTTAATCCCTCCAAATGTTGGAACAAAGGAGTGATTTCTTCCACTTCCTTCTTTTCACCAACCAATCATTTTTATCCATTTCAAAAACATCTGCATCATCCTCTCCCTTCTTAGCAACATAGATCAATGGTCGCTCATCAACTTCATAAAACTCAGGTTCTGAATCATAGTCTATGAGTTGTTCATCTTCCTCTTCTTCATCAACCAATCCTTTGCCTTTATCAGATACTCCTTTAGTAGTAGCTGTAACAACAACTTCTTCACCAACCAGATCTTTTTCAAAATCAAACTGCATGTTTACAAACCCAGCCTCAATAATATCTTCCTCATCATTTCTTCCAACATCCTCTCTTGGAATTTCTTGCTCTCCTCCACCAGTAGTTGCTGCTCCAGAAGTGCCCTCTCCTACCTTAGATGAAGTACCCACATTCAGAAATGAGTACTTTGATGTATCAGTCAAATCATCTAACTCAGATTGAGTCAGTTGACTAGGTAGGCCGGCTGCAGCTTTCAGTTGTGTAATCTCCTCAAACAACTTCTTAATCAGTCTGTTTTGATCAACTAACATTCTCTGCATTCCTTCAATCACCTCATCTTTCTGTCTTTCTCTGATTTCCTGATTTGTAAGTTTAGTCTTAATCATACTCAGTTCATTAGCCAACGAAGTATTCAAGTTGCGTATCATATCCTCATCAAGATTTTCACTACCCTCTCTTCTAGCTGTAAATCCCTCATGTCTATGCTTGGTTCGCCGCTCAGGCTCAGCAAAATCAGTTTTCTTCTTAGACCTCCTTTCTTTCTCAACCCTGACTTCCTCAGCTTGTGCATCAATATCCTCTTCAAAATCATAATCCTTTTCTTTGGCATATCTCTTCCTTTTCTTTGTAGCATCAGCTTGCTGTACTCTTGTTTCTTCAGCTCTTTTATTCTCTGACTCATCCACCCGTCTAATATAGTTCCAGTTTTGGAGGATACATATTTTCCCTAAGATGGGTAATTTTACCACTAAAGTCGTGGCGAATGGCACAGCAGTCAGCAAAAATACGGGGATTCATCTGTACCAGCCTCTTGATCTCCCCATGTTTTGGAACATCAGGTATAAGATCATCAAAAATCATCTGAAGAAAACGAGGGTACAGCAGCCATTTGTCTTTCTTTACAGCCATCACATTCTCTGCCATACATGCAAAAATCAATCTAGCTATATTGGCCTTCTCCCCTTTACAACACAGCACCATTGCCTTAGCCCAATCAAGATTAAGTCCAACGGATCCACCCTTACGGTGATCTAGAATTTCGATAAAAACATGAGCGATGTATCTCCATTCTTTAGATAAGAATGACTTCTTGATCTCTTTCCTTGAACCAAAGGCTGGTCCCTCATATCCCATACTTCTAAAAGCTTGAAACACCTCAGATTCTGTCATAGCTACTTCATCTCCAGAATCATCTTCAAGTCTAAGAATCCTCGAAACATTCTCAGCAGTGATCGTCACTTCGTGATCAATAACTTTGGCAGTGATCCGCTGTACATCTCCTCTAGTATCATACTCTGCAGATCGCCAAAAATCTCTAATATGAAGATCATAAATAGTAGGCGAATGAGATATGGCATAAGCTATAGGTGATCTTTGAAGCCATCTGATACAATCTCGAAATCCAGCTGCCTTAGGATGAGTATCATCTAAAATGGCTGTGATGTTATTCCGCTCATCAAATTTGAGATTAGCCATGATAACCTGATGAAGAAAACAAATAAATTTGAATGAGAAATTATGAAAAGAAGAAAATAATACTAAAACAATGAAAACTAGCAGTTTCGGCAAGCGAAACAATAGTTTCGCTCATTAAGACATGATAGTTTCGCTGAACAAAACAGTTTCGACAATGAAAACTAACAGTTTCGGCAAGCGAAACAATAGTTTCGCTCATTGAAACATGTTATTTTCGCTGAACAAAAGACAATTTCGACAAGGTGAAGATAGATTAAAGAAGATTCGCTATTAATTTCTGCAAGCAAAAACATAGTTTCGCTGTAAAAAATTAGTTTCGCTGTTCAAAAATATAGTTTCGCTGTTCAAAAGAAAACATGACCAAGCGAAACTGTGCAAGTTTAAGACCAGATTTGCGAAACTAAAGATAATTTGGCGAAACTGTTAAGTTCGCCCGGACAGCATAACTTTACAGTTTCGCTGAGAAGATGAGAACTTTCGTTCAGTTTCGCAGAAGAATCTGCAATTTCGCTGGATGAACAGCGAACCCACCGAAGAGTCAAAATCCAAATGACTTAAAAGGAGATGATTTTAACCAGATTAAATGATATTACAAGGTTCGAAACTCACATGCGAAGCAAATGAAACGATTAATCAGTCCAAAACACAACCAAAATGCAAAATCGCCAAATAAAGTCACGGAGAAACCCTAAGAACCTACACAGATCGTTTTTGCGAAATTATGAGAAGAATTTCGCAAAAAGACTTAAATAGCAAATAGTTTCGCTGGGAGCGAAACTATAAATTCGCCCTGCGAATTTACAGTTTCGCCTAGGGAAACTGTAAGTTCGCTAAGAGATAACTAGTTGACAACTAATTAGTAAACCTAGCGAAATTGCAGTTTCGCCTTGCGAAACAATTAGCGAAAGTATAGTTTCGGCACCACCCCAACCCCCCTTTTTTATTATTATATATATTTTTTATTTTTTTATTATTTTTTTTATCATGAAGCACATCACATAATGAGATCTAAATTAATCAGAGATCACATTCTCTAGATATTTATGAACATAAAGATGATTAAAAATCATCGACCAGCAATGAGATCATACTGAATACAGGATCTGATCACAATCTGCACAGAAACAACTGAAATTAGAACAAATCAATAACGATTGCTGATATAATTGTCCACTTAAACTCATGCCTTATCCTTTTTCAACAAACAGCTTATGATTTGTTTAAGGTTCAATTAGATGCTTTAGAATGTTAGGACCCCACAATCATTTGGTAAAAACCCTCACCCAACCTCAGGATTTCTTGAATTTTGAATCAATCTACATAGAACAAGGCTTGTGCATTAGTGTGCAAATGATTATAAACAGAATATTTCATTCTGAAAGGAACTCATCGATAAGATGATTTGACATAATTATATCAAAATGGTGAGAGCTCCAGATCTATACTCACGTATAACAGAGGAGATAACCATTTAAACATGTGCTGATGAGAGCTCCAGGTCAGTACTATCGTACAGCAGAGGAGATCATCACTCCAGGTCAGTACTTCCGTACAGCAGAGGAGATTAGCACAGACACACGATACATCAACACAAGAATATACCAGCTATGGTTCAGGGAGATGACATATCAAAACAGAATGGACGAAAGATTCATTCTCAATCCAATTTTTGTCAGGACTCAGTTTTTGTGCAAGCCAAAACAATTGAGTAAATCCAGACATTCTTAAGCATGATGTTTAATTTAATCATAGAGCTGCTGTCTACTTTATTCGTCAGGCTGAGTCTATCAAGCATATCGTTAAAGAATCTGATCAATTTTCCTTAAAAATTTATGTGAAACAGAATCCAGTAACAGTTACTATCATTTCTCATTGAAGCACCGGTCATGTATAAAAATATACTTAGAGAATATACAATCATTTCTCATCATTTTAAATTCCGATCTCAGGATATGAAATTACTCCCCCAAATTTTTATTTTCAAATAATAAATAATTTCAATACATCATTTTTTATTTTTTTATTTTTTAATAAAAGGAATAGAAAATGAAAATTTAAAAAGATATTAACCCGAGCATAGAAATCAATTCATAAAAACGAGGTTTTCAAAAGTTTTTGTGAAAAGATCAGCTTTTTGATTTTTTGTATCGATGGGTATAATATCAATGAAACCCTTTTCTTGAGCATCACGAATCGCATGAATTCGTGTCTCGATATGCTTGGTTCGGGAATGATGAATAGGATTTTTAGCAATTCCAATGGCTGCTTCATTGTCACAAAATAATGGTGTATGGAGAAAATTAATTCCATAATCAATCATTTGGTGTTGGATCCAGAGAACTTGAGAACAACAGCTTGAGGCAGCAATATATTCAGCTTCCCCTGTAGAAAGAGAAACAGTAGTTTGTTTCTTGCTCTGCCAAGATACCAAGCAACTTCCCAAATATTGACATCCGCCAGACACAGATTTTCTGTTTAACCTGCAACCATTAGAATCACTATCAGAATAAGCATGTAAATCAAAATTCCCTCCATATGGATACCATAATCCCAAACGAGATGATCCTTTGAGATAACGAAATATTCTTTTGACAGCTTTCTCATGAGATTCCTTTGGAGCCGACTGATATCTAGCACAGTAACCAACAGCAAAAGTGATATCAGGACGACTTGCAGTAAGATACATGAGAGAGCCAATCATAGATCTAAAAAGATGAGGATCAACTGGTTTTCCATTTTCATCTGGAGTGAGACAAGTCTGAGCAGTAAAGGGAGTCATCTCAGTAGAAGCATCATCCATCTTAAATTTCTTCAAAATATCCTTAATATACTTCTCCTGATGAATAAGAATTCCTTCTTTCTGTTGTTCAACTTGTAATCCAAGAAAGAAACACATTTCACCCATCATACTCATTTCAAACCTTTGGCTCATAACCTCTTCGAACTCTCTACACAATTGAGAATTTGTAGATCCAAAAATAATATCATCAACATAAACTTGGACAAATATCATTTCACCATTCACTTCTCTTTTGAAGAGAGTCATATCAATGGTACCACGAGAAAACCATTGCTTAGAAGATACTGTGTAAGGGTCTCATACCAGATTCTGGGTGCTTGATGAAGACCATACAGAGATTTGTCAAGCTGGTGGTTGACACACATATATCTCCTCATCAATGTCTCCGTAGAGAAAAGCACACTTCACATCCATCTGATAGACTTTAAATTGTTTATGAGCAGCATGAGCAAGAAATATTCTGATTGCTTCAAGACGAGCAACTGGAGCAAAGACTTCTGTATAATCAATCCCTTCTTCTTGAGCAAAGCCTTGCACAACGAGTCTAGATTTGTTACGCACCACTACTCCTCGATCATCCGGTTTGTTCTTAAACACCCATTTTGTACCAATTGGATATTTGTTAGGAGGTAAGTCAACCAAGGTCCAAACTTTAAGCTTTCTGAACTGTTGAAGTTCCAATTGCATAGACTCCACCCAACAAGGATCCTGTAGAGCAGCATGAACGTTCTTCGGGACAATTTGAGAGATGAAGCATGAGAAAAGACAAACATTAATTAGACCAGATTGACTTCGCGTTCGAACACCATCAGAGATAGATCCAATCACGTTATCAAGTGGATGATCTTTCAAAGTTTTGTAATCGCTTGATGAAGGAAAGATGGTTGAAGAAGTATCGCCCATAGCCGGTGAAGGATTAGATGAAGGTGAATCGATGATAGGTGTTGGATCAGGTAAAGGAGAAGATGTATGAGGTAAAGAATCAGATGATGGTGCCGGATCAGTCATTGGAGACGAAGAACTAACATCAGTTGAAACAACATCATTTACTAATGAGTTGGATGGAACAGACGATGGAGATGATGAAATAATATTTGTTTGAGTATTTGGAATGGTACGTATCATCATCGAAAACTGGCAGATTGAACGAATTGAACACAGTATCGGAGTCAAAGAACCATGCTGGTTCAGATCTAACTTCAGAAGGATTAGATTCCTGCCAATCAACATAGAACGACTCTTGAACAATACGTGTTCTTTTGTTATAAACCCGATATGCCTTTTGCGAAGAAGAATAACCAACAAAGTAACACTCATCAGAAACAGCACCAAACTTTGTCTTTTGAGATTGAGTATTCAGAAGAGTGCAAGAACAACCAAATGGTCGAAAGAAAAAGTTCATAAGGAGTCTTCATTTTATCTTTCACAATTAACACCCGGTTTAGAACATATGAAGCACAATTTACAGCTTCAGCCCAGAAAATAATGGGTAATGAAGATTCTATCAGCATTGTACGAGCAGCTTCAACAAGAGTGCGATTCTTTCGTTCGGCAATACCATTCTGTTGGGGTGTTCTAGCAGCACTAAATTGTCTCACAATCCTTTTTTGAGCACAAAATGAATCGAGAATCTGATTTTTGAATTCAGTGCCGTTGTCACTTCTTAGTCCCATAACTTTTCTCTTACTGATTGATTCGATAGAAAGAATTAATCTCTGCAATTCCTCTGCAACCTCGCCTTTGTGTGCAAGAAACCTCACCCATGAATATCTTGAGAAATCATCTGTAACAACAAGACAAAAAGATTTTTTAGCAATTGATTTAACACTAATTGGCCCAAATAAATCAGTATGTAACAACTCAAGAGGACAAGATATGCTATTTAGAAGTTTGGGCTTATGAGGTTTCTTATGTTGTTTGCCCTTGGCACATGCCATGCATTTTTCATTAACAGAAAAATCTTTGAAGGAAGTCCTCTAACAAGGTTGTTCTTTACTAATTTATTAATATCTTAAAATTAACATGGCCTAAACGACGATGCCATAAGAGAGACTCAGAGGTTGATGCTTTTGAAAGAAGACAAGTTGCAGTAGCCTTTGATTCGCTTGAATTCATATCGAGAAGATACGTATCATGCTTTCTTGGAGCACGCATGAGAATCAAATCATCTGGAATTACAATCTCTGATTTTAAAAATAGACATTCATCAGATTTAAATAGAACAGGAATGTCTTTATCGCAGATTTGAGAAACACTCAGAAGATTAAAAGCCAATTCGGGAACATAGTTGACTTTTTCCAAAGTGAGAGAACCATTGGTAACTTCTCCTTGTCCAATCATTTTTCCACCCTTTTTATTACCAGCAAAAGCTACATATCCTCCATCTATAATCCGATAGTTGGTCAACAAATCCTTTAATCCCGTCATATGCTTGGAACACCCGCTATCAACATGCCATAAACTGTTTACAATCTTTGACGAGGACTCCTGAAAAGAATTAACAAATCAATTAGCCAGGAGTAATAGGAACCCAAGATTGAACAACTTTGCTTTTTAAAGAAACAGATTTTTTACAAAAGAAATTATTAACTAATTTTGTCAATTTATTTCCAAAACAGTTCCTATTAGAGGATCCTTGAATCAAAGAAGGACAATTTTTGACAAGATGATCCTCTTGACCACACCTGAAACAATGAGGTTTGAATCTAGGTCTGTGATGTGATGAGGTAAAAATAGGATCAATAATAATCTCCTCATCACATTCAGACAAACTAGAATCAACATCACTGAATGTCTCATACAACTCATGAGTTTGATGTTTATTTGAACAAGAATTTTTCTTTACAAAATTAGAACAAGATTCATCTGACATATCAGTAAAACTTGTACCACTGGTACTGGTGTCAGATGAAGAAGAAATACATTTCTCAGATGACGTCATATTTAATGGTGTGAAAGATGGAATAGGTTGAGAAAAGAACTTTTCGAAACAATTAGTTTTAAGTTGCTCAGTTGTTTTTGGAGAAAGATCAGATGCATTACATTCATTATGAGAACAAAAATCATCACTACCATGATCTGAATTACAAGATGGAATAAAACTATCATGAGAACATGAGACATTCAAGTCTGTTACATTTGAACTAGAAACAAAAACAGAATTTAAACTAGACTTATGATCTAAAAAAGACTGCTGATTTTCAGGTGTACTAGAACTAGTGCATCCAAGCCCACTAGTTGGTCCATAGTCGTAGTCTTCACGAATGTACTTAGAGTTATTCCCCACTAAACCTGCAGACATACTGTCAGTATCTGTTTTGATTAAATCATTAGAAGGATGAGGAACAGGCATAGGAGAATAACAGTATGTACTAGGTGGAGGATAAACCTGTACATTTTCATAACCCAAACCTGTTTTAATTCTTGCTCCCCGTTGAGATTTACAAAGATCATCATGTTTCATTCCAGAAATAGTCCATTTATCTAACTTTGACTGAAGTTTGCTTGCTTCAAATTCAGTCAAAGTATTAATCTCGACATTTCTTTCCAAAACGATTCTTTTTAAATGATCATTTTCTTTTAAAGCCTCATTTAATTTCACAAAATATTTTGATTCATTCATTTTAAGTTCATCATTAATTCGCTTTAAATCCTTTTCATTATCAATTAACAAACGGTTAGCCTTATAAATCCCAAATAATCTAATTTTACAAGCAGGTGAGCACATATCCTGTATTACCTCATATGGAAGTCCCATTACCATCCTTTCAGCAGCTAAAGCTTTGTCACACATGCATACTGGAGTACTTGATTTCTTTTCCTCAACAGTAGCAGCAACATCATCCTTTTCCTTTCCTATCTCATCTCTTGAATTTCTTTTCTCACTTAAACCTGCATTTTCATCTTTTCCATTTCCATCAGCTTTTTCTTCTTTCCCATTTACAAATGACTCATTTTCTCTTTTGAATTCCTTGAACAGCACAAATCCATCTTCACCATCTACTTCTTCATTACTTTCCACAAACTCAGCAACTAACGCGTGATTGATCTCAGTTCTTGTTTCTTCCACCTCTGCACTCCAGTCAAAGTTCGAAATCAAAGCCGACTCCTTTTTTAGATTCACTTCTTCCTTTTCTTTCTCTGCTGTCAGTCTTGGTACTCCAGAGTTACTAGGATCTGTGACAATTGGTAATGGACATTCACGTTTGAAATGTCCCAATTGTTTACAATTAAAGCACCTCAATTTTGACTTATCAAATCCCAGTTTTGAAGTAGATGATTGACCACCAAAGTTCTTTCGTCCTGTTCTTTCCATAAATCTTCGAGCTCTTAAAGTTAACATCGCCATTTGCCATTGAATATCAGTTTCTTCAAGATCATCAGGATCAACCTGATACATGTCCTCCATAGTCATTCCTTTACCTTTCAGTTCTCCAGCAACAAGAGCTTCATAGCTCTGAACAAACATTCCAAAAAGAGCCATTGTTTCTGATGGAATTGGAGTTTCAGCATTGACCTTAGAATTACCCAAATCTCTTCCAACATGACTATTCCCACTCGAGAAATTACTTGTATTGCTCCCTCCTTGAATTGGATTTTGTATGTGAGAGTTTGCAGCGGATGACAACAAAGCAGCATTTTGAGAAAAACCAGATGTGGGCATCATAGTCTGGTTAAATTCCCTTCTTTTCATATCCAACTCAAAAGATTTCAACTTGTTAATGATATCCATCAGCTTGTAATCTGTGAACCCTCTTTCTTGTTTAAGCATTCTCACTTGAAGACTCCACTGTGGTGGAAGAGAATCGAGAAGCCTATTAACTTGTTCACTGTTGGAGAGCCTTTCATCATATTTCTTTAAAGTGCTTGAGACGGTTAAGAAACGGTTTGTAAGATCTGTCAGACTCTCATTCTTGTATCCCACAAATGAATTGAACTCTTTTTCAGCCTGAATACTCTTATCTTTTACCAAATCTGCATTACCATCATAAAATTCACATAAAGCATCGTAAAGAGATTTAGCATTTTTATGCTCTGCAAAACGATTGTAGATGTCTGGAGCTAAACAGAGAGTTAGAGCACCAAAAGCCTTTTGATCACGATCAATCAATTTCAGATCTCTTTCAGTATAGGAAGATGGGTCCTTGTTCTGAGAAACAACATCACCAACAGTAACCGTTGGTATGTGAGGACCAGAAGTAATCGATTCCCATTGATTATGATCAGTGTAGAAGAAGAAAGCTTTGAGACATCTCTTCCAATCTTCAAAATTATCTCCATTAATGAGTCTTGGAGGTCTATTAGGAGCAACACTTTCAAGATCAGCAAGTGTGAGAGTAGTTAATTTCGACATTATAGTTTCGGCAGAAAGGTTTATAATTTCGCTGACAAATTCGCAGAAAAAGATGACTTGGATGACAATTTCGCTGAAGAATTACTTTCGCTGACAATTTCGCTGAAGCTGACACTTTCGCTAGCAATTTCAGCAGCACTTTCGCTAGACCAAAGACACCACTGGCTTAGTTTCGCTGCTAACTTCGCACGAAACAAGCTTGAACTTTTGTTCAAAAACAAATTCGGCAGCAATTTCGCTTGTTGATCGTTCACAAACACTGATGAACTTTCGTTCAAGGGCTTAGTTTCGTAGAATCTCTAGAAAACAACTTCTGATGCAAGATAGCTCATAATTTCGCTGAAAGATGATGACAGTTTCGCTGTAAGAACACCAATTTCGCTGATCGATCTCAAAACCCTTTTTCACCTCAAAATCAATCTGAAATCATCCAAAACTCAATGAATTTGAGATCTGATGATTGTAGAATCTTCCTCAATCAAAAACGAGCATAATTCAATCAATTTCCATGTCAAAAACACCTTATAATCCAATGAAAATTGATTGAGACTAGATATTGAACAAAAACCACAAAAACTCAACAAATCAAGAGCACTAAGGCTCTGATACCATATTGTTGGTCCATGTGATCGAAAAACAGTGCAAATGAAGTGATGAATTGCTCAATATCTAACATCCATGCTAAACAATAACAATTGAGAAGATAGAATACAGTTCTAACACATATTTGATAACAAAATGAACAATAACAATCAATAACATGAAGCACAATAATATTTCTGTGTAAAAACTGCTTGGAATAGGTAGCTTGCAACAATGATCCACGATTAGGGTTTTGCAAGCTTACCTTACAATGAGAATTGACAAAAGTATATATAGCAGTTGTAGTTTCGCAGACAGTTTCGCTACCAGCGAAACTGTCATGCCGAAACTATAGTTTCGCCCGACAGAACACAAGTTCGCCGGGTAAACTAGAACAGCAAACTGTGAGCGAATAAACAGATTCGCTCACAGTTTCGCTGGACTGCCAAAAATACACAATTCAAAGAACATACAAAAGAAAACTAACAAAGGTCCTATTACAAGTAAAGTAAACAACTATACTAAGGTGAGTCCAACCTATACATGATCTTCAATGGACTTGCAAGAAACATCTCCCTCAGGAAAAGTTTCATGCTTTCTATCTAAAGCAAATAATGATGAATCTTTCCTCTAGCATAAAAGAATGTGCCATGTAAACTTTAAAAACATGAATAAATTAATTAAGAATGATTTGGTAACTAGAATACCAAAGAAAGAGTTTACAAGTGATGACCACTGTATTGCATGCTTGAAAGGGAAGCAACACAAGGTATCTCACAAGCCAAAGGAAAGAAATTCCATCATTAATCCCCTACACTTATTACATATGGATCTCTTTGGCCCCACCAGTGTAATGAGTCTAGGAAGGACCTCTTATTGTTTGGTGATCACAGATGATTTTACAAGATTCAGTTGGGTCTTCTTTCTTAGAACTAAGGATGAGACTCCTGAGATTCTGAAGAATTTCATCTTAAAGATTGAGAATCAATGTGATCACAAGGTCAAAACCATAAGATGTGATCAAGGAACTGAATTCAAGAATCAAATCATTGATACATTTTGTGATGAAAAAGGTATTACAAGACAATATAATGCTCCCAGGACTCCTCAGCAAAATAGTGTTGCTGAGAGGAGAAATAGGACACTAATTGAAGCTGCAAGACCTATGTTGTCTGACTATAAACTGCCCATCACCTTCTGGGCAGAGGCAGTGAACACTGCTTGCTATGTGCGAAACTGAGTTTTAGTGGTTAAAACACATGGTAAGACTCCTTATGAACTTTGGCACAAGAGAAAACCTTTCATTGGTTTTCTCAGGTCATTTGGATGTCCTTGCACCATCTTGAATACCAAGGATCAAATTGCCAAGTTTGCTGAGAAATCAGATGATGGACACTTTATTGGATACTCTTCTCAAGCTAAAGCTTATAGAGTATACAATCTCAGAACTAGAGTAGTTGAAGAGTCAGCCAATGTGACTTTCAATGAGCACACTCCCAGTGTGAATGGTTCTGGTCCGGATTGGCTATTTGATCTTGATTTAGTTACCAACTGTTTTAACAAATCTTGTGAGAATATTTCAGTATCTATAGATATATTACCACTAGGTGATCCTGGCCTAAGATTTGAGCTCAGAAGACCTTCAAGTTACACATCTTCAGCTCTAGTGGTAACTATTCCTGCAAATGAAGCTTCTACTAGCACATCAATGACAAATCCTACTAATCCTTCTGGGTGCCTTCAAATTCCAGCTTAGAGGCATAAAACTCAGAAGAAGGAGCTTCAAATGTTGGAGAAAATGGTGGTGGTGAAAGTGATCAAGAATTTCTTGATGCTGATAACCACTACATTGAAGACAACATCAATGATGTCACACACTCATTGGATCAAGTCAATCTTGATAAGTGTGCTGATGTGGAGGATGAATCTTCTTTGCCAGATAAAAAATTTTCAAATCTAGATCTGTCTAAGCAACATGTTGTGACCCCTCAGCTAAGGATCCACAAGTCTCATCCTACCACAAACATCATTGGAGATGTTGATTCAGGGGTGACAACAAGAGGACAAACCCATGAAGCAAATGTTTGTCTTCACTCTTGTTTCTTGTCCCAGATAGAGCCAAAGAAAATTGATGAGGCTCTAAAGGATGGAAGTTGGGTTGAAGCTATGCAAGAGGAGCTGCTTCAATTCAAAAGTCAAAAGGTTTGGAACCTATGTCCTCTTCCTTAAGGGAAGACTACCATAGGAACCAAATGGGTTTTTAGGAACAAGAAGGATGATAGAGGACTTGTCATCAAAAACAAGGGGTTGTTCAAGGATATACTCAAGAAAAAGGAATTGACTACATAGATGTTTTTGCTCCTGTGGCAAGACTTGAAGCTGTTAGAATATTCCTAGCTTTTGCTGCATCCAAGAATTTCAAGGTCTATCAACTTGATGTCAAGTGTGATTTTCTTTATGGGGTGATTGATGAAGAGGTGTATGTTAGACAACCACCTGGGTTTGCAGATCCTGATCATCCTGATTATATCTGCAGGCTTGATAAAGCTCTTTATGGGCTGCACCAAGCACCGAGAAAGTGGTATGAGACTCTATCTCAACATCTCTTTCAACATGGCTACAAAAGAGGTACTATAGATGGAACCCTCTTCATTAAAAGAACAGGAAATGACATAATGCTAGTTCAAGTATATGTAGATGACATTATCTTTGGGTCAACTAATCCAAAGCTCTGCAAAGACTTTGAGAAGCTGATGAAGGACAAGTTTGAAATTAGTGCCATGGGGGAACTCAATTTCTTTCTAGGAATTCAAGTGAAGCAAGTTGATAATGGCATCTTCATAAGTCAGTCAAAGTATGTACAGGACATACTTAAAGGTTTAACATGACTGATTGTAAGGTTGCTAAGACACCCATAGCCAGAAATCACTCCCTTGGACCTGATCTTGAGGGGGAGTGTGTTGATGAACATCTCTATAGGGCAATGATTGGGTCTCTTATGTACCTCATAGCCAGCAGGCTAGATATCATGTTTGCTACATGCATTTGTACAAGATATCAAGCCAACCCCAAGATGTCACACCTGGTCACTGTCAAAAGAATTTTAAGATATCTCAAAGGTGCTCCATCACTTGGCCTTTAGTATCCAAAGAATTCTGACTTTAATCTGTATGATTATACAGATAGTGACTATGGTGGTTGCAACATGACTTCAAAGTCTACATCAGGGGGATGTCAATTTCTTGGTGGAAGAGTAGTCTCTTGGCAATGCAAGAAACAATCCTATGTGTCTGCATCAACTGCTGAGGCTGAATACATTGTTGCTGCAAGTTGCTGTGCTCAAGTGCTTTGGATTCAAAATTAGATGCTGGACTATGGATTTAAATTTAAAGAGACTCCCATCCACATAGACAACAATAGTGCTATCTCCATCACAGAGAATCCTGTACAACACTCAAGGACAAAGCATATTAATATCAGGTATCATTTGATTAGAGATAACTTTGAAAAGGGATTAATCAAACTAGTCAAAGTTAACACAAATGAACAATATGTTGATCTGTTCACCAAAGCTTTTGATGAGCAGAGATTTAAATATCTTGTATCAGCTATTGGGATGATTAACTTTGAATAGCTTTTCTTCAAACTTAATCATATTTATTTCTAAAACCTGTGTGTCCTAAGTTGTCTATTATATCACATTCATAAGCCCTTGTTTTCTTTGGAAGAAAATCTTTTCAAAAGACTTTTCTTAGATTTTTAAAAATCTTGATCTCTTCGGAAGATTTTATAATTACCTTTGGAAGAAGTTTATGTCTTAGTAAAAAAATAATTGCTTCAGTGATTTTACATTCGGAAGAAATTTCTGAAATATCTTCTGAAGCTTAAAATCAACTTAAGTACTTTGTATGTTTTCAAAGAACAAGTTTGTTCCGAAAGCAATTTACCTTCGGAAGTATATATTCTTCTTAGAATAAAAATCTCTGAGTGTAAATTCTCTTCCGAAGCAAAATTCTCAAAAACCTTTGAAATCTCTTCCGAAGCCAATTTGCCTTCGAAGCTTTTTCTTCAGAACTTCCGAAGCAAATAACCTTCGGAAGATGTCTCGACTTCCAAAAAAACTACTTTTTGGGCAAAAGTAAACTATTTTTCAGAGGTGGGACCGACATCCGAATTTCAAAGTTTATCCTATTTCATTAACTTTGTCTTAAATCCTTTTCACATAAATGCCCAACGGTTCCCCTTCTTTCACTATCTTCCTAAATTACACTATTCTTTAAACCTAAATTCTCCCAAACCGCCTTTTGTTCTTCATCTTTCTTCATCCTTAGGCTTCTAAAATGGCAACCTAAACCTCAGAAACAACCCAGATTTCTCCATACAACTTCACAGGCAACATAACCAAGTTGCTCTGTTAAGCTCTGAGAAAGATGAAAGTTTCTCAGAGATTTGCCGTTTCTTAGCTCTATCAAACTACTTCACCTCCCTAACCATTGATCCTACTCTCTATGAGGATCATCTGCTTGAATTTTGGAAGACCTGTCAAGAGATCATTATGGATGGGGAGAAGGCACTGTTTGCCACAGTGCAAGGGAGGACAATCTTCATCACTCCGGCCATCATGAACACTCACTTACAGCTGGATGATGAAGAAGGTAAGTTGTCCTTCCCAAGGAAGCTGTAAATCATTCCTTTGAGCAGATGGGCTATGAGGTAGATTTCTACGTAAAGACCTTCAGGAAAGGAAAGGTCTCATCCCAGTGGAAATACTTGCTTCATGTGGTTATCCATAGCTTGTCAAACAAGCATGGAGGGTGAGACCAGATTCCTGAGGATCTCTCCTTCATTGTACATGGAATGGTTCAAGGGGTCAAGTTCAGGTACTCTCAATTTGTTTATACAAATTTGCTTGCTAACTTGGACTCCTTAGAGTATTATATGTTTCCTAGATATGTTCTACACATTCTCAACTGTGAACTGGGCTCACAGTTGAGGGAAACATATAATATTATTAAATTGGGACAAATGAAGCCCGACATCTTTAAAATTATGAAGAAGCCAACTGTAGGCTTCTCAGGGGTAGAAACAGCCCTTGTCCCAAAAATGTTAGAGCTCATTGCTCAAGGTGACAACCTAGCAACACAAGCTAGTGTTGAACCCACACCTTCTACCTATCAACCACCAAAAAGGCCCCAAGTCACCTCACCTACCAAAGAAAATCCAAATGAACCCCTGCTCAAGCTATTGAGTTTGTGTAGGCCCCCATATACTCACCCATATAGGAGGAAGTGGACACTAGAGCTCCCACTTCCCCTGAGGAGTAAACCACTCCTATCTCTTCAACAATCAGGGCTGAGGTTCCTCATGCTCACCCTGATGATCTCACAAGCCCAACTGCCTTAAGACTTCACTCTGAGTCTCAACACTCAAGTGAACAACCTTCAGGGGACAGTTACCATCCCCAGCCTTTAGACTTAAATCAACCCATTCCTAACCTCTCATTCTATACTACTGAAGACTTAGGTTTCAGTGGGTACCATGAGTCTCTCTACTCTTTCCCTACTCAAAGAGAGATGAGTACTCTGGAGTCTCCTTTGTCTAGCCCACATCAGTCACCCATAACTGAGGTGGATACTTCTGAACATGTTCAGGATATCCATATGGAAGAGGCTCTCACTTTGAAACTGATTACATCATTAAGACCTCAACCATGGAAACTTAGTCCATTGACACCTCAACTGAGAATGTCAATGTGCAGAGGAAATCCAGCAGCCAAGAACCTAAGGCTGGTGGTGAGAGAGAGGACTTTGATCCAATCATCTCATCCCCCAATGATTCTTCTGATGAAGAAGAGGGGAATCTGAGACTAAAGGTGCAAAAACTGTGAAAAACATGCTCCTATTAGTCTCTAAGGTTAGTCACCTTGAATCCAGGTGACTACCCTGCATAATAGGGTTAATGATCAGCAACTTGAGATATCTTATCTCAGGGAAAAACTAGCTGGGAGACCTTTAAGATGAGCTCAACCAGGAACACAAGAACCTGTGAATGTGATTGACCTAACCTCTAGCTCACTTATGCAAGAGGGTGATGCTACCAAAAAGGGGAGAAAGTCATTACAGTCACAAAACCTAGGAGTTCTTCAGGGAGTATGGACATTGAGGATTCACCATCCTCACTTGCAACTGTGCATACTCAGCAACTTCCTCAATTTCACATTAATGTGGACATTATAGACTCTGTCATTAGGAGTCTCTTTAAGGAAGGCATTCCAAGGGTTGTGTCATCTCCACCTCAAGGAACTTCAAACTACATTATTGGGTGGAGGTATGATGCTGATAGAAGAGCCCTCATTCTTCACAGAGTTCAAGGGCAGCAAGAAGTGTTCAATTTTCAGACCTTGGACTACTATGAAGTTCTTGACCTGAAACAACATGCCACTTGTCAACCCAAGCAAATCAAGAC
Source organism: Flaveria ramosissima (assembly GCA_025215565.1). Lineage (NCBI taxonomy): Eukaryota > Viridiplantae > Streptophyta > Magnoliopsida > Asterales > Asteraceae > Flaveria > Flaveria ramosissima. Next base: position 20,875,500 of record CM046030.1, read on the forward strand.
AAGCTGAGAGGTTAGCACTTAGGATTCAAGACAGAATTACTGAAGAGTTCAGCCTTAGAAGGAGACAAAGGAAATCAGGTAATGTCATTGGTCAACTGGATGCTGAGGCAGACCCTGATATTAGCTTCAAAGGGAAAACATTGGCTGAAGGCCCAGAGATAGAGCCTGAAAGTCCTGTCACACCAACAACTGCTTCAGAAATTCATTCCCTCAGTTAAACACCTGCTAGTGAAGGTGTCTCACAACCTCTCTCTGGCCAGAGCTTGGATGCTACACCAAACAATGAATACCAAACCTCTCTCTACCCTGAGTCACAATGGTCTGTGGGTGACAAAGGGAAAAGGATTTTGACTCCTGAGGAGATTGAGGACAAGGAGAGAGAGAGGAAGAGGAAGCTAAGGGGAGAAAGTTCCTCTGGGTCTTCAGGCTTTATGCAAGCTGCAATCAGGGCAGCCCCCAGACCAAACACTCAAGAAGATGAGTTGAGGGCAGTCAGGATTACTTACATGTAGACCAAGAACTATGACATAGATGAGATTATATCTCTCCCCTTAGAACAATTAAATGAACTGGCTAACATGGAAGTGTCAAGAGAGATGAAGGAAGCAGAGGATGCAAGATTACTTCTTCAATTCAAAGAGGAGAAGAGACAAAAAAGATTATACAAGCATGCTCCAACTCTCTCACCAGTTCAGGAAAGTCCTGTGCAAGAGGATGTGGCTGCTACACAAGAACATCATGTAGACAAGGAAACAGATAGGCAAAACATGATCAACTACCTGAGTGCCACAGGTCTCTACCAGGCATCTACACTTCTTCCCTTGTCCTTTGAGTATATTGAGTTTGAGTATCTCAAACAGCTTGAACTTTAAGTGCTCAAAGAACAAAAGGCAACAAAAAGAAAGATGAGGGAAGATGCTGCAAAGTCAAGAGCTATCATCCAAAAGAGTATGAAGAAGTCTGCTGACAGACAAAGGATGATGAGCTTCTTGAAGCTGTATGGATTCTTCGAAAGGAGACTTGGCCCTATGTCTCTATCCACAATGGATGAGCATATCAGGATAATCAAGCAGAAGATCAAGAATGGAGAGCTGATTGACTTATACTCTCCTCCAAGTCAAATACCACCTGAAGTGAATGTTAAGGTTGAACAACCTGAGACAACACAACCTGGACCTCCTGCTGAGCCTCAGCAAGCTTCATCTTCTGATCCACAGCAGGGTCAAACTCCCTCTCCTTCTGAACCTGTGAGGGAGGAACACCCAACTGAGAAAGACAAGGATGATCAAGAAGGTGTTCCAGACCAGTATTCTCAGTTAAAGTCTTCTAAGAGGAAGAAGAGGATGTTTTCCAAGCCAAAGTCTACGAAGAAGAAGCCTGAATCATCCACCTCTACACCTCAGGCTGCGTTAGATCAACCTGAGGAAGTGCATGAAGAGGCAGCCCAATCAACTCCAATTCAAGTGGCTCCTCTTGCAGCTGAGACACCTATCTTATCTTGGACGAATGTGGAAGAAGCTCTTAAAGAAAGCAATTGGGTTGAATCAATGCAAGAGGAGTTGCTTCAATTCAATAAACAAAAGGTATGTAATCTATGTCAACTACCACCTGGTCAAGTCCCAATTGGCATAAAGTGGGTGTTCAGAAACAAAAGGGACGATAGAGGTTTGATTATCAAGAAAAAAGCAAGACTTGTGGTTCAAGGATACACACAAGAGGAAGGCATAGATTACACTGATGTCTTTGCATCTATTGCAAGACTTGGGGCTGTGAGAATCTTCCTTACTTTTGTAGCATCCAAGAACTTCACAGCCCATCAACTTGATGTCAAATGTACATTCTTGTTTGGGGAAAAAGATAAAGAAGTCTATGTATGTCAACCACCTAGATTTGAAGACCCACAGTACACCAACTATGTGTGCAAACTGGATATAGCTCTTTATGGGTTGCACCAGGCACCTAGGCTATGGTATGAGGCATTGTCTCAATTTCTTCTAAAGCATGGCTATACTACATGCACATTACACAAGACATTGATAATAAAGAAATCGGGGAAGGACATATTGATCATACAAGTCTATGTTGATGAAATCATATTTGGTTTTTCAAATAACCAAATGTGTAAAGACTTTGAAAGCATTATGAAAAAGAAATTTGAGATGAGTTCCATGGGAAAGATGGATTTCTTCCTTGGAATTCAAGTGAAGTAGATGGAAGAAAGGTTCATCATAAATCAATCTAAGTCAAGGACATCTTACTAAGATTTGAGATAAAAGATTAAAAGCAAACCAAGACAACTATACCCAGAAATCACAATCTTTGTCATGATTCCGAGGGGAGGATATTGATCAGCATTAGTACAGGGTAGTTATTGGATCTTTGATGTATCTTACTTATAGCAGACTTGATATCATGTTTGCAACTGGCATCTGTGCAAGTCATCAGGCTCCTCCTAAGTTGTCTCACGTAATTGGTGTCAAGATAATTCTAAGATATCTCAAAGGAGCTCCCAAATTGTGTCTTTAGTATCCTAGGAATAAGGATTTCAATCTCTATGGTTACACTGATAGTGATTATGGTGGCTGCAACATAAACAAGAAATCCACATCGGAGGATGTTAATATCTTCGTGGAAGGATCATGTCATGGCAATGTAAGAAGCAATCATGTGTCTCTACATCAACTGCTAAAGCTGAATACATTGTTGTTGCAAGCTGCTTTGCTTAGTTGCTATGGATTCAAAATCAGATGTTAGACTATGGTTTCAACTTCTTGGAGACTCCTATCCACATTGACAAAAAGAGTGCAATTTCTATCATTGAGAATCCAGTCAGGCACTCTAAAACAAAACACATCAATATCAGGTACAATTTCATTCAAGATATCGATATATTGAAAACCTTTTAAAACGTGTCTTGTTTATGTTGTCTTTATACAATCTAATCTCTGTTACAATAGGTTTTTCCTTCAAACTTTCTAAGTATAAATTCTTCCGAAGTGAAATTAGCCTCAGAAGACATCCATGTCTATCTTCCAAAGGCAAATTCCTCTGCACAAGTATTCTCACTCAAAGACTCTTTCACCTCGGAAGAAAACTTGATCATAAATCAAATATACTTTCTAAGCTTACAAACTCTTTCTCACGGAACACCACTTTACTCTCGAAAGCAAATTTGACTGCAGGACCGTTTAAAGGTGGTCACTTACAACACAACAACACAATGAGGAGAGATCTTTAGAACACTTAACATATCAAATAGGGAACTGGTAACTTATATGTAAGATACTAAGAACACAAGTCACCTATGAGACATAACAAGATTGCAAACAACACAAATGTATGGTTTTCAAGAATGTTGTATATTGTTCTCAAGTTCTTTTACAAGTATTACAAAGCATAAAGAAAAGTTACAAGGACCTGAGATACTTTATACTACATCCTACAGTCCGCCATACTTTGTAGGCCAGCTGGATACATAAGACTAGACAACAACAAAATCAAATGTAGAGTCAAAAGGCAGATTGCCTTTTGACTAGTGACTATGACATGCCATAACTCACATCCTAATATATTACAAAAAGGATAAAAGTACATAAAGTAGAAAGCAAAGACTCAAGACCTCAATGTACAGTTACCAAAAGCATGGACCTTTTCACCACTCATGTAAGTTGGTGACTGAACAGAGTTGCAGCGGAAAGATGGTCCAGCTTTATGGAAAGTACATCAGATAAAGCATGTATTCAAAAGTCTTCGGAAGAAATTTGTCTTCACTTTTGGCTTCGGAAGACTTTGTCCTTGAAGCTTCGTAAGACTTCACTTTTGGCTTCGGAAGATGTTGGTCTTGGCTTCTGAAGATTTTACACTTAGAATATTTTCTAGTGCATTGTGTAAAACTTCCATAGCATCTCTACTCTTGTACTTCTGTGCATGCATGCAGGAAACACTTTGGATGTTTTGGGTGAATTAGCCTTATATTAACCTTACATTGTCCTTGAGATATGGATTGCCTTCGGAAGTAAAAATGGTCTCAGAAGACATTACAAGGAAACTTAATTGTTTTCTCTCGGAAGAAAACTTTACTAAAATCTTTAGGCCCCACTCTATAATAGTAAGATTTTATTAATGATTGTTGGAATATTTTAAAAGTAAGACATTACCACCCCTGTCAAATTGAAACTTAAACTATCCTTTCACGTTATCGGTTTGATATTTTATCCCCCATTTAAAATGCTTCCAACTCTCTTTCTTTACTTTCTTTACCTTCACTAAATCCCCAAAATTTCCACTATCTTCTTCACTCACTCTCAACTTCCCTCAATCAAACAGTTCTTTAACAACAATGGCCTTGAGTCCCCAACATAACCAAGTCGCAACCCTTCAATCTTCAAAGGATGCCGACTTTGCCCCAATCGTCCAGTTTCTGACCCAATCCGCATACTTTACCACCCTCACTATCAATCCCACCATCTACTCTAACCATATGGTCGAAATTTGGGCCAATGGTCAAAGCAAGATGCTTAATAATGAAAGGATCATCAGATTGAGGATCTGCGGTTAAGAAGTTATTATTAGTGAAAGAATCATCAGGGAGCATCTAGAGCTTCATGATGAAGGCGCCCCTACTGAATTCCCCAAGTCTAAGTTGGAGGACACTTACACACAAATGGGATATGATGGAGATGTGAGCAAGTCAACTGTCTACATGTTCAACATCTCCTACAACTGGAAGTTCTTGCTTCATATCGTTCTACATTGTCACTCCAACAAATCAGGGGTTTGGGGTCAAATCCCATAAGATTTGGGCTGCCTAGTCCACGTGTTGGTCAAAGGCATCCGCTTCAACTACTCTTGATTTGTGTTGAATAACCTATGAGGTAACCTCAACACGGATCCATTTTACATGTATCCCAGGTTCATTCAGCACATATCAACTATGAGCTGGACCAGGACAAGCTTCAATGTGAAGATATCCTTCTTGTCTTTCATATGAGGTCGAGCATCTTCAAAACACTAAAGAAGGTTTCCACCAACTTCACCGGAAGATTCACTGATCTTCTTCCAGGTATGCTTGAGCCAATGGCTCCTAGAGACATTCCAGCAAACCCAACAGGTGATGAACCCATACTAGCCACCACTTCAACGCCAACCACATCTTCCCACCCAATCAAATTCACCTATCAAAGAAGCCTCAAACGAACCCTTGTTCAATCTACTCTGATTGAACAGGTCCCCTCTGTTCAAACCAAAAGGGCTAGAGTGGAACTTAGGGCTCCCCCTCAGCCAGATGTCCAACCATCCTCCACCATGGACCTCAAGATCAATGTTGAGTCTCCTCAGTCTTAGCCTGATGAGCTCGAAACCCAAACTATAAGCCCTCAGGGTGAGTCTCAACACTCCCTAAGCAGCCAAAAAGGGATAGCCACATCACTGGCTCAACTGCTAATGCAAAGGTGCCATTAGGTGCTGACCAAGGTCCCGGGTCAATAGATTTAACCTCGTATCCTTCCTTGACCTACTAACATGATCTGATGAAGATATCATTTTTCATTATTGCAGGACCATTAAAGGGTACTTGCTTACAACACAACAACACAAAGAGGAGAGTATGCAACAACACTTAACAGATCAAATGGGAAACTAGAAACCAGTTTTATGAGAACTAAGAAACACAAGTATATAAGAGACAGAACAAGAACAACACAAATAGTTGGTTTTCAAGGTTGATGTATATTGCTCTCTAGTTTCTTACAAGTGTTTTCAAAGCAATGGTTTATGATACAAAGGACCAGAGATACTTATACTACAACCTACAGTCGGCCATACTTTGAAGGCTAGCTGGATACATGATCTAGACAACAAAATCAATGTAGAGTCAAAAGGCAGATTGCCTTTTGAATAGTGACTATGACATGCCATAGCTCACATCCTAATATTTTGCAAAAAGGATAAAGTACATAAAGTAGAAAGTTACAGACTCAAGACCTCAATGTACAGTTACCAAAAGCATGGACCTTTAACCAACTTTTGTAAAGTTGGTGTCTTATCAGAGTTGCAGCGGAAAGGTGGTCCAGCTTTATGATAAAGTACATCAGATAAAGGCATATTCTCAAAAGTCTTCGGAAGAAATCTATCTTCATTCTTTGGCTTCAGAAGACTTTGTCTTTGAAGCTTCGGAAGACTTCATCTTTGGCTTCGGAAGATATTGGTCTTGGCTTCGGAAGATTTCACACTTAGAATATTTTCTAAGGCAGAGTGTGAAACTTCCTAAGCATTCTACTTCAGTACACTTGTGTATGCATGTAGGAGAGACTTTGAATGTTTAGGTTGCATCAGCCTTATATTTAAACCTTACAAACTCCCCCTAGGCTGATGCTACCAAAACACTTGTAGACTTCGGATGTCAACAGTCCTCATTATGATGATGACCATCCCTTTCTTCATAAGATGATCAGGATCACTCAGACTCTCATAGTGTCTTCTCATGTCAAAGAGATCATGCAGATGTAGATTGAACATATCCTGCCATGTGTAGACATTTTCAACACCTTGATCTCTAATGACATGCCATATTTCTGGATTTGTAGTGTATGTCCAGGACAAGATGGGTCTTCCTGATGCTAGAGGAGCTACTTGAATTGGAGTTGGTGGAGCATCCTCTTGCACATCCTCAGGATGTTCTGACTCATCCTGAGGTTTGGAGATGGATGCTTCTATCTTCTTCTTCTTCTTTGGCTTTGGTTTGGAAGCCATCCTTTTTCTCCTCATTGAACCTTTTGACTGAGAAGACTGCCCTGCAGCACCTGGTTGATCTTCTTTTTCTTTCTTAGTTGGGTCTTCATCTCTCACAGGTTCAGATTGAGAGGGGACACAACCCTGCTGTGGATCAGTAGTGGAAGCTTGCTGAGGCTCAGCAGGAGATTCAGATTGTGTTGTCTCAAATGGTACAACCTTTATCTCCACTTCCTAAGGGACCTGACTTGGTGGGGAGTGTGAGTCAACAAGTTCACCTCTTTGAATCTTTTGCTTGATCACCCTAATATGCTCATCCATAGTGGACAGAGCCATAGGGCCAAGTCTCCTTCCAGAGAATCCATACAGCTTCAAGAAGCTCATCATCCTCTGCCTATCAACAGACTTCTTCATGCTTTTATGGATGATGGCTCTTGACTTTGCATCCTCTTCCCTTAACTTCCTTTTGGTGGTCTTTCTTTCTTTGACTAACTCAAGTTCAAGCTGTTTGAGATACTCAAACTCAATGTAATCAAAGGGTAAGGGAAGGAGTACAGCAGCCCGATAGAGACCTGTGCCACTCAGGTAGTTAATCATGTTGATCCTATCAGTTTCTTTGTTTACCTGAGGTTCTTATGGAACCACATCCTCATGTACAGGACTTTCTTGAACTGGGAAGAGAGTAGGCACATGCTTGTAGAGTCTTTTCTGTCTTTTTTCTTCATTGATTTGAAGAAGTAATTTTGCATCCTCTGCCTCCTTTCTTTCCTTTGACAATTCCATGTCAGCCAGTTCATTTAATTCCTCTAAGGGGAGGGAGATGATATTATCAATGTCATAGTTCCTATTCCGCAAGTAGTTGATCCTAACTGCCCTCAACTCATCATCTTGAGTGTTTGGCCTGGGGGCAGCCCTGATAGCAGCTTCCATGAATCTTGCAGACCTAGTACAGGAACTTTCTCCCCTTAGCTTCCTTTTTCTCTCTCTCTCTCTGCCTCCTCAATCTCCTCAAAAGTCATTTTTCTTTTCCCTTTGTCACTCACAGAACTTTGTGACTTAGGGTATAGAGAGCTTTGGCCTTCATTGCTTGGTGTAGCTTCCAAGCTCTGGCCAGAGAGAGGTTAAGATGCACCTTCACTAGCAGGTGTCTCATCAAGGGAATGAATCTCTGTAGCAGTTGATGGTGAGACAAGGCTCTCAGGTTCTACCACTGGGCCTTCAGTCAAGGTTTCCCCTATGAAGCTAATCTTAGGGTCTGCTTCAACATCCAGTTGACCAATGATATTGCCTGATTGCCTTAGTCTCCTTCTAAAGCTGAACTCTGCAGTGATCATGTCTTGAATCCTTTGAGCAAGCTTGTCAGCTTGTCTAGATTGGCTTTGGTTAACAAGTGGCATGCTGACAAGGTCAAGACTTTCATATAAGTTCAAGGTCTGAAAATTGAAAACTTCTTGCTGCCCTTGAACTCTTTGAAGAATAAGGGCTCTTCTATTTGCATCATACATCCACCCTATGATGTGATTGGAAGATCCTTGAGGTGGAGATGATACTGCCCTTGATATACCTTCCAAAAAAAGACTCGGAATGTAGAAGTCTATTGAGTCCACATCAATTTGAACCTGAGAAAGTTGCTGAGTATGGATAATTGCAAGTGAGGATGGTGAGTCCTCAATGTCCATGCTTTATGAAGAACTCCCAGGTTCTGTGTCTGTGATGACTTTCTCCCCCTTTTTGGTAGCATCACCCACTTGCATAGGTGAGCTAGAGGTTAGGTCAACCACATTCACAGGTTCTTGTGTTCCTGGTTGAGCTCTTCTTAAAGGTCTCCCAGCTAGTTGTTCCTTAAGATAAGATATCTCAAGTTGCTGATCATTGACCTTGTTTTGCAAGGTAGTCATCTGAGATTCAAGATGACTAACCTTGGAGACTAGATAGGTGCATGTTTGTGACAGTTTTTGCACCTTTAGCCTCAGATTCCCCTCATCTTCATCAGAAGAATCATTGGGGGATGAGATGATTGGACTAAAGTCCTCTCTCTCACCACCAGCTTCAGGTTCTTGGCTGCTGGATTTCATCTGCACATTGACAGCCTCAGTTGAAGTGTCAATGGGCTGAGTTGCCATGGTTAAGGTCTTAATGATGTAATCACTTGCAGAAGTAAGAGCCTCTTCCATATGGATATCCTGAACAGGTTCAGAAGTATCCATTTAAGTGATGGGTGACTGATGTGGACTAGACATAGAAGACTCAGGAGCACTCATCTCTCTTTGAGAAGTGGAGTAGTAGAGAGACTAATGGTACTCACTGAAACCTAAGTCTTCATCATTATAGAAGTCAAGGTTAGTAATGGGTTGGTTTAAGTTTAAGGGCTTGGGATGGTAGTTGTCCCCTGAAGGTTGTTCACTTGAGTGTTGAGACTCAGAGTGAAGGCTTAAGGTAGTTGGGCTGGTGAGCTCATCAGGTTGAGCATGAGAAACCTCAGCACTGATCTTTGAAGTAATGGGAGTGGTTTGCTCCTTAGGAGAAGTTGGATCTCCAGTATCCACTTCCTCCTGTATGGGTAAGGATATGGGGGCCTGCACAGACTCAATAGCCTGAGCAGGGGTTCGTTTGAGTTTTCTTTTGTAGGTGAGGGTGATTTGTGGCTGTTTTTGTGGTTGAGATGTAGAAGGTGTGGGTTCAACACTAGCCTGTGTTGCTAGGTTTGCATCTTGAGCAATGAGCTCAAACATTTTTGGGACAATGGCTGTTTCAATCCCTGAGAAGCCAATAGTTGGCTTCTTCAAAATTTTAAAGATGTCGGGCTTCATGTTTCCCGATTTAAGAATATTACCTGTTTCCCTCAACTGTGAGCCCAGTTCACAGTTAAGAATGTATTGAACATATCTAGGAAACATGTAATACTCTAAGGAGTCCAAGTTAGCAAGCAGATTTGTATAAACAAATTAAGAGTACCTGAACTTGACCCCTTGAACCATCCCATGCACTATGAAGGAGAGATCTTCTCCCAACCCCCATGCTTGTTGAATAAGTTGTGGATGACCACATGTGGTAAGTACTTCCACTGGGATGAGACCTTTCCTTTCCTAAAGGTATTTACAGAGAAGTCCCCTTCATAGCCCATCTGCTGAAGGACTGGTTAACATCTTCTTAAGGAAAGGACAACTCACCTTCCTCATCATCCAGCTGTAGATGAGCATTTATGATGGCTGGAGTGATGAAGATTGTCCTCCCCTGCACCGTAGCATACAGTGCCTTCTCCCTATCTAGAACAAGCTCTTAACAGGTTTTCCAGAAATCAAGTAAATGATCCTCATAAAGAACATGATCAATGGAAAGGGAGGTGAAGTAGTTAGACAAAGCCAAGAATTAGCAAACCTCTGAAAAATGAGGATCTTTCTCAGAGTTTAACAGAGCAACCTGATTGTGTTGCCATTGTAACTACATGGAGAAATCTGGGTCATTTCTTCTGTTAAGGTTGGCCATTTTGAGAAAGCTTAAAGGTGAAGGAAGGATTAACGAAGGCGGTTTCAGAGAGAAATTAGGGAATTTAGGTTTGGAGGAAAGATGAAGATGATAGAAAGAGGGGGAACCGTTGGGTTTATATGTGAAAGGGATTTAAGACAAAGTTAATGAAAGAGTATAAACTTTTAAATCCGAATGTCGGTCCCACCTCTGGAAAAGTAGTTTGCTTTTTGCTCAAAAAGTAGTTTTCTTGGAAGTCGAAAAAGCTTCGGAAGGTAAATTGTCTTAGGAAGTTTTAATGGAAAAGCTTCCCAAGCCAAAATGACTTCGGAAGAATTTCCTAAGACTTTTGAAAAATTTGCTTCGGAAGAGAATTAAGACTTGGACGTTTTGTTCAACAGAACAAAGCTTCCGAGAGTTAATTTGCTTTGGAAGGAAATTGTCCTTGAATACATATAAGTGCTTAAGGGAGATTTTAAGCTTCGGAAGATATTTCAGAAATTTCTTCCGAAGGAAAATTACTTAGGCAGTTATTTGGTTTCAAGGCATAAGTTTCTTTCGAAGATAAAAACTTATCTTCCGAAGGATCAAGATTTTTCAAAAATCTAAGGAAAATCTTCAAAAGATTTTTATCCAGAGAAAACAATATCTTATGAAGGTGATAAACTAGACAACTTAGGACACACAGATTTTTAAGAAATAATATGAATTAGTTTTAAGAAAAGCTACTCAAAGTTAATCATCCCAATAGCTGATATAAGATACTTAAATCTCTGTTCATCAAAGGCTTTTGTAAACAGATCAGCATATTGTTCATTTGAGTTAACTTTAACTAGTTTAATTAATCCATTTTCAAAGTTATCTCTAATTAAACGATACCTGATATTGATGTGTTTTGTCCTTGAGTGCTGCACATGATTCTCTGTGATAGAGCACTGTTGTTGTCTATGTGAATGGGAGTCTCTTTGAAATTTAATCCATAGTCAAGCATCTGATTCTGAATCCAAAGCACTTGAGCACAACAGCTTGCAGCAGCAATGTATTTAGCTTCAGCAGTTGATGCAGAGACACATGATTGTTTTTTGCGTTGCCATGAGACAACCCTTCCACCAAGAAATTGACATCCCCCAGATGTAAACTTTGCAGTCATATTGCAACCACCATAATCACTATCTATATATGCATACCGATTTAAGTCAGAATTCTTGGGATACCAAAGACCAAGTGTTAAGGCACCTTTGAGGTATCTTAGAATTCTCTTGACAGTGATGAGGTGAGACATCTTGGGATTGACTTGATATCTTGCACAAATACATATGGCAAACATGATATCAGGCCTGCTAGCTGTAAGATACATAAGAGACCTAATCATAGCTCTGTAAAGGTGTTCATCCACACACTCCCCCTCAAGATCAGGCCCAAGAGAGTGGTTTCTTGCTATGGGTGTTTTAGCAATCTTACAATCAGTCATGTTGAATCTTTTGAGTATGTCCTGAACATACTTTGACTGACTTATGAAGATTCCATCTTCAACTTGCTTCACTTGAATTCCTAGAAAGAAATTGAGTTCCCCCATGGCACTCATTTCAAATCTGTCATTCATCAGCTTCTCAAAATCTTTGCAAAGCCTTGGATTAATTGAACCAAAAATTATGTCATCTACATACACTTGAACTAGCATTAAGTCATTTCCCTGTCCTTTGATGAAGAGAGTTCCATCTATGGTACCCCTTCTGTATCCATGCTTGTAGAGATACTGAGATAGAGTCTCATACCACTTCCTTGGTGCTTGGTGCAGCCCATAAAGAGCCTTATCAAGCTTGCAAACATAATCAGGATGATCAGGATCTGCAAAAGCAGGTGGTTGTTTGACATACACCTCTTCATCAATTACCCCATACAGAAAAGCACACTTGACATCAAGTTGATAGACCTTGAAGTTCTTGGATGTAGCAAATGCCAAGAATATCCTAACAGCTTCCAGTCTTGCTACAGGAGCAAAGACATCAGTGTAGTCAATTCCTTCTTCTTGTGTGTATCCTTGAACAACTAGTCTAGCTTTGTTTTTGATGACAATGCCTCTATCATCTTTCTTATTCCTAAACACCCATTTGGTTCCTATAGTAGACTTCCCATGAGGAAGAGGACATAGGTTCCAAACCTTTTGTCTTTTGAATTGAAGCAGCTCCTCTTGCATAGCTTCAACCCGACTTCCATCCTTCAAAGCCTCATCAATTTTCTTAGGCTCTATCTGGGATAATAAAAAAGAGTGAAAACAAACATTTGCTTCAAGGGTTTATCCTCTTGTACTTACCTTTGTGTCAACATCTCCAATGATGTTTATGGTAGGATGAGACTTGTGGATCCTTAGCTAAGGGATCACAGCAAGTTGTTGAGAGAGATCTAAATTAGAAAACTTTAGATCTGTCATTGATGTTTCTCCCACCACATCAGCACACTTATCAAGAGAGACTTGATCCAATGAGTGTGTGACATCATTGATGTTGTCATCAATGGAGTGGTTATCAGCATCAAAATGTTCCTGATCACTGTCACCACCACTATGCTCTCCAACATTTGAAACTTCTTCCTCTGAGTTGTGTACCTCTAAGCTGGAATTTGAAGGCACTTCAGACGCATCAGCAGGGTTTGTCATTTGAAGATGTGTAGCTTGAAGGTCTTCTTAGCTCAAATCTTGGATTAGGATCACCTGAAGGTAAGATATCTGTAGATCCTAAAACATTCTCACAAGATTTGTTAAAACAGTTGGTAACTAAATCAAGATCAAATAACCAATCAGGACCAGAACCAGCTACCTGGGTGTGTGTTCATTGAAAGTCACATTGGCTAACTCCTCAACAATTCTAGTTCTGAGATTGTATACTCTATAAGCCTTAGCTTAAGAAGAGTATCCAATGAAGTGTCCATCATCTGATTTCTCAGCAAATATGACGATTTGATATTTGGTATTCAAGATGGTGCAAGGACATCCAAATGACCTGAGAAAACCAATGAAAGGTGTCCTCTTGTGCCAAAGTTCATAAGGAGTCTTGCCATGAGTCTTAACCACTAAAAATCTGTTTTGCACATAGCAGGCAGTGTTGACTGCCTCTGCCCAGAAGGTGATGGGCAACTTAGAGTCAGACAACATGGTTCTTGCAGCTTCAATCAGTGTCCTCTTTCTCCTCTCAGCAACACCATTTTGCTGAGGAGTCATAGGAGCACTGTATTGTCTTGTAATACCCTTTTCATCACAAAATGTATCAAGGATTTGGTTCTTAAATTCAGTTCCTTGATCACATCTTATGGTATTGACCTTGTGATCACATTGATTCTCAATCTTTAAGATGAAATTCTTCAGAATCTCAGGAGTCCCATCCTTAGTTTTAAGGAAAAAGACCCAAGTGAATCTTGTAAAGTCATCTGTGATCACCAGACAATAAGAGGTCCTTCCTAAACTCATTACACTGGTGGGCCCAAAGAGATCCATATGTAACAAGTGTAGGGGGGTAGTGATGGAGTTTCTTTCCTTAGGCTTGTGAGATACCTTATGTTGCTTCCCTTTCAGGCATGCAACACAATGATCATCACTTGTAAACTCTTTCTTTGGCATTCAAGTTACCAAATCATTTTTAATCAATTTATTCATGTTTTTAAAGTTTACATGGCACATTCTTTTATGCCAGAGGAAAGACTCATCACTATTAGCTTTAGATAGAAAGCATAAAACTTCTCTTGAGGGAGATGTTTCTTGCAAATCAATCTTGTACTTGTTCCCTCTCCTGGGGGCTTTGAGCAGAATATGCTCATGAGGAATTATCACCCCGGGCTTGAGAACAATGCACTCATGCTCAGTAAAGAGCATGTTGTGACTCTGATCACAAAATTGGGATACACTCAGAAGATTGTACCCAAGCTCATTAACATAGTTTACCTTTTTAAAGCTGAGCTTACCATTTGTGACCTTGCCCCTTCCAGAAATGTAACCTCCTTCATCTCCTCAAAAAGCAACTAGCCCTCTAATTCTTTTAAAGTTTTGGAGTAATGACCTATTGCCTATCATGTGCCTGGAACAACACTATCAATGATCAAGATATTCTTGTTTGCCTTGAGCTGCTCCTGCACAAAGAAAATGATTAGTTACATTTGGAAACCCAAGCCTTATTGGTCTTGGGCTTATCAAAAGAAGTAGAAGGTAATGAAACAGTAATAGATCCTATAGTTGTGCTTTGAAGATCTTTTTCTGTTGTTGATGGAGAACTTTCAGTCCCATGGTCTTTCTTTGACTTCCACACCACCTTTGGAAGTTTGGACTTGACCTTCAACACTTCGGAAGCTTTTGAGACCTTGGAAGTTTTGATGACTTTGCTAACACTGCAGCAGATTTCAGTGCTTCGGAAGTATTCCTTTCTTCCGATACTAAATTTTCTTCCGAAGGCAATTTTCCACGTGCCTTCTTCTTCACTTTGGAGCTTTCGAAGGAAACTGATTTTCCTTCCAAACCTGAATTCTTCTTGGAGCTCTTGAAAGTCTCTTTCTTGGTCACATGAAGAGTACCTCTTGGATTGTATGGACAATCCTTAGCAAGGTGAGAAGTACTCTCACACATAACACATTCCATCCTTTTCTTCCTAAGAGCCTTCTTCTGAGAACAAGACTGGCTTTGATCACTTCCCTTCTCCACCTTCATCTTTGCAGATGCTGAGACAGTCCTTTTGGGCTGAGAACTATTCTTGGAGTTGGATGGTTCAGGTTGTGTAGCAGTGGTACACAACAGATCAGCCTTCTTCTTGATGCTGAGATGATTTGAACATGAACCATAACTCTTGGTAAAAGAGTTGAGGTTGATGTCTTTAGTCTTAACCATTTCAAATCCTGCAGAGATAAAGACTTGTTTTTGCTTAGAGTAAAAAATGGCCTTGATCTCTTGAGCCCTCTTAGCTTTTCTCTTGCTCTTTCTGATCAAGTTCTTCCTTATAGACTTGGTCATCATAGGCTTCTTGCTATCCTCTGAAGGATAGTGACCCTTCTTAGAATCATCCTCTTCACTCTTCTTAGAGGAATTCTTCACTATCACTTCTTCATCCTCTTCCTTCAAGGGGTCTATGAGAGGAAGCTCATCTTCACAAGTTCCACACCTGGGTGTTCTTATAGACAAGATTGTGTGTGAAGGAGCTATCTCACTAGATCCCAGTCCCTGCTTGTTTTGATAACAAATTTTTGCATGCTAAGATGAGGATATGATGTTCTTGAAGGTCTTTTCTTCAAGAACACATTTTTCTGCCCTGGCTTTGCTGATCACAAGCTCAGCCTGACATTCAGTTAACTTAGTTATGAAATCCTTGATCTGAGTCCTATAATTGGTATGCTCATGTTTTAGAACTGAAATGGTTTTCTCTAAGTCTTCTATCTTTAACTTATAATCATTTTCAGCCTTTTTGAAATCAAATTTTAAAATGTTCAAGGATTCAAGATCAGATCTCATCTCTAAGTTATAGGACCTGTATCTGTTGACTTTAGCAATACATTCAGTCAAAGCCTCCTTCTTCAAAAGCAACTGCAGCTTGCTATTTTGGCTTCTCATTCTGGGTGGCTTTATAAGTGTAGTTCGGTTTGGGTTGTGCTTGGCCACCATTTGTTCTTGGTGCCTTGCATTCTCTAGCAAAGTGTCCCATCAGGTTATAGTTGTAACACTTAACTTTGCTTTTATCCAACCCAAACTTTCCACTGGCTGTATTGCTGGGAAACTTCCTTCCTGTCCGCTTGTAAAACTTCTTGGCTCTGAGAAGAGCATTTTGCTGGACTATCTCCATATACTCCAGATCATCTGGATGGATACAGTCCAGGTCTTCAAGGGTGAAGAGGAAGTTGCCACAACTTTCATCAGAAGACACAAAGGCTTGAGAAGAACTTGTCTCTTGGAATGGGCTTCCTTGAGTATAGTTCTCCCTTGGTGTCTCTGAGAAGGTGATGAAAGGACCCTTTTGTGAGTTGTTAGGGTAGCATATAAGATGATGTTGGGGTTCTATGCTATCCCTTTCAGTCACATGAAGGGCTGAACCCATTTGATTGTTGGAGTTACCAAATGAACCTTGCATGTTCATCTCCATCTGGTATCCACCAAGAATGCCATACAACTCTGTCAAAGTGAGAGTCTTAAGGTTCCTCAGTCCCCTTGATAACAACACAACAATGTGTCCATTGCCTAGGAAGAGAGGACATAAACTTCTTTACAATATCCCTGTTCTCAAGAGTTACTCCAACATCCACTACAGTATCCACAATCTCAACATACCTGAAGTATTGTTGAGTCATGGTCTCACCTGTTTTGAAGGTGAAATTTTCAAACTGTTGCTTTAGGAGATCTTTCTTGTTCTCCTTGGCTTCAGTGGAACCCTCATACATCAGTTTGAATGCATCCCACAACTGCTTAGTCAGGCACAACTGTTTTGCATTTCTTGAAACCTCTATATACAGAGTTTGGAAGAGCAGTCTGAAGGGCTGTCATGGCCATTTGATCAATTTCTACTCTCTTTCTATCTTTATCTGAGTAGTCAGGCACGTCTTTGGGGATCATACCACCTCCAGCAGCAGCTGAAGAGGTGCTTGGTATGTAAGGTTCAGTAACAACAGATTCCCACATTCTTGAGTCTAGAGACTTGATAAAGCTTTCCATTCTTTGGCACCAAGTAGAGTGATCAATGGGGACTTTGTCATGGTTCTAGTTTCCATATCAGCTTTAGAGATAGCTGCCATTTGAGATGTTAAGTATTTTGTGTGTGTGACGGATCTTAAGATGGTGAGATCTTATATCAAGAGCCTGGAATGCTCTGATACCAATTGCAGGACCGTTAAAGGGTACTTGCTTACAAGACAACAATACAAAGAGGAGAGTATACAACAACACTTAACAGATCAAATGGGGAACTAGAAACCAGTTTTATGAGAACTAAGAAACACAAGTATATAAGAGATAGAATAAGAACAACACGAATAGTTGGTTTTCAAGGTTGATGTATATTGCTCTCTAGTTCCTTACAAGTGTTTTCAAAGCAATGGTTTAAGATACAAAGGACCAGAGATACTTATACTACAACCTACAGCCGCGAATACTTTAAAGGCCAGCTGGATACATGATCTAGACAACAAAATCAATGTAGAGTCAAAGGCAGATTGCCATTTGACTAGTGACTATGACTTGTCATAGCTCACATCCTAATATATTACAAAAAGGATAAAGTACATAAATTAGAAAGTTATAGACTCAAGACCTCAATGTACAGTTACCAAAAGCATGGACCTTTCACCAACTTTTGTAAAGTTGGTGTGTTATCAGAGTTGTAGCGGAAAGGTGGTCCAGCTTTATGGTAAAGTACATCAGATCATATTCTCAAAAGACTTCAGAAGAAATCTGTCTTCATTCTTTGGATTTGGAAGACTTTGTCTTTAAAGCTTCGAAAGACTTCATCTTTGGCTTCGGAAGATACTGGTCTTGGCTTCGGAAGATTTCACACTTAGAATATTTTCTAAGGCATAGTGTGAAACTTCCAAAGCATTCTACTTCAGTACACTTGTGTATGCATGCAGGAGAGACTTTTAATGTTTGGGTTGCATCAGCCTTATATTTAAACCTTACAATTAAGGCAATGATGTTGATCTTTCCCACCACTTCAAGATCACCTGAGCCCCAGGGAACCTCTGATATCTAGCCCACATCAGCTAGACCATACTGAGGTGAGTCCAACTAGAGTGGAAGGGACTCATGTAGACTCAGTTGCCACTACTAAGGGTGTCTCATTGGCGTCTCAGTATGGTGGTAACATAAGTGACACTAAGTCTAAGTTAACCTTTCCAATTGATGTCTCTAATCAGTATGCAAGGGAAACTAGGGTGCCAAGAAACTACATATGGTGGTGATGATGAACATACAAGGTATGTTATCTGTTGGATCTAGAAAGGCTGTTGCAACCAAAACCAAGTCACTTAGAAGATTTTGGTACAACAAACAAAGGACTTCCGAAGCTAAGTATGGAACTTCCGAAGGAAGAAGGAGCTCTTCCGAAGACAGAGTGTAAAACACACTTCCGAAGGAAAACTCCAACTTCCGAAGACAAAGAACCTACTTCCGAAGATCAAGACTTAGAGAGAAAGATCTGAAGTTAACTTCCGAAGTACAGAAGTCCTCAAAGCCTCGGAAGCATAGAAGCCTCTTCCGAAGTATAAGTGGCTTCGGAAGAACTTGTTCTTCCGAAGCCAATTAACCTTCGGAAGACACTCCTGTTATCCAGTGGACATAAGTATGGCCTCTCTGACACACCGCTGCAAATCTCTGAGATACTGCATGGCGTTTTCTCAAAAGCCATGTAGTTGACCATACTTTAATCCACTGTTTACCTTTTTATGTTAGTACAGTTGCCATCTTTAGTTGGTGACAAAAGGTAAGTCATGGACATGTCATGACTACCATATCTTAGATAATACTTTATCTAAGATACCTTAACTTTAACATTGTAGTATATGATTTAGTCTTATATTTCCAGCTGGTATCAAAGTATATCCGGCTGTAGGATCTAGTATATATAGTTTCTCATTGTAACTCTTGTTTCATGCTTGTAAGAGTCTTGTAATATCTTGAGTTGAGAAGTAATATATTCAAGTGCCTTGAAAATATATTTCTGCTTGTTCCTTTGCTACTTATTATATGATTATCAACTCTTGTAAAAGACATTACTTCATCTGATTTGAGTGTTTCCATAAGTGAGTTTGAGAGAAATACAAGTGTTTAAGTGACAAACCCGATCCTGCAATTGGTATCAGAGCTTTTTAGGCTCTTGATTGTGAGATCTTACCATCCTAATCAACCAGTTTTTCACTCCTCCTTATACCTCACTCAAAATGGCCCTCAACAAATCTGAAGTAGAGATGGGGACGATGACCAAAGCTCCCATCATCACCCCTGAAAACTTCAGGTCTTGGAGCAGAAGAATGGAAGGCTTCATCAGGTATCAAGACAGCAAGATGTGGCAATCTATTGTCAATGGCCCGTATAAGCCAAAAGTAATTGGTGGAAACGGTGCCATGATTGAGAAAGCCGTTGAAGATTATTCTGATGAAGACAGGAAGAAGCTTGACATAGACATCAATACTATGACTGTTCTTATGACTACAATTCCAAACTCTATCATGGTGGGGTTTGAGCATTGTAAGTCTGCCAAAGAACTCTTTGATGCGCTTGCTCAAATGTACTCAAGCTCAAATGATTCCAAGAAGGACTCACTGAAGCAACAGTTTGAGAACTTCACCTATGTTGCTGGAGAGACTCTTAGCCAGCAATATTTCAGGTACATGGACCTCATTTCTTCCCTTCAATCTATGGGAATTACTCATGAACTCAGAGACCTTACAAGAAAGTTCATGAGTGCTCTACCCAATGAGTGGACATTCTACTGTGTCTCTATCAAGAGAACAGAGAATCTGAATACACTCATCATGACCGAAATCTATGGGATCCTTGATGGATACCGTTTGGAAATGGAAAGTAAGAGGGGTCATCAGACAAGCAGACCCTTGAGTCTTCCTGCTAGCAACGCTTTAATGGTTGCTGAAGGCTTAGGAATCTCCCAGTCTCAGCAATACCTGACTTACACCCAGCAGCCATCTTGTTCTTCTGGGCCTTACATCACATTTCCTGAGACTCAAGGTCTCAACAAGCTCAGCAAAGCTCCTTTCAGGATAGCTGTGCTTTTGTCTCAGGAAGTGGACACTCAAATGACTATCAATACTGCTTTGATGATCTAGAGTGTTTTAGCCCGGATGACGTGGAATACGTGGACATAGTCCAACAAATGGCTCTTCTAACCTACAGAGCAAAGAAGTTCTTTAAGAGAACTGGAAGGCAATTCCCTCAGAACCCAATCAACAGCAAATTTGGGTTTGACAAAAGCAAGGACAAATGTTACAACTGTAACCAACTTGGTCATTTTGCAAGGGAATGCAAGGCTCCCAAGTCCAACCCGGGAACCCCACAGGCCTCCACACATCCCTCTACACCAAAGCCCACCGGAAAGTCAACAGAGGCTGCTGCAATGGCTCAAGAAGCTGACTGGAGCTTTATGGTTCAGGATGTGACTCCTGCTCAAGCACTCTGGAACAGATGAAAACAAGGTATATGAACATCTCTGTACTCCTGCCTGTATTACTAAGGTTAAACTGTATCAGGACTACAATATGGAAATTAAATCTGATATTGAGTCTTTAAATGTTTTAAAATCTGACTTTAAAAGGGCTGAATCTGACTACCAAAGAAAAATTGAGTTAGAGAAAACTGTGTCCCTATTAAAACATGAACATACAAACTATAAGACTCAGATAAAGGATTTAATATCCAAATTGACTGAGGCTCAAGCCCAGCTTGTCACTGCTGAGGCTCAAGCCAGGAAGTATGCTATTTCCGAGCAAAACTTCCAAGCCATTCTTGCATCATCCTCTCACTCAAAACTTTGTTATCAAAACAAAGGTGAGTTGGGAACCAATGAAATCGCTCCACCACACTCTTATGAGTCTATAAGACAACCAAGGTGTGGTACTGAAGAGCAAGAGGTTCCATCTGCTGACCCACCTTCTTATGAGTCAAAGAATGATGCAACTATCGAAACCATCACAGGGAAGGATCAGGTAATTATGCCCTCCCCAGCCAATGATGATCAAACCCTGACCACCAAAGCCAGAAGAAGCAGAGCTAAGGCAGCCAGAAAAACTACCAAGAAAGTGGCTGAGTCCAAGCTAAAGATAGACCCAAAGCAAAAGGGTGTATTCATCTCAGCTGGATTCCAGGTGGTTGGAAATTCTGATTCAGGAAAGGAGTGCAGTACCAGTACTCCTATCCTAACAAAGGATCTAAATTAAAGGGAAATGTTGCTGATGAAAAGAAAAAGAACAAGAAACAGCAATCCTCTCATTCCCAAAAAGTTAACATTGCATGCATAATGTGTGGCCTGCAAAACCACATGGGAAAAGATTGTTACTACAATCCTGCTTGCACACATTATGCAAATAATGTTAAAAAGGAAGGAGTCAGGGAAGGTTTCTCATTTGGACCATATCAAATGGTTCAAGTGATGATAAAGGGAAAGTTTGTTTCCGAAGCAAGGCTTCTTTCGGAAGAAAATTCTTCTTCCGAAAGGAAAAGGCTTCGGAAGTTAAAGATGTAAAGACTCAGAAAAGCAAAAGAGTCCCCTTGAAACCATCCCAGAAGAAGACTGCTTCGGAAGAAAAGGTGGTTAAGGTTTCTTTCCAAAAGAAAGAAGCTTCGGAAGAATGCCAAGCTACAAAAGCTTCAACAAGCTAATCCTCTATGATCAACCAAGGGGAATGGAGATCAAGGAAGATGTTGTAGCCCAAACCTCTTCTTCAAAGATATCCATTGAACCCCCATGCATAAATTTTGGTTCAATTATGTCATTATCATTGGAAGAACCCAAGACCAATAAGGCTTAGGTTTCCAATCAAAACTAATTATCTCACCTTATGTGAAGGGACATCCATATGAAAGAATAACAACATTTGGATTGTAGATAGTGGATGCTCCAGGCACATGACAGGGAACAGATCTCTCCTTCAACAATTTCAACATTATGATGGAGGTCCTGTCCAGTTTGGAGGTGAGGCCGGAGGATATATTTCTGGCAAAGGAAGTATATCCAATGGAAAGTTAAAGTTGACAAAGTTAATTTTGTCAAACAGCTTGAACACAATCTGTTAAGTGTTTCTCAATTCTGTGATCAAAAGCATCAAATGCTTTTCACAGAACATGAGTGCATTATCCTCAAACCTGGGATGACAATTCCTCAGGAATTAGTGCTTGTTAGATCTCCCAGGAAAGGGGATATGTACAAGCTGGATATGAACAATGCTTCCCCAATGGGAGAAGTATCATGCTTTCTTTCCAAAGCTGATGGTGATGAGTCAACATTATGGCATAAACGAATGTGTCATATCAATTTTAAGACAATGAATAAATTGGCTAAAAATAACTTGGTACATGGTTTGCCTAAAAAGGAATTTTTCTGCAAAGATAACTGTGTTGCTTGCCTGAAAGGGAAAGAACACAAGGCTTCTCATAAATCCAAAGTTGTTAACTCCATCACCACTCCATTACACTTATTGCACATGGATCTATTTGGTCCCACAAGTATAATGAGCATTGGAAGGAAATCATATTTCCTTGTGATTGTTGATGATTTTACAAGATTTACATGGGTATTCTTTTTAAGAACCAAAGATGAAACTGCAAAAACTTTAAAATCTTTTATTCTTGAAATAGAAAATCAAGTTGATCACAAGGTTAAAATAATTAGAAGTGATCAAGGGACTGAGTTTAAGAACCTAGTTCTTGACTCATTTTGTAACTCAAAAGGTATTGCCAGACAATATAGTGCTCCTAGAACTCCTCAACAAAATGGTGTTGCTGAGAGGAGAAATAGGACACTTATTGAGGCTGCTCGGACTATGTTAGCTGATTCAAAGCTGTCTCTAACATTCTGGGCAGAGGCAGTCAGCACTGCATGCTATGTGCAGAACAGAGTTCTTGTAGTAAAGCCACATGGAAAAACCCCTTATGAGTTATGGAACAAGAGGCCACCGTTCATTGGCTTTCTAAGGTCCTTTGGCACCGGGTGTACCATACTTAACACAAAAGACAATTTGGCAAAATTTACTAAAAAGTCAGATGATGCTATCTTTGTTGGATATTCCTCCTACTCTAAAGCTAATAGAGTTTATAATATTAAAAACCAACAATTTGAGGAATCTTCCAACATTGTAGTTAATGAGCACACTCCTTGTGTTAGGGGGAATGGCCCTGATCATATCTTTGATTTAGAATTATTTCCAAACTATTCTAAACCATCTTGTGAGAATGTTTCAGCTGGAACAGGTGTTCAAAGTGATTCTGATGAAGATCAACTGTTTGAGCTTCCCAGACCTATTCCAAGCTCTTCAAGAGTTGCAGCAAATCAAGTTCCCACTATTGAAAGATCTGAGAGTATAACCATTTCAAGAGATAGTGGTACTTCAACAAGGGATTCACCTGCTGACTTTCAAATCTCTTCAGGTGACCCTGCACAACACCAAGCTGATGAAAGCACCATCTTGAAGGAACAGGCAACTGTTAATGATGCTTCATAGGAAAAAAATGATGATGTTTCTTTTTCATTCAATCAGTCCTTATTGAATGAGTTTGAAACAACAGCTGGACCAAGTATTCAAGCTCTTGAGCAAAATATGTCCAATTTGGACTTATCTTTGCAACTGGAGGTGATTCCTAGACTCAGGATTCATAACACTCATCCAGCTGAAAACATCATAGGGGAAGTCTCTGAAGGTGTGAGAACAAGAGGACAAACTCATAATGGGAATGTTTGCTTGTACTCATGCTTTTTATCCCAAATGGAACCCAAGAAGGTGGAAGATGCCTTGAAAGATAGTAGCTGGGTTGAATCAATGCAAGAGGAGCTCCTTCAATTCAAAAGACAAAAGTTTGGAACCTATGTCCGCTACCATCCGGTCAAGTACCATAGGCAGTAAATGGGTATTCAGAAACAAGAGAGATGATAGAGGCTTGATTATCAAGAACAAGGCAAGACTGGTGGTTCAAGGATACACTCAAGAGGAGGGAATCGATTATACTGATGTCTTTGCACCTGTTGCAAGACTTGAGGCAGTTAGGATCTTCCTTGCTTATGCTGCATCCAAGAATTTCACTGTCTACCAGCTTGATGTCAAGTGTGCCTTTCTATATAGGGATATAGATAGGGAAGTCTATGTATGCCAACCTCCAGGATTTGAAGATCCACAGCATCCAAACTATGTGTGCAAGTTGGATAAAGCTCTATATGGGCTGCACCAAGCACCTAGGCTGTGGTATGAGACATTGTCTCAATTTCTCCTGAAGAATGGTTACACTAGAGGTACCATTGATAAGACTCTTTTCATAAGAAAGTCTGGGAAAGACATCTTGCTCGTTCAAGTCTATGTTGATGATATCATATTTGGTTCCTCAAATGACCAAATGTGTAAAGACTTTGAGAGCATTATGAAAAAGAAGTTCGAGATGAGTTCCATGGGAAAAATGGACTTTTTCCTTGGAATTCAGGTAAAGCAATTGAAGGAAGGGTTCTTCATCAATCAATCTAAGTAATGATATCTTAGAACAATTTGATATGAAGGATTGTAAAGCAGCAAAAACACCTATACCCAGAAACCACAATCTCTGCCCTGATTCTGAGGGGGAGGATACTGATCATTATCAGTACAGAGCAATTATTGGTTCTCTGATTATCTCACAGCAAGTAGACCTAATATCATGTTTGCAACTTTCACTTGTGCAAGATATCAGGCTGCTCCAAAAGTGTCTCACCTAATAGCTGCCAAGAGAATTCTCAGATACCTCAAAGGAGCACCTAAACTAGGTCTCTGGTATCCAAGAAATAGTGATTTCAATCTCTATGGTTACTCTGACAGTGATTATGGTGGCCACAACATCAACAAGAAATCAACATCTGGTGGATGTCAATTTCTTGGTGGAAGGATCATCTCATGGCAATACAAGAAGCAATCATGTGTCTCTACATCAACTGCTGAAGCTGAATACATTGTTGTTGCTAGTTGTTGTGCTCAACTGCTGTGGATTCAAAACCAGATGATAGACTACGGATTCAACTTCATGAGCACTCCTATCCACATTGATAACAACAGTGCTATCTCCATTGCTGAAAATCCAGTGAAGCACTCCAAGACTAAGCACATTGATATCAGGTATCATTTCATTAGAGATATTCATGAGAAAAATCTTATCAAACTAATCAAAGTTGACTCAAATGAACAATATGCGGATTTGTTCACCAAAGCCTTTGATGAACAAAGATTTAAATATCTCATTACAGCTATTGGGATGATAAACATTGATTAGTTAATCTCATTTGAAAACCTTTTAATGTGTAAAGTCTCATCTCAAAACAATCTAAGCCCTGTTACAAAAGATCTTTTTCTAAATTTTATCTAAGTATCAATTCTTCCGAAGAGAAATTAACCCTCGGAAGATATTTTTCATATCTTCCGAAGCAAATTTCTCCCAGGATAATTTTCTTCTCGGAAGAGTGTTAAGTCTCGGAAGAAGCGATTGATTTCATATCAGATCTACTTCCGAAGCATTTAACACACTCCACTTGAAAAGCAACATATACTCTCGGAAGTAATTAATTTACCTTCGGAATTAAATTTGCCTTCGGAAGAATATTACCTTTGGAAATGCTTTATACTCGGAAGAAAGATTTTACTGTGTAACGGAAATCTTTTGGGCCCCACTCTGTAAAAAGTAAAGATTTTGTTAATGATGTCGGATTATTTAAATGGACCAACCTTACCGCCCATATCACATCATCCACTGAAACCTCACATCGTCTTATCCAAAACCCCCTTTAAACCGCCATTTCACCCATTTAAATACTTCCGGTTAATCACTTACATCCTCTTTACCCAAATTACTACCCTTAAAGCTTTCTTCTTCTCCAATTTACCTTATTCCGAACTATCTTTTTGTCATCTTCTTCAATGGCACTAAACCCTCAGCATACCAAGTCGCACTCCTTGATTCTTCAAGGGATGTTGACTTCTCAGACATCATTTATTTTCTGACCCAATCTTCGTACTACACAGCTCTGACTGTAAACCCCACGATTTACTCAAACCAAATGTCTGAATTTTGGGCAAATGGTCAGATTGAAACCCTAAATGGGGTTCGTGTTATTTGGTCGAGCATTTGTGGCCAGGAGTTGGTCATATCTGAACAGCTCATCAGGGAGCATCTCGAGCTTCATGATGAGGGCGCTCCAACGGAATTCCCCAAAACAGATTTGGACAGTTCTTATCTCCGAATGGGATACGGTGGAGATGTCAGCAGGTCAACTGTCTACAAATTCAACTTCTCCTAAAAATGGAAGTTCCTGCTGCATGTGGTTCTTCACTGCCTGTCTAATAAATTTGGGGGATGGGATCAAATCCCATATGAACTTGGGTGCCTAGTTCATGGGTTGGTACAAAGCCTCCGTTTCAACTATTCAAGGTTTATGCTGACTAACGTAATGGGAAATCTTCAAAGGGACACATTCTTCATGTATCCCAGGTTTCTCCAGCACATAATCAACTGTGAGCTGGACCAGGGCAAGCTTGTCTGTGCAGCTGCTCTGACTGCTCCTCAAATGAGGCCGACCATCTTCAAGACCTTGAAGAGAGTGTCCACCAACTTCACTGGAAGAGATACTGCACTTCTTCCAGGTATGATTGAGCCAATGGCTCCTGGTGACATCCCTGTTAACCCCACAGGTGATGAACCCACACCAGTAACTACCCTCACTCTGCCAAATCTATCATCTCCACCCATTACATTTACCTATCAGAGACGTCACAAACGAACCCTTGTTCAATCCACTCTGATTGAACAAGCTCCTCCTGTTCTATCCAAAAAGGCTAGAGTGGAACAAAGGGCTCCCACTCAGCCTGAGGTCCAACCATCCTTCACAATTGACCTTAATATGGGTCTTGAGTCTCCTCAGTCTCAGACCCATGAGCCCGAAACCCAAGCTGATAGCCCTTAGGGAGAGTCTCTATACTCCCCTGAGCAGCCAAAAAGGGACAGCCCAATCACAGGCTCAATGCCTCTAGACATTGATCAAAGTCCCGGGTCATTAGGTTTCAACTCCATATCCTTTACTGACCTTTTGACTGGAGCTGGTGAAGAGATTATGTCTCTTAAAGGCAATGAAGTTGATCCACAACACCCTCTCAAGGATCAACAGAGCCTAGAGAGACCCCTTATCTCTAGCCCCCATCAGCAAAGTCTTACTGAGGTGAGTCCCACTGATGTGGAGGGGACTCATGTAGATTCAGCTGCCACTACTGAAGGAGCCTCAATGGATCCTCAGGACAGTGGTAACGGAGCTGAGACTGAATCTATGGCAACCATGCCCTTTGATGACTCTGAAAGAGACATCATTGTGCAAGGGAAACCAGGGCGCCAAGAAACCACGTCTGGTGGTGAGGATGAATCAAAGGTTAGGACTTTAGAGGATAGGTCTGCCACTCAGCAACTTGAGATTGAAACTATCAAGGCCAAACTAGCTGAGAAACAGATTGAGAGGTCTGTTAGGCATGTACCAATTCAGGTCTCCTTGACCTCTTCCTCTAGCTCATCAAGCTCTCAGGATGATGCTACCAAAAAAGGGGAGAGTGTTCAGAGACAAAGTCAAAGACAGGAGGAAACCCAAAGTCAAGCTCTCACTTCCTTGAGCTCAAAGTATCCTTTGCAAGAAGCTGCAATTTCCCTGAGCCTCCTCCAGTTGTTTTTCAAGTGGATCAAGGATGCTCCAAGATCTCAATAGGTTCTTTAACAAGTTCATATTAGAATCCCTTATAGAACAGCCAAGCCCTGATATGTCTGTGATCTACTTCGGAGCTAAGAGCTTCAGAGGTTGAATGCACCTTCTACCACTATCGAGGAAGTTGGTCAACCTAAGGTCCAAGTGAAACCTGAGATTAACTTCGAAGGGGAAACAAGTACTGATGGCCCAGCAACTGAAACAGTTGGGATAGAAAGTGTATTTTCACAGACTTCCGAAGCACAATTCAAAGCCTCGGAAGAACAATCTCAAACATCCGAAGCTGAGATTGCTGGTGCGGAAGGACTATTCTCATTATCCGATGATCTAATAGTCACAGATGCAATTCTGGAACTTGCATCTGAGGTTAATAGGGAGGATTTTCTCACCCAACCTTTAGCTCTGACATCTGCATTAACTCCAGCTCCAATCTCTACTACCCAACCTGGATCTTCCATCCAAGAACCCCCAAAGTCTAGTACTTCCAAAGACATCAAAGGAAAGAGGAAGATGACTTCGGAAGAGCTTCAGGAGGAAGAAAGGTTGGATAAGCTTAAAATAAAAGGTAGGCTTCCAACTGGGAAACTGTTAGCTGCAAGTACCAAAGCAGCTGCAGCCAACCAGGAGGCAGTCAACAACCGAAGAAGAGTAGAGGTCATAGATAGACTTGTTGGTCTAGGGGCTACAACTAAAGATATACTCCTGCTACCATTAGAGGAGTTAATAGAGCTAGAAAAGGCAACCTTGCTGCTAAAACAGCAAAAAGAAGAAGCTGCAAGGTTGGCCTTAGAAGAAGAAAGGGAGAGAAAGGAAAGAGAAGCTGATCTGCAGCTCAGGAGGGAAAGGATAACCTTCCTACTCTCCAGAGGTTTTTCTCAAGAAGAGTTGTCTCCACATAACAATGATACGATCTTATGGCTCTTCAACAAAGAGCAAAATCAAATGGAGAAAGAGAGAAAGATAGCTGCAAGGGAAAAGCTTTTGTAGAAGAAGAAGAAGGAAGAGGAAGCAGGACTGACTGTTGCCAAGAAGATAGGTGAGAAGGCCTGGATGAAGAGTTATCTCAAAGCTCATGGCTTCTCTGGCAGGCAGGTGGGTCCTATGTCAGAAAAGACTCTCCAGCGACATGTCAGTGACATTAAGGCTGACATTCGCGTGGGGAAGAGGAAGGAGATGTATAGAAGGGGACAGGGGATGACCTTCAAAGCAACCACTCAACCCAAACTCCAAACCCAACCTCAACCTGAACTTATACCTTTTTCCTTCTCAATCAAAACCGAACCAACTTCTGAACCATTTACCCCTGAACATACACCATCACACCTACCAACCTCTTCACCTCAGCCTTCTAAACATCTCTCCATTGAAGAATTCAAGGCAGTCAAGACAAAGCTCATAAACTGCACAACACTGAGCGACATCTCCTGTGAGGAGGATTCAGTCAATTTGACCTATGTTGACGGATCCTCAAGTTCCCTCATAAGAGATCAATTTCTTGATCTGCCCAGAGGAACTTTGGACCAAGCTGCAAACCTCCTTGGCCTCAATTCAGACACTTTGAATGAGGAAGAAAAGAAGCTAAGGAGAAAGCTGGTGACTCTACTGGATACTAAGAAAGGAGACAGGGTACCAAGACAACCTCTTGCACCCAGAAAGAAGATCATCCAGTGGAGGTTTGAAGACTCTTCTCACAACTTTGTTGTTGAAAGAGAGAATGGAGAGCTCAACAGGCTGAGTGCCTCATCTCTGCTACACTTGAGCAGGTTTGACATTGCTGAGTTAGCAGAGAAGCCATTCTCCAACCCTTCAAACTCTGATGTAGCTGCCCACATTAGAAATCATCTAGGCAGCCTTCATATGGCCTAGCTTACTGCTAGAAGCAAGGTTGAAGATGAGTTAAAACTGAGAGAGGAGGAGGAAAGGAAAGGATCAGCAACCAAAGGCAAAGCCTTTCTACAAATGGTTGAAGGTCCTGAACTTGAGTCCATAGTTAGATGGGAGTATGACTATAACTCCCGTCAACTAACTCTCTTCAGGGGGACACAACAAAGGGTACATGTCATTCAGAGCGATAGACTGGATCTCCTATCCACCAATGACTTGTACAAGCTTCTCAGCACTACTTCAGGGAAGAACAAAGAGACAGACAAATACCTGTTGTCCCTGGTGCTGAAGGCTTTGAGAAGCAGAAATAAGTGAAGTTTTGGTAGCATCAGCCTAGGGGGAGTTTGTTGGATCTAGAAAGGCTGTTGCAACCAAAACCAAGACACTTAGAAGATTTTGGTACAACAAACAAAGGACTTCTGAAGCTAAGTATGGAACTTTCGAAGGAAGAAGGAGCTCTTCCGAAGACAGAGTGTAAAACACACTTCCGAAGGAAAACTCCAACTTCCGAAGACAAAGAACCTACTTCCGAAGATCAAGACTTAGAGAGAAAGATCTGAAGTCAACTTCTGAAGTACAGAAGTCCTCAAAGCCTCGGAAGCATAGAAGCCTCTTCCGAAGTATAAGTGGCTTCGGAAGAACTTGTTCTTCCGAAGCCAATTAACCTTCTAAAGACACTCCTATTATCCAGTGGACATAAGTATGGCCTCTCTGACACACCGCTGCAAATATCTGAGATACTGCATGGTGTTTTCTCAAAAGCCATGTAGTTGACCATACTTTAATCCACTGTTTACCTTTTTATGTTTGTACAGTTGCCATCTTTAGTTGGTGACAAAAGGTAAGTCATGGACATGTCATGACTACCATATCTTAGATAATACTTTATCTAAGATACCTTAACTTTAGCATTGTAGTATATGCTTTAGTCTTAGGTTTCCAGCTGGTATCAAAGTATATCCGGCTGTAGGATCTAGTATATATAGTTTCTCATTGTAATTCTTGTTTCATGCTTGTAAGAGTCTTGTAATATCTTGAGTTGAGAAGTAATATATACAAGTGCCTTGAAAATATATTTCTGCTTGTTCCTTTGCTACTTATTATATTATTATCAACTCTTGTAAAAGACATTACTTCATCTGATTTGAGTGTTTCCATAAGTGAGTTTGAGAGAAATACAAGTGTTTAAGTGACAAACCCGATCCTGCATTATCTCATATCTTCGTGATTCTTCAAAAGAAGATGAGGGTATTCTGCAACTTACCATCAGAACCTGCACTCTAAAGTCTCGAGCTTTGGAAGATCTTCAACTTGTCTACGGAAGAGCAGCTTTTGTCTTTGGAAGACTTCTTCAGTTGTACTCAAAATCTTCTAAGTGTTGTTTTGGTTGCATCAACCTCATATGATCCAACAAACTCCCCCTAGGCTGATGCTACCAAATCTTCACTCCCCTTAACCTTGAATCAAAGGCTGACTTTATAAGATAGGTCTGCCACTCAACAACTTGAGATTAAAAACCTCAAGGCACAACTAGCTGAGAAACAGATTGAGAAGTCTGTTAGGCACGTACATATTCAAGTTTCTTTAAGTTTTTCCCGTATCTCATCTACTTCTGAAGAAGATGCTACCAAAAAGGGGGAGAATGTATAGAAACAAGGACATGAGGAACCCAGTTTGGCTATCACAACCTCTCTCTCTCTCTCTCTCTCTCTCTCTTTTTTACTCTACACAACAAAACCCTACAACCATCTTTCCTCAGCCTCCTCTGTAAGGATTCCTTAAGTCTGATGCAACCCAAAACATCCAATGTGTCTCTGCAACATGCACTAAGTACTGAAGTAAAGAATGCTTCGGAAGTTTTACACAATACACTAGAAAATACTCTAAGTGTAAAATCTGCCGAAGCCAAGACCAATATCTTCCGAAGCCAAACATGAAGTCTTCCGAAGCCTCAGAGACAAAGTCTTCCAAAGCTTCAACCTATGAAGACAGATTTCTTCCGAAGACTTTTAGTATACATGCTTTATCTGATGTACTTTTCCTTAAAGCTGGACACCTTTCCACTGCATCTCTGTAAAGTCACCAACTTACATGAGTTGGTGAAAAGGTCCATGCTTTTGGTAACTGTACATTGAGGTCTTGAGTCTGTAACTTTCTACTTTATGTACTTTATCCTTTTTGTAATATATAAGGATGTGAGCTATGGCATGTCATAGTCACAAGGTCAAAAGGCAGATATGCCTTTTGATCCTACAGTTGATTTTGTTAGTGTCTAGTCAATTGTATCTAGCTGGCTTTCAAAGTATAGCCGGCTATAGGTTGTAGTATAAGTATTCCAAGTTCTTGTATCTTTCTTTATGCTTTGTAACACTTGTAAAAGAACTTGAGAAAGCAATATACTGCCTCCTTGAAACCCAACTCTCTTGTTCTGTCTCTTTACTTTACTTGTGTTCTTAGTATCATCATATTTGGTTAATCCAGTTCACTGTTTGATCAAAGTTTAGTTGTTCTCCTCATTGTGTTGTTGTGTTGTAATTTGTTCAAGCCCTTAAACGGTCCTGCATTTGGTATCAGAGCATTTCAGGCTCTTGATATAAGATCTCACCATCTTAAGATCCCTCACACACACAAAAACTAAACTCTCCAAATCCCCACTGATCACTCTTGATGATTTTGACACCTGGTGTATGAGAATGGTAGGTTTCATCAGGTCTCTGGATTCAAGAATGTGGGAATCTGTTGAGAATGGACCTTTCATACCCAGCACTCCTTCTGCTACTGGTGCTGGTATGATTCCAAAAGATATGGCCAACTACTCTGATGAAGATAGAAAGAGAGTAGAAATTGATAGGAAGGCAATGACTGCTCTTCAGACTGCTCTCCCAAACTATGTATACAGAGGCTTTAAGAAGTGCAAAACAGCTAAACAGCTGTGGGATGCACTGAAGCTGATGTATGAAGGCTCCTCTGAAGCCAAGGAGAACAAGAAGGATCTCCTGAAGCAGCAGTTTGAAAACTTCACCTTTAAAGCAGGTGAAACCATGACTCAACAATACTTCAGGTGTGTTGAGATATTGGATACCCTAGTGGATGGAGGAGTTCCTCTTGAGAACAAGGACATTGTAAGGAAGTTCATGTCCTCACTTCCTAGGCAATGGACACACTACTGCGTGGTGATCAAGAGGACTGAGAACCTCAAAACTCTTACTCTGACAGAGTTATATGAGATTCTCAGTGGATACCAGATGGAGATGAACGTGCAAGGTTCATCTGGCAACTCCAACAATCAAACGGGTTCAGCCCTTCATGTGGTTGAAAGGGATAGCATAGAACCCCAACATCATCTCATATGCTACCCTGACAACTCACAAAAGAGTCCTTTCATCACCTTCCCGGAGACACCCAGGGAGAACTTCACTCAAGGAAGCCCATTCCAAGAGACAAGCTCTTCTCAAGCCTTTGTGTCCTCTGATGAAAGTTGTGGGAACTCTCTCTTCACTCTTGAAGACCTGGACTGTATCCATCCAGATGACCTGGAATACATGGAGATAGTTCAGCAGATGGCTCTCCTCACTCACAGAGCCAAGAAGTTCTACAAGTGAACAGGAAGAAGGTTTCCAAGCAATGCTACCAGTGGAAAGTTTGGGCTGGATAAAAGCAAAGTCAAGTGTTACAACTGTAACCTGATGGGCCACTTTGCAAAGGAGTGTAAGTCACCTAAAACAAATGGTGGCCAAACACAAACCAAACCAAACTACACTGACAAAGCCCCTCAGTATGAGAAGCCAAAGCAACATGCTGCTGTTGCTGTTGAAGAGGGAGGCTTTGACTGGAGCTTTCAGGTAGAAGATGCTTCTCCAAACCAAGCACTGATGGCAGGCCATGATGAAGCCAAGGTATTGGAACATCTCTGTACTCCTGAATGCATTGCTAAAGTAAACAGAAACAGGTCCTACAACTTAGAGATGAGATTTGATCTTGAGTCATTAAACATATTAAAATCTTATTTTAAAAGTCTGAAAATGATTACAAGTTAAAGATAGAGGATTTGGAGAAAACCATTTCAGTACTAAAACATGAACATACAGATTTTAGAACTCAGATCCAGGATCTCATAACTAAGTTGACTGAGTGCCAGGCTGAGCTTGTGATCAGCAAAGCCAAGGCTGAAAAAAGTGTTCTTGAAGAAGAGACCTTCAAGAACATGATATCCTGATCCCTGCATAACAAAGTGTGCTATCAAAACAGACAAGGACCGGGATCAAATGAGATAGCTCCTCCACACACAATCTTGTCTGTAAGATCTCCTATGTGTGGAACTTGTGAAGATGAGCTTCCTCTCATAGATCCCATAAGTAAGGAGGATGAAGAAGTGATAGTGAAGAATTCCTCTGAGAAGAGTGAAGAGGAGGATTCTTCCAAGGGCCACTATCCTTCTGAGGAGAAGAAAACTACTGTGATAAGCAAGTCCAAGAGAAAGAACTTGATCAGGAAGAGCAAAAGGAAAGCAAAGAAGGCTCAAGAGATCAAGGCTACTTTTGATTCTAAGCAGAAACAAGTTTTTATCTCTGCAGGTTTTAAAGTAGTAAGGACTGAAGACATCAACCAAGACTCCTCAGCTAAGAGTCCTGGTTCTTGTTCAAATCATCTCAGTACAAAGAAGAAGACTGAGCTGCTGTGTACCACTGCTGCACAGCCTGGACCATCAAACTCCAAGAACAGTTCACAGCCCAAAAGAACTGTCTCAGCATCTACCAAGATGAAGGTGGAGAAGGGATGTGACCAAAGCCAGTCTTGCTCTCATAAGGAGACTCCTTTGAAGAAGAAGATGTTATGTGTCATGTGTGAAAGTACCTCTCACATTGCCAAGGATTGCCCATACAATCCTAAAAGTACTATCCACATGACCAATACAAAGACTTCAAAGAGTTTCAAGAAGTCTCAAGCTTCGGAAGGAAAGTCTGTTTCCTTCGGAAGCTCCAAATCAAAGAAGAAGGTAAATGGAAAATTACCTTCGGAAGTAAAATTGGTCTCGGAAGAAAGGAGTTCTTCCGAAGCACTGAAGTCTTTCCGAAGGTTCAGTCATCAAAACTTGTGAAGTCCCAAAAGCTTCTAAGGTTTTGAAGGTCAAGTCCAAGACTCCAAAGGTGGTGTGGAAGTCTAAGAAAGACCAAATGACTGAAGTTTCTCCATCAACAACAGCTGAAGATCCCCTTGTACAACCATAGGATCTATTACTGTTGCATTACCTTCTATTATACTTAGTGAGCCCAAGACAAGTAAGGCTTGGGTTTCCAAATGTAACTAATCATTTTCTTTGTGCAGGAACAGCTCAAGACAAGCAGGAATGTCTGGATAATTGATAGTGGCTGTTCCAGGCACATGACAGGCAATAGGTCTCTACTCCATAATTTTGAGAGAATTGATGGAGGACCAGTTGCTTTTGGAGGAGATGAAGGTGGTTACATTTCTGGAAGGGGCAAGGTCACAAATGGTAAGCTCAGCATTGAGAAGGTAAACTTTGTTAAGGAGCTTGGGTACAATCTTCTGAGTGTATCCCAATTTTGTGATCAGAGTCATAACATGCTCTTTACTGAGCATGAGTGCATTGTTCTCAAGCCTGGAGTGGTCATTCCTCATGAGCATATCCTGCTCAGAGCCCCAGGAAAGGGAACATGTACAAGATGGATTTGCAAGAAACATCTCCCTCTGGAGAAGTTTCATGCTTTCTATCTAAAGCAAATAGTGATGAGTAAAAAATGTGCCATGTAAACTTTAAAAATGAATAAATTAATTAAACATGATTGGTAACTGGAATGCCAAAGAAAGAGTTTACAAGTGATGATCATTGTGTTGCATGCCTGAAAGGGAAGCAACATAAGGTATCTCACAAGCCTAAGGAAAGGAACTCCATCACTACTCCCCTACACTTGTTACATATGGATCTCTTTGGCCCCACCAGTGTAATGAGTCTAGGAAGGACCTCTTATTGTTTAGTGATCACAGATGATTTTACAAGATTCACTTGGTTTTCTTTCTTAGAACTAAGGATGAAACCCCTGAGATTCTGAAGAATTTCATCTTAAAATTTGAGAATCAAAGTGATCACAAGGTCAAAACCATAAGATGTGATCAAGGAACTGAATTCAAGAACCAAATCCTTGATACATTTTGTGATGAAAAAGGTATTACAAGACAATATAGTGCTCCCAGGACTCCTCAGCAAAACGGAGTTGCTGAGAGGAGAAACAGGACACTAATTGAAGCTGCAAGAACTATGTTGTCTGACTCTAAACTGCCCATCACCTTCTGGGCAGAGGCAGTAAATACTGCTTGCTATGTGCAAAACAGAGTTTTAGTAGTTAAGACACATGGTAAGACTCCTTATGAACTTTGGCACAAGAGGAAACCTTTCATTGGTTTTCTCAGGTCATTTGGATGTCCCTGCACCATCTTGAATACCAAGGATCAAATTGCCAAGTTTGCTGAGAAATCAGATGATGGACACTTCATTGGATACTCTTCTCAAGCTAAGGCTTATAGAGTATACAATCTCAGAACTAGAATTGTTGAGGAGTCAGCCAATGTGACTTTCAATGAACACACACCCTGTGTGGCTGGTTCTGGTCCTGATTGGCTATTTGATCTTGATTTAGTTACCAACTGTTTTAACAAATCTTGTGAGAATGTTTCAGGATCTGCAGAAAATCTAAATACAGGTGATCCTGATCCAAGATTTGAGCTAGGAAGACCCTCAACTCATACATCTTCAGCTCCAGTTGGAACTACTTCAGCAAATGAGGTCTCTATCAGCATACAATGACAAATTCAGCTGATACATCTGGTATGCCTTCAAATTCCAGCTCAGAGGCTCCTCAACCAGATAAAGATACCTCAATTGTAGAAGACAACAATGGTGATGGTGATAGTGATCAGGAATTCCTTGATGCTAATAACCACACCATAGATGACAACATCAATGATGTCACACACTCATTGGATCAAGTTAATCTTGATAAGTGTGGTAATGTGGAGGGTGAATCATCTATGCCAGATCTAAATTTCTCAAATTTGGATCTTTCTCAGCAACTTGCTGTGATCCCTCAGCTAAGGATCCACAAGTCTCACCCCACCACAAACATCATTGGAGATGTTGTCACAGGGGTAAGAACAAGAGGACAAACCCATGAAGCAAATGTTTGTCTTCACTCTTGTTTCTTATCTCAGATAGAGCCAAAGAAAGTTGATGAAGCTCTAAAGGATGGAAGTTGGGTTGAAGCTATGCAACAAGAGCTGCTTCAATTCAAAAGGCAGAAAGTTTGGAACCTTTGTCCTCTTCCTCATGGGAAGACTACCATTGGAACCAAATGGGTTTTTAGGAATAAGAAGGATGATAGAGGAATTATCATCAAGAACAAGGCAAGACTAGTTGTTCAAGGATACACACAAGAAGAAGGGATTGACTACACTGATGTCTTTGCTCCTGTAGCAAGATTAGAAGCTGTTAGGATATTCCTGGCATTTGCTGCATCCAAGAACTTCAAGGTCTTTCAACTTGATGTAAAGTGTGCTATCTTATATGGAGTGATTGATGAAGAGGTTTATGTCAAACAGCCACCTGGTTTTGTAGACCCTGATCATCCTGATTATGTCTGCAAGCTTGACAAAGCTCTTTATGGGCTGCATCAGGCACCCAGGAAGTGGTATGAGACACTATCTGAGTATCTTTGTAAACATGGATACAGAAGAGGTACTATAGATGGAACTCTCTTCATCAAAGGACAGGGAAATGACTTATTGCTAGTTCAAGTATATGTAGATGACATCATCTTTGGTTCAACTAATCCAAAGCTCTGCAAAGACTTTGAGAAGCTGATGAAAGACAGATTTGAAATGAGTTCAATGGGAGAACTCAATTTCTTTCTGGGAATTCAAGTGAAGCAAGTTGAAGATGGCATCTTCATAAGTCAGTCAAAGTATGTTCAGGACATACTCAAGAGGTTCAACATGACTGATTGTAAGATTGCTAAGACACCCATAGCCAGGAACCACTCCCTTGGACCTGATCTTGAGGGGGAGTGTGTAGATGAACATTTATACAGGGCTATGATTGGGTCTCTTATGTATCTTACAGCTAGCAGGCCTGATATCATGTTTGCTACATGTATTTGTGTAAGATATCAAGCCAACCCTAAGATGTCTCACTTAATCACTGTCAAAAGGATTCTAAGATACCTCAAAGGTGCTTCAACACTTGGTTTATGGTACCCAAAGAATCCTGACTTCAATCTGTATGCTTATACAGATAGTGATTATGGTGGTTGCAACATGACTGCAAAGTCTACATCTGGGGGATGTCAATTCCTTGGTGGAAGGGTTGTCTCATGGCAATGCAAGAAACAATCCTGTGTGTCTGCATCAACTGCTGAGGCTGAATACATTGCTGCTGCAAGCTGCTGTGCTCAAGTGCTTTGGATTCAAAATCAGATGCTGGACTATGGATTTAACTTCAAGGAGACTCCTATCCACATAGACAACAATAGTGCTATCTCTATCACTGAGAACCCTGTGCAGCACTCAAGGACCAAACACATCAACATCAGGTATCATTTAATAAGAGATAACTATGAAAAGGGATTAATTAAACTAGTCAAAGTTCATACAGATGAACAATATGCTGATCTGTTTACAAAAGCTTTTGATGAACAGAGATTTAAATATCTAATATCAGCTATTGGGATGATTAACTTTGAGTAGACTTTTTCTTAAAACTAATTCTAATTATTTCTTTTAAAATATGTGTGTCCTAAGTTGTCTAGTTCATCACTTTCATAAGCTCATGTTTTCTTTGGATATAAAATTCTTTTTGAAGACTTTCCTTAGATTCTTGAAAATTTTCTGATACTTCGGAAGATAAAATTTTATCTTCGGAAGAAAACCATGTCTTCAAAATAAATAACTGTCTAAGAAACTTTACCTCGGAAGAAGTCTAAATCTATCTTCCGAAGCTTAAATTCTTATCTCAGACACTTATTTGTTTTAAAGGACTTTTTCCTTCGAAGCAAAATTAACTCTCGGAAGCTTTGTTGTTTCTTATACAAAGCATTCAAGTGTTTATTTCTCTTCCGAAGCATAAATTTTCAAGACTCTCAGGAAATCTTCTAAAGCCATTTTAGCTTGGAAGCTTTTTCATTAAAACTTCCGAAGAAAATTTACCTTCGGAAGTTTTTCGAATTCCAAGAAAACTACTTTTTGAGCAAAAGTAAACTACTTTTTCAGAGGTGGGACCGACTTTCGGATTTCAAAGTTTATCTTCTTTCATTAACTTTGGTTCAAATCCCTTTTCACATAAATACCCAACGGTTCCCCCTCTTTCTCACTATCTTCCTCAATTCCACTATTCCTCAAACCTAATTCTCTAAACCGCCTTTGCTTTCTACCTTTCTTCACCCTTAAGCTTCTGAAATGGCCAACCTTAACCGCAGAAACAACCCAGATTTCTCCATGCAACTTCACAGGCAACACAATCAAGTTGCTCTGTTAAGCTCTGAGAAAGATGCAAGTTTTTCAGAGATTTGCCAATTCTTAACTCTATCCAACTACTTCACCTCCCTGACCATTGATCCTACTCTGTATGAGGATCATTTGCTTAGAATTCTGGAAGACCTGCCAAGAGGTCATTATGGATGGGGAGAAGGCACTATCTGCCACAGTGCAAGGAAGGACAATCTTCATCACTCCGGCCATCATCAATCATCATTTGCAGCTGGATGATGAAGAAGGTGAGTTGTCCTTCCCAAAGGAAGCTGTTAATCATTCCTTTAAGCAGATAGGCTATGAGGGAGATTTCTCTGTAAAGACCTTCAGGAAAGGGAAGGTCTCATCCCAGTGGAAATAACTGCTCCATGTGGTTATCCACAGCTTATCAAACAAGCATGGTGGGTGGGACCAGATTCATGAGGATCTCTCCTTTATAGTTCATGGAATGGTTAAGGGGGTCAAGTTCAGGTACTCTCAATTTGTTTATACTAATTTACTTGCAAACTTGGACTCCTTAGAGTATTACATGTTTCCTAGATATGTTTAACACATTCTCAACTGTGAACTGGGCTCACAGTTGAGGGAAACAAGTAATATTCTTAAATTGGGACAGATGAAGCCCGACATCTTTAAAATCATGAAGAAGCCAACTGTAGGCTTCTTAGGGGTAGAAACAGCCCTAGTCCCCAAAATGTTAGAGCTCATTGCTCAAGGTGACAACCTAGCAACACAAGCTAGTGTTGAATCCACACCTTCTTTTTCTTTACCACTAAAAAGACCACAAATAACCCTCACCTACCAAAGAAAATCCAAACGAACCCCTGCTCAGGCTATTGAGTCTGTGCAAGTCCCCATATACTCAACCTTACAGGAGGAAGTGGACACTAGAGCTCCCACTTCCCTGAGGAGCAAACCACTCCCATTTCTTCACCTATCAGGGCTGAGGTTCCTCATGCTCACCCTGATGAGCTCACAAGCCCAACAGCCTTAAGCCTTCACTCTGAGTCTCAACACTCAAGTGAACAACCTTCAGGGGACAGTTACCATCCCCAGCCTTTAGATCTAAACCAACCAATTCCCAACCTATCCTTCTATACTGATGAAGACTTAGGATTCAGTGAGTACATGAGTCTCTCTTCTCCTCCCCTACTCAAAGAGAGATGAGTACCTCTGATTCTCCTCAGTCTATCCCACATTAGTCACCTGTTACTGAGGTGGACACTTCTCAAAAACATGCTCCTATTTAGTCTCCAAGGTTAGTCACCTTGAATCTTAGGTGACTACCTTACAAAACAGGGTCAATGATCAGCAACTTCAGATTTTATATCTAAAGGAAAAACTAGCTGGGAGACCTTTAAGGAGAGCTCAACCAGGAACACAAGAACCTGTGGAAGTGATTGACTTATCCTCCAGCTCACCTATGCAAGTGGGTGATGCTACCAAAAGGGGGAGAAAGTTATTGCAGCCACAGAACATGGGAGTTCTTCACAGAGAATGGACATAGAGGACTCACCATCCTCACTTGTTGTGCATTCTTAGCACTTCCTCAAGTTCACATTAATGTGGACTCTATAGACTCTATCATCAGGAGTCTCTTTAAGGAAGGTATACCAAGGGCTGTCTCATCTCCACCACAAGGAACTTCAAACTACATCATAAGGTGGAGGTATGATGCTGACAGAAGAGCCCTTATCCTTCACAGAGTTCAAGGGCAACAAGAAGTGTTTGATTTTCAAAGCCTGAACCTCTATGAAAGATTGGATCTAGTCAACATGCCACTTGTCAATCCAAGCAATTCAAGACAAGCTGACAGATTGGCTCAAAGAATCCAAGATAGGATCCTTGCAGAGTTCACTCTAAGAAGGAGACTTAGGCAATCAGGCAATGTTATCGGTCAACTGGATGTTGAGGTGGACCCTAAGATTAGTTTCATAGGGGAAATCTTGACTGAAGGCCCAGTGGCAGAACCTGAGACCACTGTCTCATCATCAACAACTGCTGCAGAGGTTCAAACTCCTTCTGAGACACCTGCTGGTGAAGGTGTTTCTCAGCCTCTCTCTGGCCAGAGCATGGAAGCTACACCAAGCAATGAAGGCCAAGCCTCTATCCACCCTGAGTCACAAAGGTCTGTGGGTGACAAAGGGAAAAGGATCATGACTCCTGAGGAAATTGAGGAGGAAGAGAGAGAGAGAGAGAGGAAAAGGAAGCTAAGGGGAGAAAGTTCCTCTGGGTCATCTAGCTTTATGCAAGCTGCAATCAGGGCTACCCCCAGACCAAATACTCAAGATGATGAGTTAAGGGCAGTCAGGATTACTTATTTACATACCAGGAACTATG
Source organism: Flaveria ramosissima (assembly GCA_025215565.1). Taxonomy (NCBI): domain Eukaryota; kingdom Viridiplantae; phylum Streptophyta; class Magnoliopsida; order Asterales; family Asteraceae; genus Flaveria; species Flaveria ramosissima. The sequence continues at coordinate 20,916,887 of CM046030.1, forward strand.
ATATTGATGAAATCATCTCCCTCCCCTTAGAAGAATTGAATGAACTGGCTGACTTGGAAGTGTCAAGAGAGATGAAAGAAAAAGAGGATGCAAGGCTACTTCTCCAATTCAAAGAGGAGAGGAGACAGAAAAAACTCTACAAGCATGCTCACACTCTCTCTCCAGTTCAAGAAAGTCCTGTACAGGAAGATGTGGCTCCACAAGAACCTCAGGTAGATAAGGAAGAAGATAGGATCAAGATGATCAACTACCTGAGTGCCACAGGCTTCTATCAGGCAGATGCACTTCTTCCCCTGTCCTATGACTTCATTGAGTTTGAGTACCTAAAGCAACTTGAACTTGAGCTAGTCAAAGAAATAAAGACAACCAAAAGGAAGCTAAGGGAAGAAGCTGCAAAGTCAAGAGCCATCATCCAAAAGAGTGTAAAGAAGTCTGCTGACAGACAAAGGATGATGAGCTTCTTGAAGCTATATGGATTCTCCGGAAGGAGACTTGGCCCTATGTCTCTTTCCACAATGGATGAGCATATAAGGGTGATCAAGCTGAAGGTTAAGAGTGGTGAACTGACTGACTTACACTCTTTTCCAAGTCAAGTCCCACCTGAAGTGGAGGTTAAGTTTGAACAACCTGAGACACCTCAACCCGGACCTCCAGCTGAGCCTCAGCAAGCTTCATCTTCTGATCCAAAGCAGGGTCAAACTCCCTCTCCTTCTGAACCTGTGAGGGAGGAACACCCAACTGAGAAAGACAAGGATGATCAACATGGTGCTGCAGATCAGTCTTCTCAGTTAAAGTCATCAAAGAGGAAGAAGAGAATGGCTTCTAAACCAAAGTCAAAGAAGAAGAAGCCTAAGTCATCTACCTCTACACCTCAGGCTGAGTCAGATCAACCTGAGGAAGTGCATGCTGAGGCAGCCCAATCAACTCCAATGCAAGTGGCTCCTCTGACAACTGAGACACCCATCTTTTCCTGGACTTACTCTACTAATCCAGAAAGATGGCATGTAATCAGAGATCAAGGTGTTGAAAATGTCTACACGTGGCAAGACATAATCAACTTACCTCTGCATGATCTCCTTGAGATGATAAGATACTATGAAGGTCTTGATGATCCTGACCATCTAATGAAGAAAGGAATGGTCATGATTGTACTAAAGACCACTAACATCTGAAGATCTTCTAAGTGTTTTGGTAACATCAGCCTAGGGGAGTTTGTAAGGATTCCTTAAGTCTGATGCAACCCAAAACATCCAATGTGTCTCTGCAACATGCACTAAGTATTGAAGTAACGAATGCTTCGGAAGTTTTACACAATACACTAGAAAATACGCTAAGTGTAAAATATTCCGAAGCCAAGACCAATGTCTTCCGAAGCCAAACATGAAGTCTTTCGAAGCCTCAGAGACAAAGTCTTCCGAAGCTTCAACCTATGAAGACAGATTTCTTTCGAAGACTTTTAGTATACATGCTTTATCTGATGTACTTTTCCTTAAAGCTGGACACCTTTCCGCTGCATCTCTGTAAAGTCACCAACATACATGAGTTGGTGAGAAGGTCCATGCTTTTGGTAACTGTACATTGAGGTCTTGAGTCTGTAACTTTCTACTTTATGTACTTTATCCTTTTTGTAATATATAAGGATGTGAGCTATGGCATGTCATAGTCACAAGGTCAAAAGGCAGATATGCCTTTTGATCCTACAGTTGATTTTGTTAGTGTCTAGTCAATTGTATCCAGCTAGCTTTCAAAGTATAGCCGGCTGTAGGTTGTAGTATAAGTATTCCAAGTTCTTGTATCTTTCTTTATGCTTTGTAACACTTGTAAATGAACTTGAGAAAGCAATATACTGCCTCCTTGAAACCCAACTCTCTTGTTCTGTCTCTTTACTTTACTTGTGTTCTTAGTATCATCATATTTGGTTAATCCAGTTCACTGTTTGATCAAAGTTTAGTTGTTCTCCTCATTGTGTTGTTGTGTTGTAATTTGTTCAAGCCCTTAAACGGTCCTACATCCTCCCATTACAATTCAAGTGGACCCAAGGATACTTATTGATCTTAACAGATTCTTAACCAAGCTCCTCCCTTGAACAAACCTCCCCTCATGTTGCCATTGCTTACTTTGGAGCTGAAGTGCTTCAAAGGTTGAGTGCACCTCCTACCTTTGAGAAGGAAGTTGGTCAACCTAAGGTCCATATTGAACCTGAGATTGACTTCATAGGGAAAATAAGGACTGGTGGCCCAGCAACTGACTTAGAAGGGACAAGTGGTGTAGTTGCAATCTCTTTCGAATCATAAATACAAGCTGCAGAAGGGATAATGGAACTGTCCACATTGTTCGATGACCTATTTATCACAGAGGCTATCCTTGATCTAGCCTTTGAGGTAATCAATGGGGACTTCCTCAAAACCCTTCTATCTCAGACACCACAAGCACCATAAGTTCAACCCCACACTCCCCAACCTGAAACCTCTAAGCCAGAATCTCCAAAGGCAGAATCCTCCTCAGATCCTATAGGAAAATGGAAGATGACTGTTGAGGAGCTTCTAGAGGAGGAAAGGTTGGAGAAGCTAAATAAGAAAGGTAGACTTGATACTGGGAAGCTGTTATCTGCAAGTAGTAAAGCAGTAGCAACGGCGCAACATAATATCAATAATAAGATGAGAGTGGAGGTAATAGACAGGCTCATCAACCTAGGAGTAGATAATGAAGAGATGCTTCTACTCCCACTTGATGAGCTTGTAAAATTAGAGAAGGCAGCCTTGCTGCAAAAGGAGAAGGAGGAAGCAGCAAGGTTAGCCATAAAGGAGGAAAGAAGGAGGAAGAAGGAAGAGGCTCTTCAAAGGGAGAGGATGGAGAGGATAATCTTTCTATGCATAAGGGGCTATTCTCAGGAGGAGCTGACTCTTCATGAAAATGATACGATCTTGTTTCTTTTCCACAAAGAACAATATCAAATCAATAAAGAGAGGAAGAAGGCTGCAAGGAAAAGTTAAGGGCGAAGAAGAAGAAGAAAGAGGAGGAGGCCCAAATTGCAGCTGCAAAAAATGTGGGAGACAAAGCATGGATGAAAGGTTATCTCAAAGGCAATGGCTTCATCAGCAGGCAAGTGGGTCCCATGTCAGAAAAGACCCTATAGCAACATGTCAGTGACCTCAAAGCCGACAGTCGGTTAGGAAGAAGGCAGGAGGTGCCACAAAGCCAAAGTGTACTGAGGATATTACCCAAACCACATCCAACAAAACCTGAGCCCACACCTTTTCCATTTCCCATCAAAACCAAACCAACCACTAAACCTTATACCCCTGAAGCCACACCATCAGCCTTACCTACTCCTTCACCTATTGCCTCTTAACAACCACCACCACTACCTATCCTAAAACCCAAAACACAACCCAAAACCCAACCATTACCCAGAGCATCCTCTAAACCATCTAAGTCCCTGACCTTAGAGGAATTCAAGATGATTAAAAGGAAGCTCATCAACTGCACAACCTTGAGCGATATTTCAGTTGAGGAAGAGCCCATTAAGCTGTATATTGATGGCTCTTCATGTTCCCTCACAAGACATGCATTCCTTGACCTACCTAGGGGAATAATGACCATGCTCTCCAACTTCTAGCAACCAACTCAAATACACTCAAAGAAGAAGAAAAAAAAGTGAAGGAGAAAATTGCTGACTCTGATGGACACCAAGAAAGGGTACAAACTGCCAAACAAACCACTCAATCCTAGAAAGCAAAGTGTCCAAGCTTCTCAGCACCACTTGAGGAAAGATCAAGGAGACAGACTACTCCCGAGTGTTGAAAGCTTTGAGGAGCAGAAGGGAGTTAAGTTTTGGTAGCATCAGCCAAGGGGGAGTTTGTTAGATCAAATAAGGCTGATGCAACCAAAACAACACTTAGAAGATTCTGAGTACAATTGAAGAAGTCTTCCGAATACAAAAGGTGCTCTTCCGTAGACAAGTTGAAGATATTCTGAAGCTCAAGAATGTAGAACTTCCGAAGATAGAACTTAGTCTTCCGAGATTAAGTAGTTCTCCTTCTGAAGTACTAACACTTAAGAAGATCCAAGACAAAGTCTTTTGAAGAAGAAAGTCATCAAGACTTGCAGAAGTATGGTGTGGAAGAACTTATTCTTCCGAAGCCATTTAAGCTTCGGAAGAACCAACTATGAACCACTGGAAAAAAGTATGGTCTGACTGACACTTGCTGCCAACTCTAATATACTGCATGGCGCTTTTCCACGCCCATGTAGTTGACCATACTTTAATCCATTGTTCACTTTTTTATTACTTAGTATAGCTACCAACTTTAGTTGGTGACAAAAGATAAGTCATGAACATGTCATGACTACCTAGTTGAAAGGCCCCGATCCCGAAACGCTCACAGTTGGACAATCATCGCACATAAACATAAAATATACATTTACATCTATGAAAAAAATCGCAGCGGAATAATTTAAAACCATTTCATATATTAATGACTGCTTTTGCAATATAATACATCATCGTTAATAGTTACAAAATATTATCGTTTGCATTACATCACAAAAACGTCATAGCTATACAAATGGATGCCATCCCAAAAATGCCGAGTAGTTGCCCCGTGCCATCCTCAGCAACAATCACCTGCCAACTGGAAAATACATAAAAGTCAGCGTTGCTGAGTGAGTTCTAGTTTTTAAATAAAATATAATTTACTTTCATTAAAAACCTTTCTTTACATTCACACGTGATCAAGCATCATACGTACACATAGATAATAGCATTATTATCTTTCGTCATTCATTCGTTAACTTTCGATGACATGTACTGTACGCCAAACATTGTGCACGAAGCTAACCCTAGGGCCTGGGGCAAGTACACTCATCGTTGTCATTCATCTTTCATTCCGGACCAATGCCATGTGCTATACCCCGAACATTGTGCACGAAGTTGGTTGCTGGGCCTGAGGTCTATCATAGACCTCGAACATTATGCACGAAGCTGACTCCAGTACCTAGGCCAAGCGACAAGGATCCCATACGTATGGTCAATCACAAAGATTAGACCCCAGTGTGCATCCTTCCGGGGTAGCTAACCTGCACACAGTTGAGCTAACACACTTCATTGGGTGTGAACCTCCATACACTGCTTGCAAGACTTTCTTACATTCGTTCGTTCATTAATTCATGCATTCATTCTTTTGTTACGTTCCTCTTATCATTATCATTAACTTCCGCTTTATGTTACATAATACTTCTTGTTCATTTCATACTCATAACACGCAAGTCACGGAAATAATACACAATAGGAACGCAAGAAAACACAACATGAACATACATAGCATCATATAAACATCACATACCCCACCACACATCATCATAAACATCATGCATCATCAATTCACATACACATACATATGCACAGCAAGTACAAGTCATCATAGAACATAACAACCCTCTGCGGGACAGCGAGGGTTCGGGGGCGGCAGCCCCTAACAGCGGGGTCCAAGGGGCAACGCCCCTGGCTGGGGCCGGGCTGCTAGGTCAGCGTGCAAAATTTTTATTTTAAAGCATTTATATATCACATTTTGTTATACAAAAATTGATCTTCTTGTTAAAACCTCTTAAAATCTTGGTCATTCAAAACGTATATTTAGTATGCATTTCCAGCCCCAAACAAGTTTAAAACCTTTAAAATAGGAGATCTAGAACTCACCTGGACTCAGTGAGTAGCTTCTCAATCAAGCTTTCTAAGCATGGGTCACAGTATACAGCCTGTAAATAAGTTAACACTCAAAGGAGTTAATTTCTGCCTAATTTCGCTGCTAAATTCGCTGCAAGATCAGCAGTTTCGCTGCTAGTTTCGCCAGCAGTTTCGCTGGCATCTTCGCTGCCAGTTTTGCTGTCAGTTTCGCCTAACTTCCGTTGGAAAACCATGTCTGCGAAACTACCTACGAAACTATAGTTTCGCAGAAAGATCCATAGTTTTGCTAGACGACTACACAATGTCGCTGGATGAACACCTAGTTTCGTAGAACGGACTGAAATTACGAACCAACCCATTTTTGACACAAAACTTAAATCTTTTACACCCAAAACCTTGGTTTATCACCCAAGAAGCTATATCTAAGCTTTCTACATGTTTTCTTACACTAAAACGTGAGTTTTGGGCGATTCTTTGCCACTTTTAAAAACCCCAAGCCCTAGAATCTGGGTTTATATCAAAAAGAACGATTAAACGATGTTTCTTACCTGGATTCTTGGTATTTTCTTGTTGTTTGGATGCCCACGAACACCGATCTTCAATCTCTTGATCAACCGAGCCTTGAATCACCATTTCTCTCCACTTTCTCTCTCTACATTCTCTCTCTAAAAATTGATGTTGAGTTGCAAATGAGAGTGGCTCAAGCTGATCCATTCATATATACCGGGCGTTCCCAGGACTTAAACTCACCGAACATGGATATGTCATGACTACCTAGTCTAGGATAGTATTTTAACTTAGATGCCTTACTTATAGCAATGTAGTATTTGTCTAGTTGTAAATTCCAGCTGGTTATCCAAGTATAACCAGTTGTAGATAGTAGTATATGTAGTCTCTCATTTTAACTCACTAAGTCATGTTTGTAAGAGTCTTGTAATACTAAATTGAGAAGTAATATATACAAGTATCTTGAAAACTATTCTTGTGTTCATTTACTTATTATATTATTTTCAACTTAGTTTGAGATTCTATTTCATCTATTTAAGTGAGACCTAGTGAGTTTGAGATATAAACTTGTGTTTAGAGACAAACACCGATCCTGCACAACATCATCAAGCTTAGTTCTATCAAGACCATCATACCACCATAGATCATCAAACAACACATGCGAACCTCAAACAATCAACATGCTCACAAAAATATAATTAGATCACCACCAATAATCATACATTGAGTTTAATCATGAACTACATCCCATGTGCAGCAACTCATGACTTCACACCCTAAACCCTGCCACGTAACACCCGCATATTTATTATTTTGAAGCCAACGAAGGAAGAAAAAGAAATAAAGTCCAAAGTCGAGGGACCAAACTCGCCAACGAAGGAAAGTTGGATATGTGGTGATATTAGTAGGGAGATGGCAGCCAAACTCTCCCCACACACTCACATTTCAGCCTTCAAAGAGAGGAGAAGAGAGAAAGAAGAAGAAAATAGGAAAAAGGGTCGGTTCGGGTGATTCGGGTGGCCAAACTCGTCGTGTAGCAAGCCAAATCGAAGCCCTTGTCGTTGTGCTCGTTTGTGTGAGTTCTAGGACCCCACTTTTACTTGTTTTCAACCGGTTTTGGGGCTGGAAAATATCAAAACCCGTTTTTGGTGTGAGTATGTGTTTGACCCATTTGTGTGTGATGTGTTTCGTGTATGTTTCTGGGCTTGTGTATGCTTGTATTGTGTTGTGGTATGCATTCCTAAGGTCTACAATGGTTGATTTAGGCTTAGAATGGGTTTGGATGAGCTTGGTGGTCGAAAATGGCAGATTGGGTTCGGGATGAACTCCATTCTGCATCAGCTAGGGCTATGCGACCGAATGAAGGCCATACGGCCGATTGGGAGGCGATTGAAGGTCATTCGCACGATTGGGATTCATTCGCACGACTAAGGTTTCATTCGCACGACTGGGAGTCCAGTCGCATGGGGAGTCATACGACTGTGGGTCCAGTCGCATAGGTGCTTAGTCGCATGAGACCATTCGCATAATGTTAGTCGCATAGGTGCCCGTTCGCATTACTTCCATCCGCATGAGGTCCATACGCACGATTGAATGTTCATTCGCATAGATGATCATCCGCATGTGTCCAATCGCATGATGTTCAGTCGCAGGGAGGCCATGCGATTGAAGGGTGCCCATACGCCCGAATAGGGCTGTTGCACTCGAAGGAAAGTGTAGTTTGACTTCTGGCTTTCGGGGGAAAGTGCAGATGTAAGTTTTGACGTAAAGTTTCCCGTAAGAGCATGTAAGATGACTGTTATGGCCTTAGAGAGTATGTAGGGCATGATGATGATGATGTTGCATGTTTATGCATATTATGTATGTATGATGTTGCCCTGTATGATGATGATGAATGTGTATGATATGTTCCTTATTATGATGTATGCTTATCTTTCTTGTGGCTTTACATGTCATGTTAATGAATGAATGAAGTATTATGTAATGTAAAGTGAAAGATAATGAAAGAGGAACATGAAGTAAGAATGCATGCATTAATGAATGATGAACGAACAAAGGAAAGGCTTGCAAGCACATATATGGGGTGAGCGACTTTGTGTTGCAAGAGACTCGGATGACGTGCAATCATTGAGATTGCCCATGGGGTGAGCAACCTTGTTGTTGCAAGAGACTCGAGTAACGTGCTATCGTGATGTTGCCATGAGGTGAGCAACCTTGTTGTTGCAAGAGACTCGGATAGCTTGCTATCATTAAGATTGGCAATGAGGTGAGCAACCCTATGGTTGTAACAGACTCGGATAGCGTGCAATCGTTGAGATTGCTATTGAGGTGAGCGACTCTGTTGTCGCAACAGACTCGGAAGAATGAACGTATGAAAAGAACGAAAGATAACGAATGTGATGAAAGATAATAATGACATTATCTTTGTATACGTATGTTGAATGATCGCATGAGAAAAGGAATAGTTTTAATGAAAGTAAAGTATGTTTTAATATAAAACTAGAACTCACTCAGCAACGCTGATTTTTTAAATGTTTTCCAGTTGGCAGGTAATGATTGCTGAGGATGGCACGGCAAGGCTACTCGGCTCTTTTGGGATGGCATCCATTTATAAAGCTTTTGTGTTATAATGCAAACATGTATTTTGTAATCGGATAATGGTTTATTATTTGGCAAAAGTGTTTATAATGAAATGAGATGTCAATTTTGAATGTTTCCGCTGCAATATTTTCCTAAGGCAAATGTAATTAAATGTTTTATGTGCAATGTATGACCAACTGTAAGGGTCTCGGGAACGGGGCCTTACAAGTTGGTATCAGAGCCAAAGTTTAAGTGAAATGGGTAAAATTTTCAAATAAACTTTAACTTAAACTGAAAATGGGACGAAAAGGGAATGGGATGCCAAACTGAGTAGCTGCGTGCCATCATGTATTTTCTTAAAGTTAACCGGTTTTATGTGCGCATGGTATGTGGTTATGTGTTGTATGTAGATTTAAATACTGATGTAGTCAGGATAGGTAATACTTGGAGTATGAAGAGTAAAGTAAGTGGCTAATCACAACTGGCCACTGTAATTAGGGACTTACTATACTTGACATAAACTGAGTTGTTTCCTTGAATGATCGTGTTGGTGTTTGACTCTTTCAGTGTGATAGAGAATGGCTGGTGGTAGATCTTCTAGAGCTTCTAGGGGTGGAGGCCGTGGTGGTCCTGATGCGGAACCGCGACCTAAAAGAGGAAGGCCTAGAGCTAAGAAGGAGGTTTCTGAAGAACCTGAGACTCCTCATCCGGAGGCTGGGGATGAGAGTGCAAACTTGAGAGCCTCGGTAAAGGAGGCTGTTGTTGAGGAAGTACATCAGGTTATGCAGACAATCTTACCGTTTGTGGTGACCGAAGTCATCAAGGCTGTGAAAGAGGGAGAAAGGAAGGAGAGAAATAGGGCCTTGGGGGAGCAACCGGTGCTTGAAACAATTTTCTCCGATAATGAGGAAGAGGAAGAAGATGAGCCCGTGCAAGTGGTGGTACGAGGCTGTAACTATGGGGCGTTTATGAGATGCAAGCCCCCAACTTTTAAAGGAAACGACACTACTGCTGCTGCCCACCGGTGGGTGAGGGAAATGGAGGCCGTTCTGGATATCAGCGAATGCCATGAAGACCAGAAGGTGAAGTTCGCTACCCACACTTTTGTGGATTCGGCTCTATGTTGGTGGGACAGTATTGTCCAAGCCGAGGGTAGCAGGGCCATTGGAAGGATGAGATGGCCTGAGCTGAAAAGATTGGTGATTGAGGAGTTTTGTCCTCATCTGGAAATGGACAAGGTCGAAAGGGAGTTCTTGCAACTGGAGGCGGGAACCATGACTCACCAACAGTACACCACGAAATTCAACGAGATGGCACGTCTGGTGCCGGATCAGGTGACACCTCTGTCCCGAAAAATCAAGAGCTATATTCACGGTTTGCTAGCGGATATTCGCAGGCACATGATCGCTGCCCGGCCGAACACGTTTAGGTTGGCGGTGGATTTGGCGGGAAGATTGTATGATGAGAGGACGGTGACGGGTAATAAGAGGGCATGGGTGGACGATCGTCGTGTGGTCACGTCAATTGCGGGGTCGAGAAGGTGTGGCAAATATGGACGGGAGCATAGTGGGGAGTGCAGGTTTGGGTCGAACTTGTGCTTCAAGTGTGGAAAGGCGGGGCACATGGCAAAGGACTGTCGTACGGTCCGGTGCTTTAACTGTGGTGAAGAGGGTCACATGAGCAATGATTGCAAGAGGCCGAGGGCTGAGAGCTCTGGGGCGAAGAAGACAGGAGGTGAAGGACCGAGGGCGAGCGCCAGGGCATTCACTATGACACAGGAGGAAGCTAGAATGGACCCTGATGTCGTGTCCGGTACGTTTCTGGTGAACCAAACTTTAGTTTCTGTGTTATTTGATTTGGGTGCCAGTAAAAGTTTTATTTCTGCTGCTTTCTGTGCTAAGCTGCATGTTAGTAATAGACGGTTGATGCGCCCTTTGATGTAGAAACTGCCATAGGTAAGTCTACCAGGATTTCTGAGATGATAGAAAACTGTGATGTGGAACTCGAGGGTCATAAGTTTCCAGTTAGACCGTTTGTGATGACCTTAGGTGGTTTTTATTTGGTTCTTGGGAGAAATTGGTTAGCGGACTACGAGGCGAACATTGTGTGTCGCAAGAAGACGATTCAGTTGTCAGCACCTGACGGTAGTTTATTGACGGTTTATGGTGATCGGGTTACTACGATTCCGAAGGTGATCTCGATGGCGGTGGCGGGAAGGTGTATAAGGCGTGGATGTAGTGCCTACTTGGCCTATGTAAAGGATGTGGATACGCCAACACCACAACTAGCCGATGTACCGGTTGTGCGCGACTTTCCAGACGTGTTCCCAGAAGACTTATCAAGAGTGCCACCTGACAGAGAGATTGAATTTCAGATTGATCTAATACCGGGTGCCCAACCTGTCGCCAAGGCACCGTATCGGTTGGCTCCGACGGAAATGAAGGAATTGATGGAGCAGTTGCAAGAGCTGCTTGATAAGAGGTTTATTAGACCGAGTATCTCTCCTTGGGGTGCTCTGGTCCTGTTTGTAAAGAAGAAGGATGGTAGTATGAGGATGTGCATCGACTACCGCGAGTTGAACAAGTTGACGGTGAAGAACCGATACCCCTTACCTAGGATAGATGATTTGTTCGATCAGCTTCAGGGTGCCAGTTGGTTTTCAAGGATAGATCTTCGATCTGGTTACCATCAGTTGAAGGTGAAGGAGCAAGATATTCCTAAAACAGCTTTCCGCACACGCTATGGTCACTACGAGTTCCTCGTCATGTCTTTTGGTTTGACCAACGCGCCAGCTGCTTTTATGGATCTGATGAATCGGGTGTGTCGGCCGATGTTGGATAAATCAGTGATCGTGTTTATTGATGATATCCTGATTTACTCGAGGAGCGAAGCAGAGCATGCCGGTCACATTCGGGAGGTTCTCGAGACACTGAGAAGGGAGAAGTTGTATGCTAAATTCTCCAAGTGCATGTTCTGGTTACGCGAAGTTCAGTTTTTGGGTCATGTGGTGAATCCAGACGGGATTATGGTGGACCCGGCGAAAGTAGAGGCGGTTATGCAATGGAAGTCACCAAAGACGCCATCCGAGATTCGTAGCTTCTTGGGTTTGGCGGGCTACTACAGAAGATTCATCCAAGACTTTTCCAAAATCGCTTCTCCACTAACTAAGTTGACCCGAAAAGATGTGAAGTTCGTATGGGGTCAAGCTCAAGAGAAGGCGTTCGAGGAACTGAAGGTGAGGTTGACTCAAGCTCCAGTTCTGTCCTTACCCGATGGAAGTAAGGATCTGGTGGTTTATTCTGATGCTTCCTACTCGCGGTTGGCATGCGTGTTAATGCAAAGAGGAAAGGTTATAGCCTATGCATCCTGACAGTTGAAGGTTCATGAGGACAATTATCCTACTCATGACTTGGAGCTAGCAGGTGCGGTCTTTGCGTTGAAGATTTGGAGGCACTATCTTTACGGGACGAAGTGCACCATACTCACCGACCACAAGAGTCTGAAATACTTCTTTGAGCAGAAGGATCTGAACATGAGGCAGAGACGGTGGTTGGAACTTAGAAAGGATTATGATTGTGAGATCCACTACCATCCGGGCAAAGCCAACGTGGTGGCGGATGCCCTTAGCCGAAAGGAGAGACCCGAGCCGATTCGGGTGAAAGCATACCAGTTGATCATGACTTAGGATGTGATGAAGCAAGTCAAAGAGTTCCGAGATGAGGCATTGAAAGAAGATCATATTAACTATGAAAGAATGAGAGGTCGGGCCGTGGAGTTACTCGGTGTTTGAACCCGATTCGGTCGTGTGTGGATTCCTTGTTTTGGGGATCTACGGGTGAATATCATGGATGAAGCTCACAAGACTCGATACTCCATTCATCCTGGTGCCACGAAAATGTACCATGATATGAAGAAAGATTATTGGTGGCCGGGTATGAAGCGCGATGTGGTGGAGTATGTGAGTAAGTGCCTTACTTGCTTACAGGTGAAGGCCGAGCAACAAAAGCCATATGGGAAGATACAACCTTTGGATATACTAGAATGGAAGTGGGAGCACATCACCATGGATTTCATTACAAAGCTGTCGCGTACCCCGAAAGGGTATGATGCCATATGGGTGATAGTTGATCGCTTGACGAAGAGTGCTCACTTCCTACCGATCCGTGAGACATATTCATCAGAGAGGTTGGCTGATCTGTTCATCAAGGAAATTGTAACTCGTCATGGTGTGCTGGTGTCTATTGTGTCGGATCGCGACACCCGGTTTACATTTAAATTTTGGAAGTAGTTCCACGATGCTATGGGGACGAGGTTACATATTAGCACGGCTTATCATCCCCAGACTGATGGTCAGTCAGAATGGACAATTCAGACGCTGGAAGACATGCTTCGCGCATGTGTGATTGATTTTGGTGGAAGTTGGGATGACCACCTACCGATAGCTGAATTCTCATATAACAACAACTATCATGCCAGCATTGGTATGCCTCCATATGAGATGCTATACGGTAGGAGATGCCGAACACCCGTTTGTTGGGGTGATATTGGTCAGAAGAAATTGGGGAGGTGTCGAGGTAATCGAAGCTACGACCGAGAAGCTTGAGAAGATTAAAGCCTTCATGAAGGCAGCCAAAGACAGACAGAAGTCGTATGCTGATAAATGGCGCAGGCCGATTGAGTTCCAAGTGGGTGACCGGGTTATGTTGAAGGTCTCACCTTGGAAGGGCATTATCCGATTCAGGAAGCGTGGCAAATTAAGCCCAAGGTATATAGGCCCTTTCTGAATCATCGCTCGAGTAGGAGAGGTGGCCTATAGACTGGAGTTACCGGATGAGTTAAGTGGAATCACCAGACATTCCATGTATCTCATCTAAGGAAGTGCTTATCTGATGAAGATATGATTGTTCCACTGGAGGATATCGAGGTAGAGAACGGCTCAATTATGTGGAGCAACCAGTGGAAATCATCGATCGGAAAGAGAAAAGGCTAAGAAATAAAGTGGTTCCTCTTGTGCGTGTACAGTGGAAGCACAGGAAGGGATCCGAGTCAACATGGGAGACTGAGGAAGAAATGAGACAGCATTATCCACGTTTGTTCGAAGAATAACAGGTTTCGGGGACGAAACCTGTTTAAGGGGGGTTGACTTGTAACACGCGGATATTTATTATTTTGAAGCCGACGAAGGAAGAAAAAGAAATAAAGTCCAAAGTCGAGGGACCAAACTCGCCAACGAAGAAAAGTTGGATATGTAGTGATATTAGTAGGGAGAGGGCAGCCAAACTCTCCCCACACACTCACATTTCAGCCTTCAAAGAGAGGAGAAGAGAGAAAGAAGAAGAAAATAGGAAAAAGGGTCGGTTCGGGTGATTCGGTTGGCCAAACTCGTCGTGTAGCAAGCCAAATCGAAGCCCTTGTCGTTGTGCTCGTTTGTGTGAGTTCTAGGACCCCACTTTTACTTGTTTTCAACCGGTTTTGGGGCTGGAAAGTATCAAACCCCGTTTTTGGTGTGAGTATGTGTTTGACCCATTTGGGTGTGATGTGTGTGATGTGTTTCGTGTATGTTTTTGGGCTTGTGTATGCTTGTATGGTGTTGTGGTATGCATTCCTAAGGTCTAGGATGGTTGATTTAGGCTTAGAATGGGTTTGGATGAGCTTCGAGGCTGAAAATGGCAGATTGGGTTCGGGATGAACTCCGTTCTACATCAGCTAGGGCTATGCGACCGAATGAAGGCCATACGGCCGATTGGGAGGCGATTGAAGGTCATTCGCACGATTGGGATTCATTTGCATGACTAAGGTTTCATTCGCACGACTCGGAGTCCAGTCGCATGGGGAGTCATACGACTGTGGGTCCAGTCGCATAGGTGCTTAGTCGCATGAGACCATTCGCATAATGTTAGTCGCATAGGTGCCCGTTCGCATTAGTTCCATCCGCATGAGGTCCATACGCACGATTGAATGTTCATTCGCATAGATGATCATCCGCATGTGTCCAATCGCATGATGTTCAGTCGCAGGGAGGCCATGCGACTGAAGGGTGCCCATACGCCCGAATAGGGCTGTTGCACTCGAAGGAAAGTGTAGTTTGACTTCTGGCTTTCGGGGGAAAGTGCAGATGTAAGTTTTGACGTAAAGTTTCCTGTAAGAGCATGTAAGATGACTGTTATGGCCTTAGAGAGTATGTAGGGCAGATGATGATGATGGTGCATGTTTATGCATGTTATGTATGTATGATGTTGCCCTGTATGATGATGATGAATGTGTATGATATGTTCCTTATTATGATGTATGCTTATCTTTCTTGTGGCTTTACATGTCATGTTAATGAATGAATGAAGTATTATGTAATGTAAAGTGAAAGATAATGAAAGAGGAACATGAAGTAAGAATGCATGCATTAATGAATGATGAACGAATGAAGGAAAGGCTTGCAAGCACATATATGGGGTGAGCGACTTTGTGTTGCAAGAGACTCGGATGACGTGCAATCATTAAGATTGCCCACGGGGTGAACAACCTTGTTGTTGCAAGAGACTCAAGTAACGTGCTATCGTGATATTGCCATGAGGTGAGCAACCTTGTTGCTGCAAGAGACTCGGATAACTTGCTATCATTAAGATTGGCAATGAGGTGAGCATCCCTATAGTTGTAACAGACTCGGATAGCGTGCAATCGTTGAGATTGCTATTGAGGTGAGCGACTCTGTTGTCGCAACAGACTCGGAAGAATGAACGTATGAAAAGAACGAAAGATAATGAATGTGATGAAAGATAATAATGACATTATCTATGTATACGTATGTTGAATGATCGCATGAGAAAAGGAATAATTTTAATGAAAGTAAAGTATGTTTTAATATAAACTAGAACTCACTCAGCAACGCTGATTTTTAAATGTTTTCCAGTTGGCAGGTAATGATTGCACTCGAAGGAAAGTGTAGTTTGACTTCTGGCTTTCGGGGGAAAGTGCAGATGTAAGTTTTGACGTAAGTTTCCTGTAAGAGCATGTAAGATGACTGTTATGGCCTTAGAGAGTATGTAGGGCATGATGATGATGATGGTGCATGTTTATGCATGTTATGTATGTATGATGTTGCCCTGTATGATGATGATGAATGTGTATGATATGTTCCTTATTATGATGTATGCTTATCTTTCTTGTGGCTTTACATGTCATGTTAATGAATGAATGAAGTATTATGTAATGTAAAGTGAAAGATAATGAAAGAGGAACATGAAGTAAGAATGCATGCATTAATGAATGATGAATGAACGAAGGAAAGGCTTGCAAGCACATATATGGGGTGAGCGACTTTGTGTTGCAAGAGACTCGGATGACGTGCAATCATTGTGATTGCCCATGGGGTGAGCAACCTTGTTGTTGCAAGAGACTCGAGTAACGTGCTATCGTGATGTTGCCATGAGGTGAGCAACCTTGTTGTTGCAAGAGACTCGGATAGCTTGCTATCATTAAGATTGGCAATGAGGTGAGCAACCCTATGGTTGTAACAGACTCGGATAGCGTGCAATCGTTGAGATTGCTATTGAGGTGAGCGACTCTGTTGTCGCAACAGACTCGGAAGAATGAATGTATGAAAAGAACGAAAGATAACGAATGTGATGAAAGATAATAATGACATTATCTTTGTATACGTATGTTGAATGATCGCATGAGAAAAGGAATAGTTTTAATGAAAGTAAAGTATGTTTTAATATAAAACTAGAACTCACTCAGCAACGCTGATTTTTTAAATGTTTTCCAGTTGGCAGGTAATGATTGCTGAGGATGGCACGGCAAGGCTACTCGGCTCTTTTGGGATGGCATCCATTTATAAAGCTTTTGTGTTATAATGCAAACATGTATTTTGTAATCGGATAATGGTTTATTATTTGGCAAAAGTGTTTATAATGAAATGAGATGTCAATTTTGAATGTTTCCGCTGCAATATTTTCCTAAGGCAAATGTAATTAAATGTTTTATGTGCAATGTATGACCAACTGTAAGGGTCTCGGGAACGGGGCCTTACAAGTTGGTATCAGAGCCAAAGTTTAAGTGAAATGGGTAAAATTTTCAAATAAACTTTAACTTAAACTGAAAATGGGACGAAAAGGAAATGGGATGCCAAACTGAGTAGCTGCGTGCCATCATGTATTTTCTTAAAGTTAACCGGTTTTATGTGCGCATGGTATGTGGTTATGTGTTGTATGTAGATTTAAATACTGATGTAGTCAGGATAGGTAATACTTGGAGTATGAAGAGTAAAGTAAGTGGCTAATCACAACTGGCCACTGTAATTAGGGACTTACTATACTTGACATAAACTGAGTTGTTTCCTTGAATGATCGTGTTGGTGTTTGACTCTTTCAGTGTGATAGAGAATGGCTGGTGGTAGATCTTCTAGAGCTTCTAGGGGTGGAGGCCGTGGTGGTCCTGATGCGGAACCGCGACCTAAAAGAGGAAGGCCTAGAGCTAAGAAGGAGGTTTCTGAAGAACCTGAGACTCCTCATCCGGAGGCTGGGGATGAGAGTGCAAACTTGAGAGCCTCGGTAAAGGAGGCTGTTGTTGAGGAAGTACATCAGGTTATGCAGACAATCTTACCGTTTGTGGTGACCGAAGTCATCAAGGCTGTGAAAGAGGGAGAAAGGAAGGAGAGAAATAGGGCCTTGGGGGAGCAACCGGTGCTTGAAACAATTTTCTCCGATAATGAGGAAGAGGAAGAAGATGAGCCCGTGCAAGTGGTGGTACGAGGCTGTAACTATGGGGCGTTTATGAGATGCAAGCCCCCAACTTTTAAAGGAAACGACACTGCTGCTGCTGCCCACCGGTGGGTGAGGGAAATGGAGGCCGTTCTGGATATCAGCGAATGCCATGAAGACCAGAAGGTGAAGTTCGCTACCCACACTTTTGTGGATTCGGCTCTATGTTGGTGGGACAGTATTGTCCAAGCCGAGGGTAGCAGGGCCATTGGAAGGATGAGATGGCCTGAGCTGAAAAGATTGGTGATTGAGGAGTTTTGTCCTCATCTGGAAATGGACAAGGTCGAAAGGGAGTTCTTGCAACTGGAGGCGGGAACCATGACTCACCAACAGTACACCACGAAATTCAACGAGATGGCACGTCTGGTGCCGGATCAGGTGACACCTCTGTCCCGAAAAATCAAGAGCTATATTCACGGTTTGCTAGCGGATATTCGCAGGCACATGATCGCTGCCCGGCCGAACACGTTTAGGTTGGCGGTGGATTTGGCGGGAAGATTGTATGATGAGAGGACGGTGACGGGTAATAAGAGGGCATGGGTGGACGATCATCGTGTGGTCACGTCAATTGCGGGGTCGAGAAGGTGTGGCAAATATGGACGGGAGCATAGTGGGGAGTGCAGGTTTGGGTCGAACTTGTGCTTCAAGTGTGGAAAGGCGGGGCACATGGCAAAGGACTGTCGTACGGTCCGGTGCTTTAACTGTGGTGAAGAGGGTCACATGAGCAATGATTGCAAGAGGCCGAGGGCTGAGAGCTCTGGGGCGAAGAAGACAGGAGGTGAAGGACCGAGGGCGAGCGCCAGGGCATTCACTATGACACAGGAGGAAGCTAGAATGGACCCTGATGTTGTGTCCGGTACGTTTCTGGTGAACCAAACTTTAGTTTCTGTGTTATTTGATTTGGGTGCCAGTAAAAGTTTTATTTCTGCTGCTTTCTGTGCTAAGCTGCATGTTAGTAATAGACGGTTGATGCGCCCTTTGATGTAGAAACTGCCTTAGGTAAGTCTACCAGGATTTCTGAGATGATAGAAAACTGTGATGTGGAACTCGAGGGTCATAAGTTTCCAGTTAGACCGTTTGTGATGACCTTAGGTGGTTTTTATTTGGTTCTTGGGAGAAATTGGTTAGCGGACTACGAGGCGAACATTATGTGTCTCAAGAAGACGATTCAGTTGTCAGCACCTGACGGTAGTTTATTGACGGTTTATGGTGATCGGGTTACTACGATTCCGAAGGTGATCTCGATGGCGGTGGCGGGAAGGTGTATAAGGCGTGGATGTAGTGCCTACTTGGCCTATGTAAAGGATGTGGATACGCCAACACCACAACTAGCCGATGTACCGGTTGTGCGCGACTTTCCAGACGTGTTCCCAGAAGACTTATCAAGAGTGCCACCTGACAGAGAGATTGAATTTCAGATTGATCTGATACCGGGTGCCCAACCTGTCGCCAAGGCACCGTATCGGTTGGCTCCGACGGAAATGAAGGAATTGATGGAGCAGTTGCAAGAGCTGCTTGATAAGAGGTTTATTAGACCGAGTATCTCTCCTTGGGGTGCTCTGGTCCTGTTTGTAAAGAAGAAGGATGGTAGTATGAGGATGTGCATCGACTACCGCGAGTTGAACAAGTTGACGGTGAAGAACCGATACCCCTTACCTAGGATAGATGATTTGTTCGATCAGCTTCAGGGTGCCAGTTGGTTTTCAAGGATAGATCTTCGATCTGGTTACCATCAGTTGAAGGTGAAGGAGCAAGATATTCCTAAAACAGCTTTCCGCACACGCTATGGTCACTTCGAGTTCCTCGTCATGTCTTTTGGTTTGACCAACGCGCCAGCTGCTTTTATGGATCTGATGAATCGGGTGTGTCAGCCGATGTTGGATAAATCAGTGATCGTGTTTATTGATGATATCCTGATTTACTCGAGGAGCGAAGCAGAGCATGCCGGTCACATTCGGGAGGTTCTCGAGACACTGAGAAGGGAGAAGTTGTATGCTAAATTCTCCAAGTGCATGTTCTGGTTACACGAAGTTCAGTTTTTGGGTCATGTGGTGAATCCAGACGGGATTATGGTGGACCCGGCGAAAGTAGAGGCGGTTATGCAATGGAAGTCACCAAAGACGCCATCCGAGATTCGTAGCTTCTTGGGTTTGGCGGGCTACTACAGAAGATTCATCCAAGACTTTTCCAAAATCGCTTCTCCACTAACTAAGTTGACCCGAAAAGATGTGAAGTTCGTATGGGGTCAAGCTCAAGAGAAGGCGTTCGAGGAACTGAAGGTGAGGTTGACTCAAGCTCCAGTTCTGTCCTTACCCGATGGAAGTAAGGATCTGGTGGTTTATTCTGATGCTTCCTACTCGCGGTTGGCATGCGTGTTAATGCAAAGAGGAAAGGTTATAGCCTATGCATCCTGACAGTTGAAGGTTCATGAGGACAATTATCCTACTCATGACTTGGAGCTAGCAGGTGCGGTCTTTGCGTTGAAGATTTGGAGGCACTATCTTTACGGGACGAAGTGCACCATACTCACCGACCACAAGAGTCTGAAATACTTCTTTGAGCAGAAGGATCTGAACATGAGGCAGAGACGGTGGTTGGAACTTATAAAGGATTATGATTGTGAGATCCACTACCATCCGGGCAAAGCCAACATGGTGGCGGATGCCCTTAGCCGAAAGGAGAGACCCGAGCCGATTCGGGTGAAAGCATACCAGTTGATCATGACTTAGGATGTGATGAAGCAAGTCAAAGAGTTCCGAGATGAGGCATTGAAAGAAGATCATATTAACTATGAAAGAATGAGAGGTCGGGCCGTGGAGTTACTCGGTGTTTGAACCCGATTCGGTCGTGTGTGGATTCCTTGTTTTGGGGATCTACGGGTGAATATCATGGATGAAGCTCACAAGACTCGATACTCCATTCATCATGGTGCCACGAAAATGTACCATGATATGAAGAAAGATTATTGGTGGCCAGGTATGAAGCGCGATGTGGTGGAGTATGTGAGTAAGTGCCTTACTTGCTTACAGGTGAAGGCCGAGCAACAAAAGCCATATGGGAAGATACAACCTTTGGATATACTAGAATGGAAGTGGGAGCACATCACCATGGATTTCATTACAAAGCTGTCGCGTACCCTGAAAGGGTATGATGCCATATGGGTGATAGTTGATCGCTTGACGAAGAGTGCTCACTTCCTACCGATCCGTGAGACATATTCATCAGAGAGGTTGGCTGATCTGTTCATCAAGGAAATTGTAACTCGTCATGGTGTGCTGGTGTCTATTGTGTCGGATCGCGACACCCGGTTTACATTTAAATTTTGGAAGTAGTTCCACGATGCTATGGGGACGAGGTTACATATTAGCACGGCTTATCATCCCCAGACTGATGGTCAGTCAGAATGGACAATTCAGACGCTGGAAGACATGCTTCGCGCATGTGTGATTGATTTTGGTGGAAGTTGGGATGACCACCTACCGTTAGCCGAATTCTCATACAACAACAACTATCATGCCAGCATTGGTATGCCTCCATATGAGATGCTATATGGTAGGAGATGCCGAACACCCGTTTGTTGGGGTGATATTGGTCAGAAGAAATTGGGGAGGTGTCGAGGTAATCGAAGCTACGACCGAGAAGCTTGAGAAGATTAAAGCCTTCATGAAGGCAGCCAAAGACAGACAGAAGTCGTATGCTGATAAATGGCGCAGGCCGATTGAGTTCCAAGTGGGTGACCGGGTTATGTTGAAGGTCTCACCTTGGAAAGGCATTATCTGATTCAGGAAGCGTGGCAAATTAAGCCCAAGGTATATAGGCCCTTTTCGAATCATCGCTCGAGTAGGAGAGGTGGCCTATAGACTGGAGTTACCGGATGAGTTAAGTGGAATCACCAGACATTCCATGTATCTCATCTAAGGAAGTGCTTATCTGATGAAGATATGATTGTTCCACTGGAGGATATCGAGGTAGAGAACGGCTCAATTATGTGGAGCAACCAGTGGCAATCATCGATCGGAAAGAGAAAAGGCTAAGAAATAAAGTGGTTCCTCTTGTGCGTGTACAGTGGAAGCACAGGAAGGGATCCGAGTCAACATGGGAGACTGAGGAAGAAATGAGACAGCATTATCCACGTTTGTTCGAAGAATAACAGGTTTCGGGGACGAAACCTGTTTAAGGGGGGTTGACTTGTAACACGCGGATATTTATTATTTTGAAGCCGACGAAGGAAGAAAAAGAAATAAAGTCCAAAGTCGAGGGACCAAACTCGCCAACGAAGAAAAGTTGGATATGTAGTGATATTAGTAGGGAGAGGGCAGCCAAACTCTCCCCACACACTCACATTTCAGCCTTCAAAGAGAGGAGAAGAGAGAAAGAAGAAGAAAATAGGAAAAAGGGTCGGTTCGGGTGATTCGGTTGGCCAAACTCGTCGTGTAGCAAGCCAAATCGAAGCCCTTGTCGTTGTGCTCGTTTGTGTGAGTTCTAGGACCCCACTTTTACTTGTTTTCAACCGGTTTTGGGGCTGGAAAGTATCAAACCCCGTTTTTGGTGTGAGTATGTGTTTGACCCATTTGGGTGTGATGTGTGTGATGTGTTTCGTGTATGTTTTTGGGCTTGTGTATGCTTGTATGGTGTTGTGGTATGCATTCCTAAGGTCTAGGATGGTTGATTTAGGCTTAGAATGGGTTTGGATGAGCTTCGAGGCTGAAAATGGCAGATTGGGTTCGGGATGAACTCCGTTCTACATCAGCTAGGGCTATGCGACCGAATGAAGGCCATACGGCCGATTGGGAGGCGATTGAAGGTCATTCGCACGATTGGGATTCATTTGCATGACTAAGGTTTCATTCGCACGACTGGGAGTCCAGTCGCATGGGGAGTCATACGACTGTGGGTCCAGTCGCATAGGTGCTTAGTCGCATGAGACCATTCGCATAATGTTAGTCGCATAGGTGCCCGTTCGCATTAGTTCCATCCGCATGAGGTCCATACGCACGATTGAATGTTCATTCGCATAGATGATCATCCGCATGTGTCCAATCGCATGATGTTCAGTCGCAGGGAGGCCATGCGACGGAAGGGTGCCCATACGCCCGAATAGGGCTGTTGCACTCGAAGGAAAGTGTAGTTTTACTTCTGGCTTTCGGGGGAAAGTGCAGATGTAAGTTTTGACGTAAAGTTTCCTGTAAGAGCATGTAAGATGACTGTTATGGCCTTAGAGAGTATGTAGGGCATGATGATGATGATGGTGCATGTTTATGCATGTTATGTATGTATGATGTTGCCCTGTATGATGATGATGAATGTGTATGATATGTTCCTTATTATGATGTATGCTTATCTTTCTTGTGGCTTTACATGTCATGTTAATGAATGAATGAAGTATTATGTAATGTAAAGTGAAAGATAATGAAAGAGGAACATGAAGTAAGAATGCATGCATTAATGAATGATGAATGAACGAAGGAAAGGCTTGCAAGCACATATATGGGGTGAGCGACTTTGTGTTGCAAGAGACTCGGATGACGTGCAATCATTAAGATTGCCCATGGGGTGAGCAACCTTGTTGTTGCAAGAGACTCAAGTAACGTGCTATCGTGATATTGCCATGAGGTGAGCAACCTTGTTGCTGCAAGAGACTCGGATAACTTGCTATCATTAAGATTGGCAATGAGGTGAGCAACCCTATGGTTGTAACAGACTCGGATAGCGTGCAATCGTTGAGATTGCTATTGAGGTGAGCGACTCTGTTGTCGCAACAGACTCGGAAGAATGAACGTATGAAAAGAACGAAAGATAATGAATGTGATGAAAGATAATAATGACATTATCTGTGTATACGTATGTTGAATGATCGCATGAGAAAAGGAATAATTTTAATGAAAGTAAAGTATGTTTTAATATAAAACTAGAACTCACTCAGCAACACTGACTTTTTATATGTTTTCCAGTTGGCAGGTAATGATTGCTGAGGATGGCACAGCAAGGCTACTCGGCTCTTTTGGGATGGCATCCCTTTATAAAGCTTTTGTGTTATAATGCAAACATGTATTTTGTAATCGGATAATGGTGTATTATTTGGCAAAAGTGTTTATAATGAAATGAGATGTCATTTTTGAATGTTTCTGCTGCAATATTTTCCTAAGTAAAATGTAATTAAATGTTTTATGTGCGATGTATGACCAACTGTAAGCGTCCCGGGAACGGGGCCTTACAGATCACCACCAATAATCATACATTGAGTTTAATCATGAACTACATGCCATGTGCAGCAACTCATGACTTCACACCCTAAACCCTGCCAATCCTATTAAGTAGGGGCCTTAGATTCGCACATGTGTATAATGATCATTATGACATTACTCAACAAGATTCATACCAACTAAGATACAAATTGATAATCTATTATATTCCCAAACAGGATTCCATAATCTCCTAACATAACACAACATCATATAATATTCCATAAAACCTAAGTTTCAAAAATAATCCATCATGCTGCCTCATGATCGAAGTAATGCATTCCAACATATTAGACATCATCAACTAGCATTCTAGCATGATCCTAATATCATAAACATGCCCAATTCATAATATCCAATGATTCACATTAATAATGTTTCCCTTTAGGAAAGGTAACACCCACAACTAATCTATCCTCTAAGTCATTATAAATTCATCAACTTTACACCTAATCAAGTTCATAACAATAATCTATGAATGAGTTGTACAAGTTTCTCAGCACCACTTGAGGAAAGAACAAGAAGATAGACAAATACTTTCTCTCCCGAGTGTTGAAAGCTTTGAGGAGGAGAAGGGAGTGAAGTTTCGGTAGCATCAGCCTAGGCGGAGTTTGTTGGATCAAATGAGGTTGATGCAACCAAAACAACACTTAGAAGATTTTGAGTACAATTGAAGAAGTCTTCCGAAGACAAAAGCTGCTCTTCCGTAGACAAGTTGAAGATCTTTTAAAGCTCAAGAATGTAGAACTTCCGAACGTAGAAGTTAGTCTTTCAAGACTAAGTAGGTCTCCTTCCAAAGTATAAACACTTAAGAAGATCCAAGACAAAGTCTTTCGAAAAACAAAGTCATCAAGACTTGCAGAAGTATGGTCCGTAAGAACTTATTCTTCCGAAGCCATTTAAGCTTCGGAAGAACCAACTATGAACCACTGGACAAAAGTATGTCTGACTGACACTTGCTGCCAACTCTGGTATACTGCATAGCGCTTTCCCACGCCCATGTAGTTGACCATACTTTAATCCATTGTTCACCTTTTTATTAGTTAGTATAGCTACCAACTTTAGTTGGTGACAAAAGGTAAGTCATGGATATGTCTTGACTACCTAGTCTAGGATAGTATTTTAACTTAGATGCCTTACTTCTAGCAATGTAGTATTTGTCTAGTTGTAAATTCCAGCTGGTTATCCAAGTATAACCAGTTGTAGATAGTAGTATATGTAGTTTCTCATTTTAACTCACTAAGTCATGCTTGTAAGAGTCTTGTAATACTAAATTGAAAAGTAATATATACAAGTATCTTGAAAACCATTCTTCTGTTCATTTACTTATTATATTATTTTCAACTTACCTTGAGATTCTACTTCATCTATTTGAGTGAGATCAAGTGAGTTTGAGAGATAAACTTGTGTTTAGAGACAGACACCGATCCTGCACCACATCATCAGTCTTAGTTCTATCAAGACCATTGTTGGATCTAGAAAGGCTGGTGCAACCAAAACCAAATCACTTAGACTATTTTTGGGTGCAACTAATAACTTCCGAAGGAAATGGAGTTCTTCCGAAGACAAAGTGCAAGATCATCTTCCGAAGGAAAACTCCAACGTCCGAAGACAAAGTATTAACTTTCGAAGTTCAAGATTTAGAAGAAAGATAAGAAGTCAACTTCCAAAGTATGAAGATATTAAGAAGTCCTCAAGCCTCGGAAGAAGTAGCCTCTTCCGAAGTATAAGTGGCTTCGAAAGAACTTGTTCTTCCGAAGCCAACTTACCTTCGGAAGACACTACTATGAACCAGTGGACATAAGTATGGTCTCTCTGACACTCCGCTACAGACCTCTGAGATACTGCATGGCGTTTTCTCAAAAACCATGTAGTTGACCACACATTATTCCACTGTTCACCTTTATCAGTTAGTAAAGTTGCCAACTTTAGTTGGTGACAAAAGGTAAGTCATTGACCTGTCATGACTACCATATCTTAGATAATTCTTTATCTAAGATACCTTAACTTTAGCATTATAGTATATGCTTTAGTCTTAGGTTTCCAGCTGGTATCAAATTATATCCGGCTGTATGTTCTAGTATATATAGTTTCTCATTGTAATTCATGTAACATGCTTGTAAGAGTCTTGTAAAACTTTGAGTTGAGAAGTACTATATACAAGTTCCTTGAAAATTCTTATGTGTGTTCTTTGTTACATAGTATATTATTATCAACTCTTAGAAAGTGATTCTGCTTCATCAATCTGATCCGTGGGTGTAGTATAAGTGAGTTTGAGAGAAAACCAAGTGTTAAGTGACAAAAACCGATCCTGCAATAGGTATCAGAGCATTTTAGGCTCTTGATTGTGTTGTCTTACCATCCAAATCAACTTGTTTTTCACTCCTCCTTACACCACACTCAAAATGGCCCTCAACAAGTGTGAAGTAGAGATGGGGACGATGACTAAAGCGCCCATCATCACCCCTGAAAACTTCAGGTCATGGAGCAGACGCATGGAAGACTTTATCAGGTGTCAAGACAGCAAAATGTGGCAATCTGTTGTCAATGGTCATACAAACCAAAGGTGGCAGCACCATGTGGAAACGGTGCCATGATAGAGAAAGCCATTGAAGACTACTCTGATGAGGACTGGAAGAAGCTGGACATTGACAACAATACAATGACTGTTCTCATGACTGCAATACCCAACTCCATCATGGTGGGGTTTGAGCGTTGCAAGTCAGCCAAAGAACCGTTTGATGCGCTTGCTCATATGTACTCTAGCTCCAATGACTCCAAGAAGGACTCCCTCAAGCAGCAGTTCGAGAACTTCACCTACATTGCTGGAGAGACCCTCAGCCAGCAATACTTCAGGTACATGGACCTTATTTCTTTCATTCAATATGTGGGAATTGCCGTTGAACTTAGAGATCTCACAAGAAAATTCATGAGTGCACTTCCTAATGAGTGGATATTCTATTGTGTCTATATCAAGAGGACAAAAAATCTGAACACCCTCACCATGACTGAACTTTATGGCATCCTTGATGGATACCGTTTAGAGATGGAGAGCAAGAGAGGCCATCAGACAAGCAGACCCTTGAGTCTTCTTGCTAGCAACGCTTTAATAGTTGCTGAAGGCTCAGGAGCCCCCAGCCTCAACAGTACCTGACATACACCCAGCAGCCATCCTGTTCTTCTGGGCCATACATTACATTCCCTGAGACTCCAAGGTCTCAACAGGCTCAGCAAAGTTGCTTTTAGGACAGCTGTCCCTTTGTCTCAGGAAATGGACACTCTAGTGACTATCAGTATTGCTTTGATGATCTAGAGTGCTTCAGCCTAGATGATGTGGAATATGTGGACATAGTCCAACAAATGGCTCTGTTAACCTATAAAGCAAAGAATTTCTTCAAGAGCACTGGAAGCCAATTTCCCCAGAACCCAACCAATAGCAAATTTGGGTTTGACAAGAACAAGGCCAAATGTTACAACTTTAACCAACTTGGTCACTTTGCAAGGGAACGCAAGGCTTCCAATTCAAATCTGGGAACCCCACAAGCCTCCACACATCCCTCTACACCAAAGGCCACTGGAAAGTCAACGAAAACAACAGCTATGGCTCAAGAAGTTGACTATAGCTTTATGGTACAGGATGTGACTCCTGCTCAAGCACTCATGGCTGGAACAGATGACAATAAGGTATATGAACATCTCTGTACTCCTACCTATATTGCTAAGGTTAAGTTATATCAGAACTACAATATGGAGATTAAATCAAATATTGAGTCTCTAAATGTTTTAAAATATGATTTTAAAAGGGCTGAATTTGACTATCAAAGAAAAATTGAGGAGTTAGAGAAAATTGTGTCCTTATTAAAACATGAGCACACAAACTATAAGACTTAATTCAAGGATTTCATATCCAAATTGTCTGAGGCTCAAGCCCAGCTTGTCACAGCTGAGGCTCAAGCCAGGAAGCATGCTATTTCAGAGCAAAACTTCCAAGCCATTCTTGTATCATCCTCTCACTCAAAACTTTGTTACCAAAACAAAGGTGAGTTGGGAACCAATGAAATTGCTCCACCACATTATTATGAGTCTATAAAACAACCAAGGTGTGGTACTGAAGAGCAAGAGGTTCCATCTGCTGACCCACCTTCTTATGAGTCAAAGAGTGATGCAACCATGGAGACCATCACAGGGAAGAACCAGGTAATTTTACCCACTCCTACTGGTGATGATCAACCCCTAACCACCAAAGCCAGACGAAGCAGAGTGATGATCAACCCCTGACCACCAATGCCAGAAGAAGCAGAGCTAAGGCAGCCAGAAAAACTGCTAAGAAAGTGGCTGAGTCAACCTGAAGATAGACCCAAAGCAAAAGGGTGTATTCATCTCAGCTGGATTCCTGGTGGTAGGTAACTCTGATTCAGGAAAGAGGTGTAGTACCAGCACTCCTATCCTACCAAAGGATCAGAAGTTAAAGGGAAAGGTTGCTGATGAAGAGAAAAAGAACAAAGCAATCCTCAAGTTCCCAAAAGATTAACATTGCATGCATAATGTGTGGTCTACAAAACCACATGGCTAAAGATTATTACTACAATCCTGCTAGCACACATTATGCAAATAATATTAAAAGAGAAAGAGTCAGGGAAGGTTTCTCAGTTGGACCTTATCAAATGGTTCAAGTGATGAAAAAGTGAAAGCTTGTTTCCGAAGCAAGGTTGTTTTCGGAAGAAAGTCCTTCTTCCGAAGGGAAAATGGATTTGGAAGCTAAAGCTGTCAATACTCAAAAGAACAAAAGAGTCCCCTTGAAACCATCCCAGAAGAAGACTACTTCGGAAGAAAAGGTGGTGAAGGCTTCTTCCGAAAAGAAAGAAGCTTCGGAAGAATGTCATGCTGCAAAAGCTTCAACAAGCTCATCCTCTATGATCAACCAAGGGATGGAATGCAAGATCAAGGAAGATGCTGCAGCCCAAACCTCTTCTTCAAAGACATCCATTGAACCCCCATGCATAAATTTTGGTTCAATTATGTCATTATCATTGGAAGACCCCAAGACCAACAAGGCTTGGGTTTCCAATCAAAACTAATCATCTCATCTTATGTGCAGGGTCATCCATATGACAAGAATAACAATGTTTGGATTGTGGATAGTGGATGCTCCAGGCACATGACAGGGAACAGATCTCTCCTTCAACAATTTCAACATTTTGATGGAGGTCCTGTCTAGTTTGGAGGTGAGGCCAGAGGATATATTTCTGGCAGAGAAAGTATATCCATTGGAAAATTAAAAGTTGACCAAGTTCACTTTGTCAAAC
Organism: Flaveria ramosissima; assembly: GCA_025215565.1. Lineage (NCBI taxonomy): Eukaryota > Viridiplantae > Streptophyta > Magnoliopsida > Asterales > Asteraceae > Flaveria > Flaveria ramosissima. Next base: position 20,945,964 of record CM046030.1, read on the forward strand.
AGCTTGAACATAACCTGTTAAGTGTTTCTCAGTTTTATGATCAAAAGCATCAAATGCTCTTCACAGAACATGAGTGCATTATCCTCAAACCCGGGATGACAATTCTTAGGAATTGGTGCTTCTTAGATCTCCCAAGAAAAGGGATATGTACAAGCTTGATATGAATAATGCTTCCCCAATGGGTGAAGTATCATGCTTTCTTTCTAAAGCTGATGGTGATGAGTCAACATTATGACATAAACGAATGTGTCATGTGAATTTTAAAACAATGAATAAATTGGCTAAAAATAACTTGGTACATGGTTTGCCTAAAAAGGAATTTTTCTTCAAGAATAACTGTGTTGCATGCCTGAAAGGGAAACAACACAGAGCATCTCATAAATCCAAAGTTATTAACTCTATCACTGTAAGGATTCCTATAAGTCTGATGGAGCCAAAACATCCAAAGTCTCTCTGCATGCATGCACTGAAGTACAGAAGTAGAAATGCTTCAGAAGTTTTACACCATGCACTAGAAATATTGTAAATGTAAAATCTTCCGAAGCCAAGACCAACATCTTCCGAAGCCAAAAGTGAAGTCTTCCGAAGCTTCAAAGACAAAGTCTTCCGAAGGCAAAGAGTGAAGACAGATTTCTTCCAAAGACTTTTAGAGACATGCTTCTATCTGATGTACTTTATCATAAAGCTGGACCACCTTTCTGCTTCAACTCTGTAAAGTCACCAACTTACATGAGTTGGTGAAAAGGTCCATGCTTTTGGTAACTATACATTGAGGTCTTGAGTCCATGCTTTCTACTTTATGTACTTTTATCCTTTTTGTAATATATTAGGATGTGAGCTATGGCATGTCATAGTCACTAGTCAAAAGGCAAATCTGCCTTTTCATTCTACATTTGATTTTGTAGTTGTCTAGTTAATTGTATCCAGCTGGCCTTCAAAGTATGGATGGCTGTAGGATGTAGTATATGTATCTCAAGTACTTGTAACTTTCCTTTATGCTTTGTAAGATTTGTAATACAACTTGAGAAGCAATATACAACATTCTTGAAAACCAATTACTTGTGTCATTTTCCATCTTGTTCTGTCTCATATTTACTTGTGTTCTTAGCATCTTTCATTAACAAGTTGACCAGTTCCCTATTTGATCTGTTAAGTGTTCTAAGCAACTCTCCTCATTGTGTTGTTGTGTTTTAAGTGCATACCCTTCACTGGTCCTGCATTTGGTATCAGAGCATTTCAGGCTCTTGATATAAGATTTCACCATCTTAAGATCCCTCACACACACAAAATACTTAACAACTCAAATGGCAGCTATTACAAAAGCTGATATGGAAACTGGAACTATGACAAAGTCTCCACTGATCACTCCTGAAGACTTTGATACTTGCTGTCAAAGAATGGAAGGCTTCATCAAGTCTCAAGACTCCAGGATGTGGGACCTGTTGTTGAAGGACCTTACATACCAAGTACCACTTCTGCTACTGGTGGTGGTATGATTCCTAAGGCTGTGGCTGACTATTCTGAAGAAGACAGGAAGAGAATAGAGATTGATCAGAAAGCCATGACAGCCCTTCAAACTGCTCTTCCTAACTCCATCTATAGAGGCTTCAAGAAGTGCAAAACTGCCAAGAAACTATGGGAAGCACTAAAGCTTATGTATAAGGGGTCTACTGAAGAAAATGAGAACAAGAAGGATCTCCTGAAGCAGCAGTTTGAAAACTTCACCTTTAAGGTAGGTGAAACCATGACTCAACAATACTTCAGGTATGTTGAGATTGTGGATACTCTAATGGATGTTGGAGTAACTCTTGAGAACAGGGACATTGTAAGGAAGTTGATGTCCTCCCTTCCTAGACAATGGACACATTATTGTGTTGGTATCAAGAGGACTGAGAACCTTAAGACTCTTACTCTTATAGAGTTGTATGGTATTCTTAGTGGCTACCAGATTGAGATGAATATGCAAAACTCATCTAGTAACTCCAGCAATCAACTGAGTTCAGCCCTCCATGTGGTTGAAAGGGAAAGCATTGAACCACAGCATCATCTTATATGCTTCCCTGACAACTCACAAAAGGGCCTTTTCATCATCTTCCCAGAGACTCCCAGGGAAAGCTACACTCAAGGAAGTCCTTTCCAAGAGACAAGTTCTTCTCATGCCTTTGTCTCTGCTGATGAAACCTCAGGCAACTTTCTCTTCACCCTTGAAGATTTGGACTGTATCCATCCAGATGATCTGGAGTATATGGAGATAGTCTAGCAGATGGCTCTTCTCACTCACAGAGCCAAGAAGTTCTACAAGAGGACAGGGAGAAGGTTTCCAAGCAATGTAGCCAGTGGAAAGTTTGGCCTGGATAAAAGCAAAGTAAAGTGTTACAACTGTAACCAGATGGGACACTTTGCAAGAGAGTGTAAGGCGCCAAGGACAAATGGTGGCCAAGCACAAATCAGACCAAACTACACTGAGAAAGCCCCCCAAAATGAGAAGCGAAAGCAGCAAGCTGCAGTTGCTGTTGAAGAAGGAGGCTTTGACAGGAGCTTTCAGGTAGAAGATGCATCTCCAAACCAAGCACTCATTGTAGACCACGATGAAGCCAAGGTATTGGAACATCTTTGTACTCCTGAATGCATTGCTAAAGTCAATAGATACAGGTCCTATAATTTAGAAATGAGATCTGATCTTGAGTCCTTAAATATCTTAAAAGCTAATTTTAAAAGAGCTGAAAATGATTATAAACTAAAGATAGAGGACTTAGAGAAAACCATTTCAACTCTTAAATATGAGCATACAAACTACAGGACTCAAATCAAAGATCTCATTACTAAATTAACTGAATGCCAGGATGAGCTTGTGATCAGCAAAGCCAAGACATAAAAATGTGTTCTTGAAGAAGAGACCTTCAAGAACATAATATCCTCATCCTTGCATGCAAAAGTTTGTTATCAAAATAAGTAGGGACTAGGATCTTGTGAGATAGCTCCTCCATACACAATCTTGTCTGTAAGATCTCCTAGGTGTGGAACATGTGAAGATGAGCTTCCTCTCATAGATTCTCTGACTGAAGAGGAAGAAGAGGAGATGGTGGAGAATGGCTCTGAGAAGAGTGAAGAAGAGCATTCTAAGAAGGGTCACCATCCCTCTGAGGAGAGCAAAGCTGTTGGGACGACCAAGTCAAGAAGAAAGAACTTGATTAGGAAGGCCAAAAGAAAGTCCAAAAAGGCTCAAGAGATCAAGGCCACCTTCAATTCTGCATAGAAACAAGTCTTCATCTCTGCAGGATTTGAAGTGGTGAAGGCTGAAGACACCAACTTGAACTCCATCAACAAGAGTTCTGGTTCATGTCCAAATCATCCAATCATCAAGAAAATGCTGATCAGTTGTGCATCACTGTTGTACAACCTGAACCATCCAGCTCCAAAGGTAGTTCTATCCCAAAAAGAATTGCCACAGCATCTGCAAAGATGAAGATGGAGAAGGAAAGTGATCAAGTTCAACCTTGTTCACAAAGGAAAACTCCTAGAAGGAAGAAAATGGATTGTGTTATGTGTGGGAGTACTTCTAATCTTGCTAAGGATTGTGTTTACAATCCAAAGAGTACTCTCCACATGACCAAGAATGAAACTTCTAAGACTTTGGAAAAGAAGAAGCAAGCTTCGGAAGGAAAACCTGTTTCTTTCAGACGCTCCAAAATGAAGAAGAAGACAAGTGGAAACTTGCCTTCGGTAGAAAATTTGGTCTCGGAAGAAAGGAATACTTCCGAAGCACTGAAGTCTGTAGCAGTGAAAACAAGATCTTCCGAAGGTCCAGTCGTCAAAACTTCCGAAGTCATCAAAACTTCCGAAGTATTGAAGGTCAAGTCTAAGCTTCCAAAGGTGGTGTGGAAGTCAAAGAAAGACCAAGTGGCTGAAAGTTCTTCATCAACATCAGCAAATGATCCTTCTAGCATGACTATAGGATCAATTACTGTTGCATTGTCTTCAACTTCTTTTGATGAGCCCAAGACCAATGAGGCTTGGGTTTCCAAATGTAACTAATAATCTCTTTTGTTCAGGAACAGCTCAAGATAAACAGAAATGTATGGATCATTGATAGTCTCTGTTCCAGGCACATGACAGGCAATAGGTCACTACTCCAAAAGTTTGAAGAATTGATGGAAGACCAGTTGCTTTTGGAGGAGATGCAGGAGGTTACATTACAGGAAGGGGGAAGGTCACAAATGGTAAGCTCAACATTGAGAAGGTAAACTTTGTTAAGGAGCTTAGGTATAATCTTTTGGGTGTATCCCAATTTTGTGATCAGAGTCATAATATGCTCTTCACTAAGCATGACTTGCAAGAAACATCTCCCTCAGGAGAAGTTTCATGTTTTCTCTCTAAAGCAAATAATGATGAATCTTTCCTCTGGCATAAAAGAATGTGCCATGTAAACTTTAAAAACATGAATAAATTAATTAAGAATGATTTGGTAACTGGAATACCAAAGAAAGAGTTTACAAGTGATGACCACTGTGTTGCATGCCTGAAGGGGAAGCAACACAAGGTATCTCACAAGCCAAACGAAAGAAATTCCATCATTAATCTCCTACACTTATTACATATGGATCTCTTTGGCCCCACCAGTGTAATGAGTCTAGGAAGGACCTCTTACTGTTTGGTGATCACAGATGACTTTACAAGATTCACTTGGGTCTTCATTCTTAGAACTAAGGATGAGACTCCTGAGATTCTAAAGAATTTCATCTTAAAGATTGAGAATCAATGTGATCACAAGGTCAAAACCATAAGATGTGACCAAGGAACTTAATTCAAGAATCAAATCGTTGATACATTTTGTGATGAAAAAGGTATTACAAGACAATATAGTGCTCCCAGGACTCCTCAGCAAAATGGTGTTGTTGAGAGGAGAAACAGGACACTAATTGAAGTTGCAAGAACTATGTTGTCTGACTCTAAACTGCCCATCACTTTCTGGGCAGAGGCAGTAAACACTGCTTGCTATGTGCAAAACAGAGTTTTAGTGGTTAAGACACGTGGTAAGATTCCTTATGAACTTTGGCACAAGAGAAAACCTTTCATTGGTTTTCCCAGGTCATTTGGATGTCCTTGCACCATCTTGAATACCAAAGATCAAATTGAAAAGTTTGCTGAGAAATCAGATGATGGACACTTTATTGGATACTCTTCTCAAGCTAAAGCTTATAGAGTATACAATCTCAGAACTAGAGTAGTTGAGGAGTCAGCCAATGTGACTTTCAATGAGCACACTCCAGTGTGAAAGGTTCTGGTCCGGATTGGCTATTTGAGAATGTTTCAGGGTCCACAGATATACTACCTACAGGTGATCCTGATCCAAGATTTGAGCTAAGAAGACCTTCAAGTTACACATCTTCAGCTCTAGTGGTAACTAATCCTGCAAATGAAGCTTCTACCAGCACATCAATGACAAATCCTACTAACAATTCTGAGGTGCCTTCAAATTCCAGCTTAGAGGCACAAAACTCAGGAGAAGGAGCTTCCAATGTTGGAGAAAATGGTGGTGGTGAAAGTGATCAGGAATTTCTTGATGCTGATAACCACTCCATTGAAGACAACATCAATGATGTCACACACTTATTGGGTCAAGTCAATCTTGATAAGTGTGCTGATGTGGAGGTTGAATCTTCCTTGCCAGATCATAATTTCTCAAATTTAGATTTGTCTAAGCAACTTGCTGTGATCCCTCAGCTAAGGATCCATAAGTCTCATCCTACCACAAACATCATTGGAGATGTTGATTCAGGGGTGAAAACAAGAGGACAAACCCATGAAGCAAATGTTTGTCTTCACTCTTGTTTCTTGTCCCAGATAGAGCCAAAGAAAATTGATGAGGCTCTAAAGGATGGAAGTTGGGTTGAAGCTATGCAAGAGGAGCTGCTTCAATTCAAAAGGTAAAAGGTATGGAACCTATGTCCTCTTCCTCAAGGGAAGACTACCATAGGAACAAAATGGGTTTTCAGGAATCAGAAAGATGATAGAGGACTTGTCATCAAGAACAAGGCAAGACTAGTGGTTCAAGGGTATAATCAAGAAGAATGAATTGACTACAAAGATGTTTTTGCTCCTGTAGCAAGACTTGAAGCTGTTAGGATATTCCTAGCTTTTGCTGCATCCAAGAACTTCAAGGTCTACCAACTTGATGTCAAGTGTGCTTTTCTCTATGGGGTGATTGATGAAGAGGTGTATGTCAGACAACCACCTGGGTTTGCAGATCCTGATCATCCTGATTATGTATGCAGGCTTGATAAAGCTCTTTATGGGCTGCACCAAGCACCAAGGAAGTGGTATGAGACTCTATCTCAGTATCTCTGTCAACATGGCTACAAAAGGGGTACTATAGATGGAACTCTCTTCATCAAAGGAACAGGAAATGACATAATGCTAGTTCAAGTATATGTAGATGACATTATCTTTGGGTCAACTAATCCAAAGCTCTGCAAAGACTTTAAGAAGCTGATGAAAGACAGATTTGAAATGAGTGTCATGGGGGAACTCAATTTCTTTCTTGGAATTCAAGTGAAGCAAGTTGACAATGGCATCGTCATAAGTCAGTCAAAGTATGTACAAGACATACTTAAAAGGTTCAACATGACTGACTGTAAGGTTGCTAAGACACCCATAGCCAGAAATCACTCCCTTAGACCTGATCTTGAGGGGGAGTGTGTTGATGAGCATCTCTATAGGGCAATGATTGGGTCTCTTATGTACCTCACAGCTAGCAGGCCAGAGATCATGTTTGCTACATGCATTTGTGCAAGATATCAAGCCAACCCCAAGATGTCACACCTGGTCACTATCAAAAGAATTTTATGATATCTCAAAGGTGCTCCATCACTTGGCCTTTGGTATCCAAAGAATTCTGACTTTAATCTGTTTGCTTATACAGATAGTGACTATGGTGGTTGCAACATGACTGCAAAGTCTACATCAGGGGGATGTCAATTTCTCGGTGGAAGAGTAGTCTCTTGGCAATGTAAGAAACAATCCTGTGTGTCTGCATCAACTACTGAGGCTGAATACATTGCTGCTGCAAGCTGCTGTGCTCAAGTGCTTTGGATTCAAAATCAGATGCTGGACTATGGATTCAACTGTAAAGAGACTCCCATCCACATAGACAACAACAGTTCTATCTCCATCACAGAGAATCATGTGCAGCACTAAAGGACAAAGCAAATTAATATCTGTATCATTTGATCAGAGATAACTTTGAAAAGGGATTAATCAAACTAGTCAAAGTTAACACAAATGAACAACATGTTGATCTGTTCACCAAAGCTTTTGATGAGCAGAGATTTAAATATCTTGTATCAGCTATTGGGATGATTAACTTTGAATAGCTTCTCTTAAAGCTTAATCATATTTATTTCTAAAACCTGTGTGTCCTAGTTGTCTATTTTATCACCTTCATAAGCCCTTTTTTTCTTTAGAAGAAAATCTTTTCAAAAGACTTTTCTTAGATATTTGAAAATTTTGATCTCTTTTCTTTTCAGAAGACTTAAAGTTTCCTTCGGAAGAAATTTATGTCTTAGTAAACAAATAATTGCTTCAGTAATTTTACCTGCGGAAGAAATTTCTGAAATATCTTCCGAAGCTTAAAATCAACTTAAGTACTCTGTATGTTTTCAAAGAACAAGTTTCTTCTGAAAGCAATTTACCTTCGGAAGTTTTTATTCTCCTTAGAATAAAAAATCTCTGAGTGTATATTCTCTTCTGAAGCAAAATTCTCAAAAACCTTTGAAATATCTTCCGAAGCCAATTTGCCTTCGGAAGTTTTTTTTTAAAAACTTCTGAAGCAAATAACCTTCGGAAGATTTCTCGACTTCCAAGAAAACTACTTTTTGGGCAAAAGTAAACTACTTTTCAGAGGTGGGACCGACATCCGGATTTCAAAGTTTATCCTCTTTCATTAACTTTGTCTCAAATCCTTTTCATATAAATGCCCAACGGTTCCCCCCTCTTTCACTATCTTCCTCAATTACGCTATTCATCAAACCTAAATTCTCCAAAACCGCCTTTGTTATTCATCTTTCTTCATCCTTAAGCTTCTCAAATGGCCAACCTAAACCGCAAAAACAACCCAGATTTCTTCATACAACTTCACAGGCAACACAACCAGGTTGGTCTGTTAAGCTCTGAGAAAGATGAAAGTTTCTCAGAGATTTGCCGTTTCTTAGCTCTATCCAACTACTTCACCTCCCTTACCATTGATCCTACTCTCTATGAGGATCATCTGCTTGAATTATGGAAGACCTGCCAAGAGGTCATTATGGATGGGGAGAAGGCATTGTCTGCCACAGTGCAAGGAAGGACAATCTTCATCACTCCGGCCATCATCAACACTTAGTTGCAGCTGGATGATGAAGAAGGTGAGTTGTCCTTCCCAAATGAAACTGTAAATCATTCCTTTGAGCAGATGGGCTATGAGGGAGATTTCTCTGTAAAGACCTTCAGGAAAGGGAAGGTCTTATCCCAGTGGAAATACCTGCTTCATGTGGTTATCCACATCTTGTCTAACAAGCAAGGAGGGTAGGACAAGATTCCTGAGGATCTTTCCTTCATAGTACATGGAATGGTTCAAGGGGTCATGTTCAGGTACTCTCAGTTTGTTTATACAAATTTGCTTGCTAACTTGGACTCCTTAGAGTATTATATGTTTCCTAGATATGTTCAACACATTCTCAACTGTGTACTTGGCTCACAGTTGAGGGAAACAGATAATATTCTTAAATTGGGACAGATGAAGCCCAGCATCTTTAAAATTATGAAGAAGCCAAATGTAGGCTTCTCAAGGGTAGAAACAGCCCTTGTCCTAAAAATGTTAGAGCTCGTTGCTCAAGGTGACAACCTAGCAACACAAGCTAGTGTTGAACCCACACCTTCTACCTCCCAACCACCAAAAAGACCACAAATCACCCTCACCTACCAAAGAAAATCCAAACGAACCCCTGCTCAAGCTATTGAGTCTGTGAAGGCCCCCATATACTCACCCATACAGGAGGAAGTGGACACTAGAGCTCCCACTTCTGCTGAGGAGCAAACCACTCTGATCTCTTCAAGAATCAGGGATGAGGTTCCTCATGCTCACCCTGATGAGCTCATAAGCCAAACTTCCTTAAGCGCTCACTCTGAGTCTCAACACTCAAGTGAACAACCTTCAGGGGACAGTTACCATCCCCATCCTTTAGACTTAAATCAACCCATTCCTAACCTCTCATTCTATACTGATGAAGACTTAGGTTTCAGTGGGTACCATGAGTCTCTCTACTCTTCCCTTACTCAAAGAGAGATGAGTAATCCTGAGTCTCTTTTGTCTAGCCCATATCAGTCACCCATAACTGAGGTGAATACTTCTGAACCTGTTCAGGATATCCATATTGAAGAGGCTCTCACTTCTGCAAGTGATTACATCATTAAGACCTCAACCATGGCAACTCATCCCATTAACACTTCAACTGAGGCTGTCAATGAGCAGAGGAAATCCAGCAGCCAAGAACCTGAAGCTGGTGGTGAGAGAGAGGACTTTGGTCCAATCATCTCATCCCCCAATGATTCTTCTGATGAAGATGAGGGGAATCTGAGACTAAGGGTGCAAAAACTGTCAAAAACATGCTCCTATTTTGTCTCTAAGGTTAGTCACCTTGAATCTTAGGTGACTACCCTGCAAAATAGGGTCAATGATCAGCAACTTGAGATATCTTATCTTAGGGAAAAACTAGCTGGGAGACCTTTAAAGGAAGCTCAACCAGGAACACAAGAACCTGTGAATGTGATTGACCTAACTCCTAGCTCACCTATGCAAGAGGGTGATGCTACCCAAAAGGGGGAGAAAGTCATTACAGTCACATGACCTGGGAGCTCTTCAGGGAGTATGGACATTGAGGACTCACCATCCTCACTTGCAATTGTGCATATCAGCAACTTCCTCAACTTCACATCGATGTGGACATTGTAGACTCTATCATTAGGAGTCTCTTTGAGGAAGGCATTCCAAGGGCTTTGTCATCCCCAACTCAAGGAACCTCAGACTACATTATTGGGTGGAGGTATGATGTTGATAGAAGAGCCCTCTTTCTTCACATAGTTCAAATGTAGCAAGAAGTAATTAATTAGACCTTGTACTACTATGAAGGTCTTGAACTGATCAACATGCCACTTGTCAACCAAGTCAATCAAGACAAGCTGACAAATTAGCACTAAGGATTCAAGACAGAATTACTGAAGAGTTCAGCCTTAGAAGGAGACAAAGGCAATCAGGTAATGTCATTGGTCAATTGGATGTTGAGGCAGACCCTGATATTAGCTTCAAAGGGAAAACCTTAGCTGAAGGCCCAGTGATAGAGCCTGATAGCCCTGTCACACCAACAACTACTTCAGAAATTCATTCCCTCAGTGAAACACCTGCTGGTGAAGGTGTCTCACAACCTCTCTCTGGCAAGAGCTTGGATACTACACCAAGCAATGAAGGCCAAAGCTCTCTCCACCCTGTGTCACAAAGGTCTATGGGTGACAAAGGGAAAAGGATTCTAACTCCTGAGGATATTGAGGAGGAGGAGAGAGAGAGGAAGAGGAAGCTAAGGGGAGAAAGTTCCTCTGGGTCTTCAGGGTTTATGCAAGCTGCAATCAGGCTGCCCCCATACCAAACACTCAAGATGACGAGTTGAGGGAAGTCAGGATTACTTACCTGCAGAGCAGGAACTATGACATAGATGAGATTATATCTCTCCCCTTAGAGCAATTAAATGAACTGGTTGACATGGAAGTGTCAAGAGAGATGAAGGAAGTAGAGGATGCAAGGCTACTTCTCCAATTCAAAGAGGAGAAGAGACAGAAAAGGTTATACAAGCATGTTCCAACTCTCTCCCCAATTCAAGAAAGCCCTGTGCAAGAGGATGTGGCAGCTACACAAGAACATCAGGTAGACAAGGAAACAGATAGACAAAACATGATCAACTACCTGAGTGCCACAGGTCTCTACCACGCATCTGCACTTCTTCCCTTGTCCTTTGAGTACATTGAGTTTGAGTATCTCAAACAGCTTGAACTTCAAGTGCTCAAAGAACAAAAGGCAACAAAGAAAAAGATGAGGGAAGATGCTTCAAAGTCCAGAGCCATCATCCAAAAGAGTATGAAGTAGTCTGCTGACAGACAAAGGATGATGAGCTTCTTAAAGCTGTATAGATTCTCCGGAAGGAGACTTGGCCCTATGTCTCTATCCACAATGGATGAGCATATTAGGGTGATCAAGTAGAAGATCAAGAGTGGAGAGCTGATTGACTTACACTCCCCTCCTAGTGAAGTCCCACCTGATGTGGAGGTTAAGGTTGAACAACCTGAGACAACACAACCTGGACCTCCGGCTGAACCTCAGCAAGTTTCATATTCTGATCCATAGCAGGGTCAAACTCCCTCTCCTTCTGAACCTATGAGGGAGGAACACCCAACTGAGAAAGACAAGACTAATCAACAAGGTGCTGCAGACATGTCTTCTTAGTTGAAGTCTTCTAAGAGGAAGAAGAGGATGGCTTCCAAACCAAAGTCAAAGAAGAAGAAGCCTGAATCATCCACCTCTACACCTCAGGCTGAGTCAGATCAACCTGAGGAAGTGCATGAAGAGGCAGCCCAATCAATTCCAATTCAAGTGGCTCCTCTTGTAGCTGAGAGACCCATCTTATCCTGGACCTTCACAACTAATCCAGAAATAAGGCATGTGATCAGAGATCAAGGTGTTGAGAATGTCTACACATGGCAAGACTTAATCAACTTACCTCTGCATGATCTCTTTGAGATGAGAAGATATTATGAGAGTCTAAGTGATCCTGACCATCTGATAAAGAAGGGTATGGTCATCATCATCCTGAAGACTACCAACATCTGAAGATCTTCTAAATGTTTTGGTAGCATCAGCCTAGGGGGAGTTTGTAAAGATTCCTATAAGTCTGATGCAGCCAAAACATCGAAAGTCTCTTTGCATGCATGCACTGAAGAACAAAAGTAGAAATGCTTCGGAAGTTTTACACCATTCACTAGAAATATTCTAAGTGTAAAATCTTTTGAAGCCAAGACCAACATCTTCCGAAGCCAAAAGTGAAGTCTTCCGAAGCTTCAAAGACAAAGTCTTCCGAAGCCAAAGAGTGAAGATAGATTTCTTTCGAAGAATTTTAGAGACATGCTTCTATCTGATGTACTTTATCATAAAGCTGGATCACCTTTCCGCTGCAACTCTGTAAAGTCACCAACTTACTTGAGTTGGTGAAAAGGTCCATGCTTTTGGTAACTGTACATTGAGGTCTTGAGACCATGCTTTCTACTTTATGTACTTTTATCTTTTTTGTAATATATTAGGATGTGAGCTATGGCATGTCATAGTCACTAGTCAAAAGGAAAATTTCCCTTTTGACTCTACATTTGTTTTTGTAGTTGTCTAGTCAATTGTATCTAGCTGGCCTTCAAAGTATGGCCGACTGTATAATGTAGTATATGTATCTCAAGTACTTGTAACTTTCCTTTATGCTTTGTAACATTTGTAATAGAACTTGAGAAGCAATATACAGCATTCTTGAAAACCAATTACTTGTGTTGTTTGCCATGTTGTTCTGTCTCATATTTACTTGTGTTCTTAGCATCTTTCGTTTACAAGTTAACCAGTTCCCTATTTGATCTGTTAAGTGTTCTAAGCAACTCTCCTCATTGTGTTGTTGTGTTTTAAGTGCATACCCTTCACCGGTCCTGTAATCACCACTCCATTACACTTATTGCACATGGATCTATTTGGTCCCACAAGTATAACGAGCATTGGAAGGAAATCATATTGCCTTGTGATTGTTGATAATTTTACAAGATTTACATGGGTATTGTTTTTAAGAAGTAAAGATGAAACTGCTAAAACTTTAAAATCTTTTATTCTTAAAATAGAAAATCAAATTGATCACAAGCTTAAAATAATTAGAAGTGATCAAGGGGCTGAGTTTAAGAACCAAGTTCTGGACTCATTCTGTAACTCAAAAGGGATTGGCAGACAATATAGTGCTCCTAGAACTCCTCAATAAAACGGTGTTGCTGAGAGGAGGAACAGGACACTTATTGATGCTGCTCAGACCATGTTAGCTGATCCAAAGCTGCCTCTAACATTCTGGGCAGAGGTAGTCAGCAATACATGCTTTGTGTAGAACAGGGTTCTTGTAGAGTTTATAACATGGAAAAAACCCTTATGAGCTATGGAACAAGAGGCCACCGTTCATTGGCTTTCTAAGGTTCTTTGGCAACAGGTGTACCATACTTAACACAAAAGACAATTTGGCAAAATTTGCTGAAAAGTCAGATGATGCTATCTTTGTTGGATATTCCTCTAACTCTAAAGCTTATTGCAGGATCGGGTTTGTCACTTAAACACTTGTATTTCTCTCAAACTCACTTATGGAAACACTCAAATCAGATGAAGTAATGTCTTTTACAAGAGTTGATAATAATATAATAAGTAGCAAAGGAACACACAGAAATAAATTTTGCACTTGTATATATTACTTCTCAACTCAAGATATTACAAGACTCTTACAAGCATAAAACAAGAGTTACAATGAGAAACTATATATACTAGATCCTACAGCCGGATATACTTTGATACCAGCTGGAAACCTATGACTAAAGCATATACTACAATGCTAAAGTTAAGGTATCTTAGATAAAGTATTATCTAAGATATGGTAGTCATGACATGTCCATGACTTACCTTTTGTCACCAACTAAAGATGGCAACTGTACTAACATAAAAAGGTAAACAGTGGATTAAAGTATGGTCAACTAAATGGCTTTTGAGAAAGCGCCATGCAGTATCTCAGAGATTTGCAGCGGAGTGTCAGAGAGGCCATACTTATGTCCACTAGATAATAGGAGTGTCTTCCGAAGGTTAGTTGGCTTCGGAAGAACAAGTTCTTCCGAAGCCACTTATACTTCGAAAGAGGCTTCTATACTTCCGAGGCTTTGAGGACTTCTGTACTTCGGAAGTTGTCTTCAGATCTTTCTTTCTAAGTCTTGATCTTCGGAAGTAGGTTCTTTGTCTTCGGAAGTTGGAGTTTTCCTTCGGAAGTAAGTTTTACACTTTGTCTTTGGAAGAGCTCCTTCTTCCTTTGGAAGTTCCATACTTAGCTTCGGAAGTCCTTTTTTTTGTTGTACCAAAATCTTCTAAGTGACTTGGTTTTGGTTGCATCAGCCTTTCTAGATCCAACAAACTCCCCCTAGGCTGATGCTACCAAAACCTCACTTATTTCTGCTTCTAAATGTTGGATTCTTTATGCCCAAGACACATAGAATATTGATGTGGTTAGTGCGTCATGATCCAAGTCGGGTCATACCCAATAACAAGTTTAGCAAACACCAATATGTATTTAATTGATGATATGATCATGCAATTAAATCATTGCACCAATTTCTGAAAAAGGGTTTTCTAAAATAAGTTATATGTGAGAAAGAACAACTTATAATTATATTTTGTTCATGGACATTATTTGTAATGTTATTTAAGTTTGTTAAATAACATCATATAATAAGAGTGTGTGTTTAAGTTATATATTTAAAAGGTTAAACTATATAACTAATAATAATAATACAAAATACAACTAGTAACCTTTTAGTGGTCTTTTAAAATGGGAAACCCAATTTTGAAAGAGAAGTGGCCGCCCCCTTGAGGGTAATTTTGGTCATTTTGTTTTCTTGAAAACACACACCCATTAACACAAAAAACACACTCTCCAAAATTCAGCTCTCTCTCTTACATGCAAGGGCCAAGAACACACACACTTTTCTCTCAAAACTTCTTGAAGAAAAGCTGCTGAAAATTCGATTTTCAGCATCCATGGTCCGATTTTGGTGCACAAAGCCTAACAAAAGGGGTGTTTGTTGGAGGCTTGTGGGTATAAACACTTGAGGACATCTATTCTTGATGTTTTGGTAATCCAATAGCAGCTCCATCTACATCTTTATCCACGTTTTCCAGCAGTCATTTGGATGACGTTTCAGCCTCGGTTTTAACAGCATAAGTAGAGGTAGTTTGTATGTTATGATTTGGTTGTTATTTCTTGTAGATAGCTAGTTCAAACACATATTAAAGATCCTTATATTCTTGGGTTTGTTGTTACTATGAAATGAACCTTAAATTTCAGTTTATAAAACATGAAATTAAGCATTTAATCCGCTGCGTTTTCCTTGTTTAAATGGTTAAGCTACGTTGTTAAGGTCCAACAAACCCAACATTGGCATCTAGAGCCGGATATGTGGTTGACTAGCTTCATGTGTTCTTGTAAAATTGGTTTTATGAGGCTTTAACAACCAAATTAGGGCTGTTTTGAGATGATATGATGATACCCCAACCTTTCAAGGTTATATCTTGCATGCTTCTGATTAAATCTTGAAAGGAAAGATATCAAAATGGTTGATTGTGCTTTGTTTGGACAAAAGACCCTAAATTCTTGGTTTATGTTGGCTGAAAATTTAGGGTCAAATGGGGTTCATTTTGGTCCTTGAGATGATGTATATGGATACATATATTAGTGCATAACATAGCCTTGACCATGTGTGTTTTGGATTTGGTTGATTGTAATCTTGTCATGTTGGTTGTGTTCATTCTTTATGGGTTGTAATAATTTCTTTTGCGTTTCTATTTGGGTTGTAATTTGTTTATTCATTTGGCAATGTAATAAATAGATTAGGAGTATTTTTCTTTTACTAGAAAATATGTATTAGGATATATATTTTGTAAAAGAAGATGCTCGGGAAGAAAGCACAAAAGGAAGACACAAGGGATGAACTTGAAGCATTTGGATGCAAGTTCAAGTGGGGGTCTTTGGAGATCTCATCTTTTGTGTTGTGTTCAACCCTTAGGAAAGACCTTATGACAACACTTGTGATGGCAAACAAGTGTAGTCAACTTAGTGGCTATGGTTATGCACATATGTTTGTATGATTATGCTTGTTTGGTTGTTTGTTGTATGATTGTTGTTTGATATTTGGATATGCAAAACAAACTCATTAGCAAACTTAACAAGGTAAAAATTTATGGTTTCTAATCATTAAGTGGTTAATAAAAGGTTATTAAAAGGATTAATGATTTAATAAAAAAGGTTTTATTAAAAATAAACCATAGGGTACCATGTATTTGAAAGCATGCGAATACAAGGTACATAGAGTTTTCATAACTAGAATTAATGGAAACTTAAATCCCTTTGGTAACAAGTCTAACACCATCCTTTTACACGACACTCGAATCTCTTGGGAACTATTTGTGGGATAAAGGTCACCTAACCACTTGTAGGGAACTTGTATCTTTGAGGTGAGTCTAACGTACTTGTGGGATAAAGATCACCTAACTGCTTGTATGTGAAAACTCACACGTGTGTGTAAGTAGGAGGACTTGAATTGGAAACCATGTGATTAGGGTCACCGAAGCATGGCGTACAATGGTGTTGATGGGATTAAACATGCCGACTAAACATATGATGTTTAACCGATCCCATAAGACTAGAAGTTGCAATAGGTTGCAATTGTCAACTGTTGACTACCTTGTTAATTTAAATAATGGGATAAAAGTCACCTAACCATCATTTAAATGTAACGTTGGATTCTAGATTTTAATTATTAATTGTCTATGAGACATGTAAAGGGTATTAATAGTTAAAATTCAATTTTTCAGAAATACTAAAATGAACTTTGTAATTTTGTAGTAATGGCCGCAAACCACGATGCTACTACCCGACCGTCCCTACCTTATCACCGAGAACCATCTTAAAAGGGGATCGTCTTAACCATAATAAACTTATGGACTCAATTTCGAAATTTGAGAATCGTTCTCAAAAATGAGTAAAGGCCTATGTCCTTGACGATCCCATACCTCACCAACCAACGCTGTTGATGTTAAGGCCTTTTGACGATTGGCTTAGGCACACTAAGGATTCTGTGCAAGTATCCTACCTCATGTTGGGAATATGATTCCCAAACTCCAAAAGGGTTTGGAGCATCATGGGGCATATGACATGATAATCTAGTTGAAGGAAATGTTCCTTCAACAAACTTTAGTAGATTGCTACGAAATGGTTCGAGCACTTTATACATGTCACATGGAAGAAACCCAATCGATATCATCATATATATTCTTTAAGATGAAAAGCCACATTGATAGCCTCAAGATGCTTAACTGTCCTGTCTCAAAGTAGTTGGCCAAGGATTTGATCCTTGATTGCCTAACTAAAGGTTTGAGACATTCATAATAAACTGTAATATGAATGGGTGGGACAAGAGCATTGGTGAACTTCACGCAATGCTCAAAGCAACCGAGGCAGGGATGGGTAGAGAGGTTCTACATATTCTCTCGATCAATGAGGAAGGCTATAATAAATGGCCAATCCCGATCCTAAGGCAATTATTGCCAAAGGAAAGGAATACATCAAAGCAAAGGTTAATGCGAAACCTCGAAAAGCCTAAGCTTATGAAGCCTAAGGTAACAAAGAACGTTCCATGCTTTGAGTATGGAGAGATAGGACAATGAAAAGGAATTGTCCCTCCTATCTCAAGGAGTTGAAAGACAAGAGGGATGTTAAGCAAACCTCAAATACAATTTCCATGATTCACACATTGTATTAAATGTCATTTCTTCAAACACATAGGTATTGGATACCGGATGTGAAACTCATTCTTGCAATTGTTGCAAAGGGGTTCAAAAGAAATGTGCGCTTCAAGGAAGGAAACTCTATTTTGAGACTTTCAGATTGTTTGGAAGTTGTTCTCAAAACCTTTTGTATGCATCTAGTTTGACTAGGAACATAATTAAGGTTTCCTATTAAAACAATGTGATCATGATTTAAAGTTTGTAAATAATGGTATTAAGTTTTATGGATGATGTATTTCATTTTAAGGACATACCTTTTAATGATATCCATGAATTGGTTCATGATAATTCGTCCTACAATGACTTATTATACACATTAAGCACCAAGAAACTTAAAATGGGTTTAAGTTATTATTATCTTTCACATTATCGTATTAGTCACATAAACAAGAATTGGATTCAAACACTTCAAAAGAATGGTCTTTTGGAAACAAATGAAAATGTTTCATTTGATAAGTGTGAACCAAAAGACTTATTAGGAATGATACATTTGGATGTATGTGGTCCTTTTAAGACAATGACAAAGATTGGTGACAGATACTTCATTACTTTTACCGACGATTACAGTCGCTATTATTGTGTGCACTTGATGACACATAAGTATGAAGCTTTTGAAATGTTCAAAATCTTCAATAATGAAGTAGAATATCAACTCTACATGACTATCTGTGTTCTTCATTCTGATAAAGAAGAAACTGAACCCTATTTGGATATGGTTCAATTTATTATGGCTATGAGCTTACCATCCTTATCATTTTGGGTTTTCGCATTGCTCTTTAAGTCTCATATTTTGAGTATGACCCGGACCAAGAAAGTGTAGATTAGTTGAGAATCCACAGAGACTGTATGGAATACTGTTTCTTTGACTGAACAGAGCAGAAGTATTTATTGCTCGAAAGGCTAAGTTCTTGGAAACCGAGTTCTTTATGGAAGGAATGACGTATAGAACTGTGGAACTTAATAAGAATCAAAATCCACAAGCCGGTACACTTTTCGTTGACACTAGCTACCAACAAGAGGTTGTTGATAATCAAGAGGTTGATAAATATACACAAAACGTTCACAAATCTGGTAGAGTTAGTATTCCATCTAAGTGATATGAACATTCCAAGAATGGATGCTATGTGGTTGACCCCTGTAGGCTAACCATATACCAAGATGCTATGTCCAATTTGGATTGGGACAAATGGCTAGAAGCCATGAACGTAAGGATGCAATCCATGTATAACAACCAAGTTTGAGAATTGGTTGACCCTCCACTTAACTCCAAACCGGTTGGATACAAGTGGGTTTTCAAGACGAAAACAGATATGCATGGAGACTTGAATACTTATAAATCAAAGACTTATAGCATAAGGTTTCCATCAAACTCAATTGGTTGATTATGATGAAACTCTTACGCCCGTGGCAATGCTAAAGTCGATTAGGATATCATGTGCCATAACTTCATATTCTGAATATGAGTTTTGGCAAATGGATGTCAAAACCGCTTTTCTTAATGAACATCTCGAAGAGATTGTCCATACAGTTCAGCATGATGCTTTTGTCGATCCATGACATCCTAATAATGTATATAAGTTAAAGTGATCAATCTATGGATTGAAACAAGCATGAGAAGGTTGTGTATATATATAAAGGCTAGTGGGAGCATAATTGTATTCTTAGTGTTGTATGTTGATGACACACTACTATTTGGAAATAATATTCCAACCTTGGAAGGTGTTAAAACCTAGCTTGGAAGATGTTTTTCATATAAGATCTCGTTTAAGCCACCCATATTTTGGAATAAGGATCTATAAGGATAGATCGAGGTGGTTGATAGGGTTAAACCAAAGTGCATATATATTGATAAAATCTTGAAAAGGTTCAAGATGAAAAACTCTTAGAAAGGTATGGTACCTATTCAAGGAGGACAGTGTTGACTACGTCTCAATGTCCAAGCTCATAGGATGAGCAAAATCAAATGAATGATATCCCATAGGCATCTGCTATAGGATCCATCATTTGTGTGATGATATGCACTAGACCGGACGAGTCATGCTTATTAAGTATGACAAAGTAGATACCAATAGAAATAACCATCGGATGGCTCTTAAAAGTATATTGAAATACCTTAGTAGGACTAAGGATTTGTTTCAAATATACGAATCTATTGAAAAGGAAGTCGTTGTAAAGGGTTACACGGATGCAGGCTTCCAAAACTGATCGAGATGATTTTCGATCAATATCGGGGTATACTTCCATTATGAATGGAGGAGAAGTGTCCTTGAAAGGTTCAAAGCAAGACACGGTAGCATTGTTCACTACAAAATCCGAATACATAGCCGCTTCATTGGCAGCTTGGAAGGCTGCATGGATAAATTTGTCCATTGCTTATCTAGGGATGGTCTCTACCATTCAAGACCCCTAGAAATCTTTGGTAATTACATGGGTGGGATTGCTCAAATCAAGGAACCCCGTACTCATCAAAAGACTAAGCACCTTGAGCGGAGATTCAACATCATAAGGTATGGAGTTGAAAAGGGTAAAGATATATATTCGTAAAGTTCATAAAGATCAAAACATTGCTGATCCACTAACGAAGCTCCTTGATAAGGGCAAAGTATGAGGGTCATACTTGTGCCTTAGGACTTCGATTTACTGGTGATTAGAATTGATCTGTTTAGCATATAAAACATGGAACAATTGTAATATTTAACTCTTTTATATATTTGAGTTATGTTCCCTTTTAGCATGTTTACATCCATGAATAATTCTTTTATTCTAAATGTCCGTAGTCGGTCATATTTGTGGGAACAAATATGAATGTAAGACTATTATGAACTTGGATTGGTGGATATTCATAAGCCATGAATATAGAGCAATTGGTTGCTGCCAAGGTTCATAATAATTTTCGTGGGATACGAATATTGGACTGACCCGCGTCTCAAATCTTACTACATGGAATCTTATTGGTTGATCATAAGTAAATTTGAGTAAAGGCGAATATCATTTGGTATCCTCTGACCTGAGATACATATTGGGTTTTGATATTCACCAAGTGTTATACCTTGAGCTAGTTCTTCGCTAATATGAAATAATGGTCAGTACACAAGGCTATGTTCAGGTATGACATAAGGTGATTGTGAGAAACGTATGTAGTCAAGATGGGATTTGTTCCTCTTATTCGTTGAGAGTATGATGTCTAAGGCCTGATTAAGTTAAATCAACAAGGAATGATCATTCTGTGTCCTTGGATTTAACATGACATCTGTAACAAAAGGATAAATGATTGATTCACCTAAAACATTTCAAGTTGGATACTTGAAGGGGATAATATTATTGAATGGCTTCTAAGTCATGCATATTAAGGGTAGTAAACCGTTGTTAGGCGGTATTTACTGCTTGCATCAATCTTCTATGAATCTTGTGCAAGTGGGAGATTGTTGGATTCTTTATGCCCAAGACACATAGAATATTGATGTGGTTAGTGCGTCATGATCCAAGTCGGGTCATACCCAATAACAAGTTTAGCAAACACCAATATGTATTTAATTGATGATATGATCATGCAATTAAATCATTGCACCAATTTCTGAAAAAGGGTTTTCTAAAATAAGTTGTATGTGAGAAAGAACAACTTATAATTATATTTTGTTCATGGACATCATTTGTAATGTTATTTAAGTTTGTTAAATAACATCAAATGATAAGAGTGTGTGTTTAAGTTATATATTTAAAAGGTTAAACTATATAACAAATAATAATAATACAAAATACAACTAGTAACCTTTTAGTGGGTGTTTTAAAATGGGAAACCTAATTTTGAAAGAGAAGTGGCCGCCCCCTTGAGGGTAATTTTGGTCATTTTGTTTTCTTGAAAACACACACCCATTAACACAAAAAACACACTCTCCAAAATTCCGCTCTCTCTCTTACATGCAAGGGCCAAGAACACACACACTTTTCTCTCAAAACTTCTTGAAGAAAAGCTGCTGAAAATTCGATTTTCAGCATCCATGGTCCGATTTTGGTGCACAAAGCCTAACAAAAGGGGTGTTTGTTGGAGGGTTGTGGGTATGAACACTTGAGGACATCTATTCTTGATGTTTTGGTCATCCAATAGCAGCTCCATCTACATCTTTATCCACGTTTTCCAGCAATCTTTTGGATGACGTTTCAGCCTCGGTTTTAACAGCATAACTAGAGGTAGTTTGTATGTTATGATTTGGTTGTTATTTCTTGTAGATAGCTAGTTCAAACACATATTAAAGATCCTTATATTCTTGGGTTTGTTGTTACTATGAAATGAACCTTAAATTTCAGTTTATAAAACATGAAATTAAGCATTTAATCCGCTGCGTTTTCCTTGTTTAAATGGTTAAGCTACGTTGTTAAGGTCCAACAAACCCAAGATTCAAACCCTTCAGCACCAGGGACAAAAGGTATTTGTCTGTCTCTTTGTTCTTCCCTGAAGTGGTGCTGAGAAGCTTGTACAAGTCATTGGTGGATAGGAGATCCAGTCTATCACTCTGAATGACATGTACCCTCTGTTGTGTCCCCCTGAAGAGAGTTAGTTGACGGGAGTTATAGTCATACTCCCATCTAACTATGGATTCAAGTTCAGGACCTTCAACCATTTGTAGAAAGGCTTTGCCTTTGGTTGCTGATCCTTTCCTTTCCTCCTCCTCTCTCAGTTTCAACTCCTCTTCAACATTGCTTCTAGCAGTTAGCTCGGCCATATGAAGGCTGCCTAGATGATTTCTTATATGGGCAGCTACATCAGAGTTTGAAGGGTTGGAGAATGGCTTCTCTGCTAACTCAGCAATGTCAAACGTGCTCAAGTGTAGCAGAGATGAGGCACTCAGCCTGTTGAGCTCTCCATTCTCTCTTTCAACAACAAAGTTGTGAGAAGATCCTTCGAACCTCCACTGGATGATCTTCTTGTCAGAGTAACCATAGAGATTGAAATCACTATTTCTTGGATACCAGAGACCTAGTTTAGGTGCTCCTTTGAGGTATCTAAGAATTCTCTTGGCAGCTATTAGGTGAGACACCTTTGGAGCAGCCTGATATCGTGCACAAATGCAAGTTGCAAACATGATATCAGGTCTACTTGCTGTGAGATACATCAGAGAACCAATAATCGCTCTGTACTGATGTTGATCAGTATCCTTCCCCTCATAATCAGGGCAGAGATTGTGGTTTCTGGGTATAGGTGTTTTTGCTGCTTTACAATCCTTCATATCAAATTTTTCTAAGATGTCACTGACATACTTAGATTGATTGATAAAGAACCCTTCCTTCAATTGCTTTACCTGAATTCCAAGGAAAAAGTCCATTTTTCCCATGAAACTCATCTCGAACTTCTTCTTCATAATGCTCTCAAAGTCTTTACACATTTGGTCATTTGAGGAACCAAATATGATATCATCAACATAGACTTGAACGAGAAAGATGTCTTTCCCATACTTTCTTATGAAAAGAGTCTTTTCAATGGTACCTCTAGTGTAACCATTCTTCAGGAGAAACTGAGACAATGTCTCATACCACAGCCTAGGTGCTTGGTGCAGCCCATATAGAGCTTTATCCAATTTGCACACATAGTTGGGATGCTGTGGATCTTCAAATCGTGGAGGTTGGCATACATAGACTTCCCTATCTATATCCCCATATAGAAAGGCACACTTGACATCAAGCTGGTAGACAGTGAAATTCTTGGATGCAGCATAAGCAAGGAAGATCCTAACTGCCTCAAGAACCCCTGCTCAAGCTATTGAGTCTGTGAAGGCCCCCATATACTCTTCTGCTGAGGAGCAAACCACTCTGATCTCTTCAAGAATCAGGGATGAGGTTCCTCATGCTCACCCTGATGAGCTCATAAGCCAAACTTCCTTAAGCGCTCACTCCAAGTTCAACACTCAAGTGAACAACCTTCAGGGGATAGTTACCATCCCCATCCTTTAGACTTAAATCAACCCATTCCCAACCTCTCATTCTATACTGATGAAGACTTAGGTCTCAGTGGGTACCATGAGTCTCTCTACTCTTCCCCTACTCAAAGAGAGATGAGTAATCCTGAGTCTCTTTTGTCTAGCCCATATCAGTCACCCATAACTGAGGTGAATACTTCTGAACCTGTTCAGGATATCCATATGGAAGAGGCTCTCACTTCTGCAAGTGATTACATCATTAAGACCTCAGCCATGGCAACTCATCCCATTAACACTTCAACTGAGGCTGTCAATGAGCAGAGGAAATCCAGCAGCCAAGAACCTGAAGCTGGTGGTGAGAGAGAGGACTTTGGTCCAATCATCTCATCCCCCAATGATTCTTCTGATGAAGATGAGGGGAATCTGAGACTAAAGGTGCAAAAACTGTCAAAAACATGCTCCTATTTAGTCTCTAAGGTTAGTCACCTTGAATCTTAGGTGACTACCCTGCAAAATAGGGTCAATGATCAGCAACTTGAGATATCTTATCTTAGGGAAAAACTAGCTGGGAGACCTTTAAACGAAGCTCAACCAGGAACACAAGAACCTGTGAATGTGATTGACCTAACTCCTAGCTCACCTATGCAAGAGGGTGATGCTACCAAAAAGGGGGAGAAAGTCATTACAGTCACATGACCTGGGAGTTCTTCAGGGAGTATAGACATTGAGGACTGTTGGTCCATGTGATCGAAAAACAGTGCAAATGATGTGATGAATTGCTCAATATCTAACAAGCATGCTAAACAATGACAATAGAGAAGATTGAATACAATTCTAAACCATATTTGATAACAAAAGGAACAATGACAATCAATAACATGAAGCACAATGATATTTCTGTGTAATAACTGCTTGGAATAGGTAACTTGCAACAATGATCCACGATTAGGGTTTTGCCAGCTTACCTTACAATGAAAATTAACAAAAGTATATATAGCAGTCGTAGTTTCGCAGACAGTTTCGCTACTAGCGAAACTGTCATGCCGAAACTACAGTTTCGCCTGGCAGAACATAAGTTCGCCGGGTAAACTAGAACAACAAACTGTGAGCGAATTTACAAATTCGCTCACAGTTTCGCTGGACTGCTAAAAACACACAAAACTAAGAACATACAAAAGGAAACTAACAAAAGTCCTATTACAAGTAAAGTAGACAATCTATACTAAGGTGAGTCCAACCTATACATGATCTTCAATAATCCCCCTAGGTTGGATCTCACCGTCTTCACTCTTCTTGATTTGACTTGTCAGCTCCTGTTTCCTCTGCTGCCATTGATATGTCTTCGTCACCTCCTGCAGCTACGTCCTCAGAAGCTACAGCAAATGATCCTCCATGGTCCTTTCCTGCATCACTAGCTTCTTCGGAATGACCACTAGCCTTTGCAAATTGCCTGGTCAGATCTTTAACATCCATATTAAAGTCATCACGAGTCCTTACCGTTTCAGCTAACTTCTTTACTTCAGACCTTACTCCCCTGATCTTGTTGGCAACGTTCATAAACAAACTTGCTTCTTTCCTTGTTTCCTCTCCAGCTCCAGCCTTAATATGATTTTCACATAGAACCAGAAGATCTTCATCACAGAAACTGAACAACTCCATTGGATCAAATACTCTAAACTCCTTTCCATGTTTAACCCTGATCACAGCTTCTCCAGTATTGTTATCATAAAACCACTTCTCAAAGTCCTGTAGTTGTTGGGGAAGAGGATCAGCCAATCTTACCCGATTAACAGTCTTTGGAGGTTTAACTCGTAGAACAATCCTTCCCTTTCCTGTCTCCCAGTCTTTATCCTTCTTTGACCTCTTTCTTTCAGCCTTCATATACCCGAAAGACTCGAAATTGTCATTAAGCCCATTTTTTATTTCTTTTTCAAGAAATGTGGCTCTTTCACTCAGATGAGCATTGATTAGAGGTAAAGTTGCCAAACGCCTTAAATCCCATTTAGGCAAGGTCTTAAAAGCCTTCCTTTTAAGCATATAACTGATATTGCCTCCCCGTCTCTTGATCATAAACATCTTTAAGCTTGAATTATAACACCAGCTTATGATTTTCTTGTCAGCTTCCTTCCTGCTCAATCCCTCCAAGTGTTGGAAAATATGAGTGATTTCTTCTACCTCCTTCTCTTTCACCAACCAATCATTTTTATCCATTTCAAATACATCCGCATCATCCTCTCCCTTTTTAGCAACATAGATCAATGGTCGTTCATCAACTTCATAGAACTCAGGTTCTGAATCATAGTCTATGAGCTGTTCATCTTCCTCTTCCTCATCAACCAACCCTTTACCTTTCTCAGGTACTCCTTCAGTAGTAGTTGTTACAACAACTTCTTCACCAACCAGATCTTTTTCAAAGTCAAATTGCATGTTTACAAACCCAGCTTCTATAATCTCCTCCTCATCATTTCTTCCAACATCCTCTCCTGGAGCTTTCCGCTCTCCAGCATCAGTAGATGCTGCACCAGAAGTGCCCTCTCCTACCTTAGATGAAGTACCCACATTCAGAAATGAGTACTTTGATGTATCAGTCAAATCATCTAACTCAGATTGAGTTAGTTGATTAGGTAGGCTGGCTGCAGCCTTTAGCTGTGTAATCTCCTCAAACAACTTCTTCACCAGTCGGTTTTGATCAACTAACATTTTCTGCATACCTTCAATCACTTCATCTTTTTGTTTTTCTCTGATTTCCTGGTTTGTGAGTTTAGTCTTGATCATACTAAGCTCATTAGCCAACGAAGTATTCAAATTGCATATCATATCCTCATCAAGGTTTTCACTAGCCTCTCTTCTAGTTGTAAATCCTTCATGTCTATGATTGGTTCGTCGCTCAGGCTCAGCAAAATCAGTTTTCTTCTTAGACCTTCTTTCTTTTTTAACCCTAACTTCCTCAGCTTGGGCAGCAATATCCTCCTCAAAATCATAGTCTTTTTCTTTGGCATATCTCTTTCTTTTCTTTGTAGCATCAGCTTGCTGTACTCTTGTTTCTTCAGCTCGTTTACTTTCTTATTCATCCACCCGTCTAATATAGCTCCAACGTTCTGGAGGATACATGTTTTCCCAAAGATGGGTGATCTTTCCACTGAAGTCGTGGCGAATGGCACAGTAGTCTGCAAAGATACGGGGATTCATCTGTACCAGCCTCTTAATCTCTCCATGTTTTGGAACATGAGGTATTAGATCATCAAATATCATCTGAAGAAAACAAGGATACAGCAGCCATTTGTCTTTCTTTAATGCCATCACATTCTCCGCCATGCACGCAAAAATCAGTCTAGCAATATTGGCCTTTTCATCTTTACAACACAACACCATTGCCTTACCCAATCAATATTAAGACCATCGGATCCACCTTTACGATGATCAAGACACATGATAAAAACATGAGCAATGTATCTTCACTCTTTAGATAAGAATGACTTCTTGATCTCCTTCCGGGAACCAAAGGCTGGTCCCTCATATCCCATACTTCTAAAGGCTTGGAACACCTCAGAATCTGTCATAGTCACTTCATCTCCCGAATCTTCTTCAAGTCTTAGAATCCTCGATACAGTCTCAGCAGTGATCGTCACTTCGTGATCAACGACTTTAGCAGTGATCCGCTGTACAACTCCTCGAGTATCATACTCTGCAGATCGCTAGAAATCTCTAATATGAAGATCATAGATGGTAGGCGAATGAGATATGGCATGAGCTATAGGTGATCTTTGAAGCCATCTGATTGAATCTCTAAATCCAGCTGCCTTTGGATGAGTATCATCTAAAATAGCAGTGATATTATTCCGCTCATCAAACTTGAGATTAGCCATGATAACCTAATGAAGAAATCAGATAAGTTGAATGAGAAATTAAGAAAAAAAGAAAATAATACTAGAACAATGAAAACTAACAGTTTCGGCAAGCGAAACAATAGTTTCGGCAAGCGAAACAATAGTTTCGCTCATTAAAACATGTTAATATCGCTGAACAAAAGACAGTTTCGACTAGGCGAAAATAGGTTAAAATAGATTCGCTATTAGTTTCGGCAAGCAAAAACATAGTTTCGCTGGCAAAAAACATATTAGATTCGCTGTTCAAAAAGAAAACATGACCAGGCGAAACTGTACAAACTTAAATTCAGATTCTGCGAAACTGAAAATAGTTTGGCGAAACTGTTAAGTTCGCACGGACAGCATAACTTTACAGTTTCGCTGAGAAGTAGTGAACTTTCGTTCAGTTTCGCAGAATAAACTGCAGTTTCGCTGGATGAACAGCGAAGACACCGAAGGGTCAAAATCCAAATGTCTTAAAAGGAGTTAATTTTAACCAGATTAAATGATAGAACACGGTTCGAACTCACATGCGAAGTACAAGAAACAATCAATCAGTCCAAAACACAAACAATACTCAGAATCGCCCTCAAAAGTCACGGAAAGCCCTAAAACACTACACAGGTCGATCTTGCGAAAATGTGAGAAGAAATTCGCAAAAACGACTTAAATAGCAAATAGTTTCGCAGTGAACGAAACTATAGATTCGCAGGGCGAATTTACAGTTTCGCCAAGAGAAACTGTAATTTCGCTAAGAGATAGCCAGTTGAAAACTAATTAGAAAACCGAGCGAAATTGCAGTTTCGCCTTGCGAAACAATTAGCGAAAGAATAGTTTCGGCACCTTTTTTTTATTACTATTTTTTTATTTTTATATTATTTTTTTTATTTTGACATGAAGAACGTCACATAATGAGATCTAAATTAATCAGAGATCACATTCTCTAGGTATTTATGAACATAAAGATGATCAAAAATCATCGACCGGCAATGAGATCATACTGAATACGAGATCTTATCACAATCTGCACAGGAACAACTGAAATTAGAACAAATCAATAACGATTGCTGATATAATTGTCCACTTAAACTCATGCCTTATCCTTTTTCGACAAACAGCTTATGATTTGTTAAGGTTCAATTAGATGCTTTAGAATGCTAAGACCCCACAATTATTTGGCAAAAACCCTCACCCAACCTCAGGATTTCTTGAATTTTGAATCAATTTTATACGGAGCAAGGCTTGTGCATTAGTGTGCAAATGATTATGAACAGAATATTTCATTCTGAAAAGAACTCATCGATTAGATGATTTGACATAATTATATCCAAATGTTGAGAGCTCCAGATCTATACTCACGTATAACAGAGGAGATGACCATTTAAACATGTGCTGATGAGAGCTCCAGGTCAGTACTGTCGTACAGTAGAGGAGATCATCACTCCAGGTCAGTACTTTCGTACAGCAGAGGAGATTAGCACAGACACAAGATACACAAATACAAGAATATACCAGATATGGTCCAGGGAGATGACATAAGAGCAGAATGGGTGAAAGATTCATTCTCAATCCAATTTTTGTCAGGACTCAGTTTTTGTGCAAGCCAAAACAATTGAGTAAATCCAGACATTCTTAAGCATGATGTTTAATTTAATCATAGAGTTGCTGTCTACTTTATTCGTCAGGCTGAGTCTATCAAGCATATCGTTAAAGAATCTGATCGATTCTTCTTAAAAATTTTATGTGAAACAGAATCCAGTATCAGTTACTATCATTTCTCATTGAAGCACCGGTCATGTATAAAGAATATACTTAGAGGATATACAATCATTTCTCGTCATTTTAAATTCCGATCTCAGGATATGAAATTACTCCCCCAAATTTTTATTTTCAAAGAATAGATAATTCATATAAATTATGAAAAATATATACAATGAATTTATTATATTTTATTATTTTTTTATAATAAAAGACAGAAAATGAAAATTTAAAAGGATATTAACCCGAGCATTGAGATCAATTCATAAAAACGGGGTTTATTAAAAGTTTTTGTGAAAAGATCAGCTTTTTGATGTTTGGTATCGATGGGTATAATATCGATGAAACCCTTTTCTTGAGCATCACGAATCGCATGAATTCGTGTCTCGATATGCTTGGTTCGAGAATGATGAATAGGATTTTTTGCAATCCCAATGGCTGCTTCATTGTCACAAAATAAAGGTGTATGGAGAATATTAATTCCATAATCAATCATTTGGTGTTGAATCTAGAGAACTTGAGAACAACAGCTTGATGCAGCAATATATTCGGCTTCCCCTGTAGAAAGAGAAACAGTGGTTTGTTTCTTGCTCTGCCAAGACACCAAACAATTTCCCAAATATTGACACCCTCCAGACACAGATTTTCTGTTTAACCTGCAACCATTGGAATCACTATCAGAATAAGCATGTAAATCAAAATTCCCTCCATATGGATACCATAACCCTAAACGAGATGATCCTTTGAGATAACGAAATATTTTGACAGCTTTCTCATGAGACTCTTTTGGAGCCGACTGATATCGAGCACAATAGCCAACAGCAAAAGTGATATCAGGACGGCTTGCAGTAAGATACATGAGAGAGCCAATCATACATCTAAAAAGATGAGGATCAACTGGTTTTCCGTTTTCATCTGGAGTAAAACAAGTCTGAGCAGTAAATGGAGTTATCTTAGGAGAAGCATCATCCATTTTAATTTTCTTTAAAATATCCTTAATATACTTCTCCTGATGAATAAGAATTCCTTCTTTCTGTTGTTCAACTTGTAATCCAAGGAAGAAACACATTTATCCCATCATACTCATTTCAAACCTTTGACTCATTACCTCTTCGAACTCTCTACACAATTGAGAATTGGTAGATCCAAAAATAATATCATCAACGTAAACTTGGACAAATATCATTTCACCATTCACTTCCCTTTTGAAGAGAGTCATATCAATGGTACCACGAGAGAAACCATTGCTTAGAAGATACTGTGTAAGAGTCTCATACCAGATCCTGGGTGCTTGATAAAGACCATACAGAGATTTGTCAAGCTTAAACACTTTATCAGGAAAATCAGGATCCTCAAAACCTGGTGGTTGACACACATATATCTCCTCATCAATGTCTCCGTAGAGAAAAGCACACTTCACATCCATCTGATAGACTTTAAATTGTTTATTAGCAGCATGAGCGAGAAATATTCTGATTGCTTCAAGACGAGCAACTGGAGCAAAGACTTCTGTATAATCGATCCCTTCTTCCTGAGCAAAGCCTTGCACAACGAGTCTAGACTTATTACGCACCACTACTCCTCGATCATCTGGTTTGTTCTTAAACACCCATTTTGTACCGATTGGATATTTGTTAGGAGGTAAGTCAACCAAGGTCCAAACTTTAAGCTTTCTGAACTGTTGAAGTTCCAATTGCATAGACTCCACCCAACAAGGATCCTGTAGAGCAGCATGAACGTTTTTTGGGAATGTTTTACGGGACTGTTTGTTTCGGTTCAATTAATTTGGATTTGAATGAATTAAATTTGGAAATAATTTTATGTTTAAGACTGGAAGGAAAAGAATTTGGTTTTGAACCTTTGGTCATTTTCATCTTTGTATCATATAAAACTGGCTTCACATGAAAAGGTTTGGATGGAGGGTTTTTCATCCAACCATTCAAAGATGTTTGCTTTTACCTTTTGAACCAGAGAAGCAACCCGTGTTGCCTTTACCAACTGGAACATTCTTTGTTGACTGTGATCCGGAGAAGCAATTCGGTTTGCCTTTACCATTCGAAACAAGTCTTTGAGGACATTTCTTTACCACATGACCTTCTTTTCCACACTCAAAACAAGCCTTGAATGGCTTTTGATGCTTGACTGAACCGTGTGATGCAGGTGGGGATGAGGATTGCTTTGAGCTTGTAGCAGATTCTTGCTTGTTTTGGCATTTGAATGCTGAACAGTGAATGAGATCTTCACTGATTGAGTGGGTTGTTTTGTAGTTGGAGACGAGATCCGTATTGGTCTTAATTCAGCTTTTGGAAGCTTTTGAGACTTGACAATGTTAGGAGATATCTTGATCTGTGAGGAACCAACACGCTCCTTTGTGTTTAATTCATCATCTGAGCTTATCCAGTCTCGTATACACAGATCTGCTTCCAAAGGATCTTGATTGACACCTCCTATTGTGTCGGCTTCGGTTATAGGATTTTGATTGCCTGACGATTCAACAACTGTTCCTTCTTTGACAAACCTGACAGGAACAAACGAAGGAATGTTACCTGTTTTGAATTTGTTGAAGAAGGTTGGAGAAGCAGCTGATATTGATATTGGAGCATCAGAGGTAGAATCATTATTAGTCTTCTTATCAGACCCCAGCCCGAGAAATCCCAAACCTACAGGAGAATCCTGCACATCTCTAACCTCTTTAAGATTAATGTTACTTAAACCTGCATTTAAACTATTAGTTTCTGTAGCTTCAATCAAATCATTAGATGGATGAGGTTGAGGCATAGGAGAGTAAGAATGGGTGCTAGGAGGAGGATAGACGTATGGATTTTCACCACAACCCACTCCTGTTTTAATCCTAGCTCCCCTCTATTTACACAGTAGCTCTTCCTGTTTCATTCCGGATATGGTCCATCTATCAAGCTTTGTTTTAAGCTTGCTTGTTTCAAATTCAGCCAAAGTGACTCTTTCGTTTAAAAGATTAATTTCAACATTTCTTTCAAGAAGAGTTCGTTTTAAACGATCATTTTCTTTTAAAGCTTTATTTAATTTTATGAAATACTTGGCTTCATTGTTTTTAAGTTCTGCGTTTATGGTTGTCACACCCCAACCTTGACGGCGGAAACGTCGAGGAGTGAGAGTTAAGATCGTTCATAGCCACATAACGCTATTAATAAACCAAATAAAGTTTAAACATAAGTTTTAAATTGTCACGTTACAATCATAAGTTTCAAAGGAAACAAAAACATAACGTAGAATGCAATATATCATTCTATCTTATTTATTAGTCTAGGTCCATTCCTAGATGCAAGCTTCAAAGTGTAGAAAATCAAACTTGGGCATTTCCTGAAACATGTTAAAAATAAAAGGGGGTATGGAATACTCACATGATCAAATAAGTATATAAGTGACGATTAATAAGAAGTAAAATAAGCAAGGTTCCAACGTAGTTCTTCACAAGATACCTAAATATATAGATTTACAAGATTTAAATTTATTGCAAAAAGTTTATCGAATCAACGTGGACTAGGGTTCTAAATCGAATTTGGGGCTCGTCAATAAGTATATTTAAACAAAAGGAACAAATCTATATTTTCTTGAAGATATATATTCAAAGTTGTGAATTAAAGATAATTATAATATTTTAGGAAATTATATATAAAGTTCAACTAATATACATATTTTTTTATAACCCAAAGTTTATTTACTAGATAAACAAAATTAATTTAAAAGGATTATTTGAACCAATGATAATTTACTAATATTACTTTCCACCCATTTTAGTTTTAGTTTTTTTTTTAAAAAAAACTACTTAAACATGCTTTGTTAAAATTGTTTTATCATCAAAACATTTTTGTTCAATCTTAGAACCATTTTGAAAAATCTTTTGAGTCTTTAAAATATAGTTAAAGTTCATAAAAATAATTTATATATAATTTAGGAATTTACAAAGTTAACATTTAGACTAAAGCCTTTTCAAAAAAAATAGCATGAAGGTCCCCGGGTTCGAACCCGGGACCTCATGCTTAAACCTCATATACTTTAACCATTGAACCAAGGCTCCAGCCGTGTCAATGGTTTGTTTTTAATTTACAAAAGTTATGTTTCAAAGAAAGCCCCAAATCACATGAACCCTAGGTTCCATCGTCCCCAAATTGAAGCATCAAACGATGTTTTTGATCCAACCATTGTTAGGGCTTTTATTCCTCAGATAAAATCGAGTATGTATATGTAATTAATTACCCGAATTGAAAGCAGAATGATGAGAAACGATCGAAGAACAGTCGCGACTTGATCGGAGATGGTTCACGATGCAAATGCGATTAATAATCCAATTCGATTCACAGACAACTTCCAAAGACAACGACAATCGAAAGCCCTCTGTTAATTTCGATTGAGAAGACCCGAATGATGGTGTTCGAACGAGTGGTTAGTTCGCGAAGGAGGTGATGATAGAATGTGATGTATATGCGAGTTTCAGATGGAATTTTGTTTATCAAAAGTTTAGGAATGGTTTAACGGTCAATTTGGTTCGATTAATTAGATCATTATGAGATATTAATTGACGAACGTTTGGCGTTTGTGAGTAGTCGGTTACTCGACACCAATCGAACCCATAACCGCCCTTCGAACCCAATTAAGGTTCATAATCATGCTCGAATCAGTTTCGCGAATCGATTGCGACGTTTTGGGTTAATTAATTCGAAGATTTAACGTGTTTTGAGACCTCGCCGGCGGTCGGCCGGAGGTGGCCGGAATCGGTCACCGGTTTTACGGGGGAAAGAAGGGGGGGGGTTTAGCTTTTGTAACTTTACATAAATGGTCCCTGCAGTTTTAAAGTTTGTTATTTTAGACTTAAAACTCACTTTTAAGGTTTTCAAATTAACACAACTCACCCCTAAACTTGACCCCTTTTCAAAGTTTAGTAATTTTTATAAATTAAAATTATTATTAATATTATTACTTTTATATTACTATTATTATTATTATTATTATTATTATTATTATTATTATTATTATTATTATTATTATTATTATTGTTATTATTATTATTATTATTATTATTATTATTATTATTATTATTATTATTATTATTATTATTATTATTATTATTATTATTGTTATTATCATCATTATTATTATTATTATTATTATTATTAATATTACTATTAATTTTGTACATATTGTTATTATTATTATTATACCATTTATTATTATTAAACATAAATAACCCTCAAGTCTCATAAAAAGCATAAATGGTCCTTACAAGAATAAACGACGTTAACTTTTTAACTAATGTAAAAATACAGAATGTTACAGTCTCCCCAACTTAAAAGAATTTCGTCCCGAAATTAAGAATAAAGCTAAGAGAACAAATGCGGGTATCTCTCCTTCATATGATCCTCACGCTCCCAAGTGAACTCAGCTCCACGTTTGTTTTCCCAACGGACTTTGACAATAGGTGTGGTAGTAGTTCGAGTCTTCTTCAGGGTTCGATCCATAATCTCAACAGGCTTCTCAACGAAATGCAGTGACTCATCAATTTGAATTTCCTCTAGTGGAACATGCAAATTTTCATCAGTCAAGCACTTCCTCAAGTTTGAGACATGGAAGACAGGATGAACTCCGCTAAGTTCAGAAGGTAACTCCAGTTTGTAAGCCACTTTCCCAATTCTTTTCAGAATCTTGAAGGGTCCTACAAAACGTGGGGCTAGCTTACCCTTCTTCCCAAAACGTACAACACCCTTCCATGGAGAGACCTTAAGAAGAACCATATCATCGACTTGAAACTCCAACGGTTTGCGTCTTTTATCGGCATAACTCTTTTGGCGACTTCTAGCCACCTCAAGGTTATTTCGGATCTTGGAAACTTTGTCAGTCGTTTCTTGAATAAGTTCCGGACCAGTGATAAGATTTTCCCCAATGTCAGACCAACAGATCGGAGAACGACATTTACGACCATACAAAGCCTCGAATGGTGCCATCTTGATACTTGAGTGATAACTATTGTTATACGAAAATTCCGCGAGCGGTAAATGCGTATCCCAATCACCACCAAAATCAAGGACACAAAGACGCAATAGATCCTCGAGGGTTTGGATTGTTCGTTCGGTTTGACCATCGGTTTGAGGATGGTAAGCCGTACTTAAATCCAATTGAGTACCCAAGAGTTCTTGCATCGAGGACCAAAAGTGTGATGTGAAACGAGCATCTCGATCGGAAATAATGTGTAAAGGCACGCCATGACGACTCACAATTTCGTCAATGTAGATTCGAGCCAGCTTTGAAACCTTGTATGTATCTCGTATAGGTATGAAGTGTGCTGTCTTGGTCAAACGGTCAACGATGACCCAAATACTATCATGACCACGAGGTGTACGAGGTAACTTGGTTATGAAATCCATGGATATATGCTCCCATTTCCACATAGGGATTTCAGGTTGCTCAAGTAAACCACTTGGTCGTTGATGCTCGGCTTTGACCCTTGCACACGTGAGACACTTAGAAACATAAGACGCGATATCCTTCTTCATTCCAGGCCACCAATATTGACCACGCAAGTCCATGTACATCTTATCGGAGCCAGGATGAATGGAGTATCGGGTTTGATGAGCTTCGTTCATAATGAAGTGTCGAAGATTGTCACGATTCGGGATCCAAAGTCGATTCAAGAAGTACCACATGCCATTCGATTTTGTCTCCAATTGCGATCGTACGTTAACCATCAAATCTTCATCCTTCCCTTCGTCGGTTAATGCCGCTTGTTGAGCCTTGCGAATGCATAACTCGAGGTCACTATCGATCCTTATGTTTTGAAGCATAATAGTAGCTTCGTTGACATCCACATGGATCTCGGTATCAAATTCTCCTAGCGTGTCAAACCATTGCCTTCGATCCCGAATCTCTTGAAGCGAGACAGTCTTATTGTGAACCTTACGACTTAGCGCGTCGGCTACAACATTCGCCTTTCCAGGATGGTAGCGAATGTCGCAGTCGTAGTCGCTAATTAGCTCGATCCATCGTCTTTGTCTCATATTGAGATCCTTTTGGTTAAACACGTGTTGGAGACTCTTATGATCGGTGTAGACTATGCATTGCGTCCCATATAAATAGTGTCGCCAAATCTTCAATGCGAAAACCACAGCACCAAGTTCAAGATCATGAGTTGTGTAGTTCACTTCATGAACCTTCAATTGTCTCGACGCGTATGCTATAACTTTGCCTCGTTGCATGAGAACACAACCAAGACCTTGATTAGAAGCATCGCAATATACGGTAAAGTCGTCGTTTCCATCGGGAAGTGTGAGAATAGGAGCGTTACACAACTTGCGTTTCAATGTCTCGAAAGCCTCTTCTTGCTCGGGTCCCCATTCAAAGAGTCGATTCTTTTGGGTTAGCGCCGTTAATGGTTTAGCAATCTTCGAGAAATTTGCTATGAACCTACGGTAATATCCCGCTAAACCCAGAAAAGAACGAACCTCGGTTGGGGTTGTGGGAGCACACCAATTCTTCACGGCTTCAATTTTAGCGGGATCAACGTGAATTCCTTGGCTATTCACTACATGTCCTAAAAATTGAACTTCTTCCAACCAAAATTCACACTTGGAAAACTTGGCGTACAATTGCTCCTTCTTCAAAAGTTCAAGAACTTGTCGCAAGTGTGTCTCGTGATCGACTTTCGTTTTGGAATAGATAAGAATGTCATCAATGAACACGATTACGAACTTATCCAAATACGGTTTACATACTCGATTCATGAGATCCATGAACACAGCAGGCGCATTGGTCAAGCCAAAAGGCATAACCATGAACTCGTAGTGTCCATATCGAGTACGAAAAGCGGTCTTTGGAATGTCATCATCGTGAACACGTAGTTGATGATACCCAGAACGTAGATCGATCTTTGAGAATTGAGTTGCTCCTTGAAGTTGGTCGAAGAGATCATCGATTCGAGGAAGAGGGTATCGGTTTTTGATAGTAAGCTTGTTGAGTTCCCGGTAGTCGATGCACATACGAAATGATCCATCCTTCTTCTTCACAAACAGTACAGGTGCACCCCACGGTGATGAACTAGGACGAATGAAACCCTTATCGGTCAACTCTTGCAATTGACTAGCTAATTCTTGCATTTCAGACGGTGCAAGACGATAAGGTGATTTAGCCACAGGGTTTGCGCCAGGAATTAAGTCAATCTTGAACTCAACTCTCGCACGGGAGGTAACCCTTTAAGATCCTCGGGAAAAACCTCGGGAAAGTCTCGCACAACAGGAATGTCTTTCAACTCCTTACCCTTGGCTTTCGTATTAACTACATA
Organism: Flaveria ramosissima; assembly: GCA_025215565.1. Lineage (NCBI taxonomy): Eukaryota > Viridiplantae > Streptophyta > Magnoliopsida > Asterales > Asteraceae > Flaveria > Flaveria ramosissima. The sequence goes on from CM046030.1 coordinate 20,983,497, forward strand.
TGCCATAAAAGCCATGTAGTTTTTACTTAAGCACTTGCGAGCCTTGATGCAAGACATGAGTTTGAGTCTTTGGGATGATTTCTCCCCAAAGACTTTCAAGGTATCTCCAGTCGGTAAAGGAATTCGGATACACTTCTCGAAACATAGAATTTCCGCACGATGCTTGGCTAACCAATCCATACCAATGATAACATCAAAGCTTCCCAATTGCATAGGAATAAGGTTGACGAAGAACTCGTGTTCGTTAAGGCTTAAAGTGCAGTCACGTATTACGACGTCCACAACGATGGATTTTCCATCGGCGATTTCGACAGTGAAAGATCTTTCCAGATTGACACGCGGTTTAGAAAGTAAAGACTCGAATTCCAGGGACACGAAACTCCTATCGGCACCCGAATCAAACAATACAGATGCATAATGTTTATTTACAAGATACATACCTGTTTGGTAACAACCTATTATTGGTATGATGAACATAGATAGGAAATTTCACAAGACAAGAAAAGACTATAAGAAATTCAACGGCGTACCATTCACCACATCGTTGTTGGCTTGTGCTTGATTGGCGTTGATATTGAAAGCCCTTCCACGAGCCGGTGGCACATTTCCCACGTTGCGAGGACATTGAGGACGAATATGGCCAGCCTCGCCACAGTTGTAGCAGGTTCGGTTGGTAAGCATGGCAGTGTTGTTTGGCGCGCGAAGGCAAGTAGCCACTAAATGACCATACTTTCCACACAGAGAGCAGACTCGGCATGGAATGTTGTTTGCATGGTGGTACTTGCACGTGTTACACATAGGATGTGGACCAGCATAAACCTTAGCCATGGGAGCTTGATTTGCAACCACCATTTGTTTTTGAGGAGCATTAGGGGTGGTCACGGCGTAGTTGCGTGTCGGGATGAACTTACGCTTTTTGTTTTGCGAAGATGACTCGGCCCTTACCTCCTTTGTTGCCTCGGGTATCACCTTCGCAACAGACTTGGAACCCTTTGCTGACATAGTACCAGCTCTTATATGATTCTCAGTGAGCTGAGCAGTAATGGTAATTGCTTCCTCCAAAGTTGCGGGCCTACTACCCACCACGGCATCTTGAATTTGAGGTGGCACCCCCTTGATGAACTTCTCGATATTACGGGGCACGGTGTCCACCATGTGTGGTAGGAGCATACTCAACTCATGATGCCGGGTAGAATAAGCCAAATGATTCCCACCATCCTGTTTAAGGTTCCAGAATTCCTCCTCTAATTTTTGCAGCTCGCTCCTTGGACAAAACTTTTGGATCATGATCTCCTTAAATTCCTCCCAAGATAAGGTCAAAGCAACCTCGGTTCCACGGTTTCTCTTTTCACTATTCCACCATGTGAGTGCTCGTTGTTGAAGAACACTTGTGGCATAGCGAACCTTGAACTCGTTGGGGCACTCACTAACAATGAATGTGTTCTCCATGCTTTCAAACCACTCGAGAAGTCCAGTGGCTCCTTCTTTTCCACTAAAGCTAGTGGGTTTGCACGAGTTGAAGTGTTTAAAGGTGCAAGTACGGTTGTTCTCGTGTTGATTGTTCCCATTTTGATTGTTGCTATTGTCTCCATTAGCACCACCATTGTTCCCATTGGTGTTGTTGTTGTTGCTATTAGCCATTAGTGTGCTATTGAGTTCAGCAACCATAGTCGGGAGAACGGCAGCCATTTGTCGGGCAATCATGGCAGCCAGCTTACGGTCGGAACTTCCACGCTTCCCATGGTGACGAGACATGCTGGATATACAAAAATGAGTTAGTTATAGGAGCGGGGATAACAATGGATAGTGGTTTAACAAAGATAAGCTAAGGGTTATAAGGTACACGGGATGTTTCCATTTGGTAACGCATTACCATTTGAAAACGTTGACACGTCAAGGTGAATTGACCCATTTACCTTAGAAACTTGTGTATGTTGACCATAGTTTATCACTCATCCCAGAAATCCCCAGGTAAGCATAACTAGTCCCGTAGGATTTATGCGATATGCTTGCCTTAGCCCGAGGGCCTTTTGCCAGGAAAACCAGGATACAGGTGTCTATGTGTCACACAATATTTCTTAGGTTCATAGAATCAAAACCTTGATGAGATTTATATAGATTAGACATAACGTCTAAAGATCCAAGTCATAACATAAGCATGAGATTCCACGTGTCGACGAAAATAAGATTAAGAGAGTTCATGTTCGGGGAGAGTCAAAGAGTCAAAGTTAAGTTTAGGGAGACAAGTAACAATGTTTAGGCAACCCTATGCTAAGGCATCAAATTGCACATAAGGGGCATAGCATTATGTAGCATGAAAAGTATATAATTTACAAGATAGAAATATAATTCTATAAGGTTCATGCATACTATAGCCTAGGTCACCATTTCTAATAACCTAGATCCCTATAGTTATGGGCTCTGATACCAATCTGTCACACCCCAACCTTGACGGCGGAAACGTCGAGGAGTGAGAGTTAAGATCGTTCATAGCCACATAACGCTATTAATAAACCAAATAAAGTTTAAACATAAGTTTTAAATTGTCACGTTACAATCATAAGTTTCAAAGGAAACAAAAACATAACGTAGAATGCAATATATCATTCTATCTTATTTATTAGTCTAGGTCCATTCCTAGATGCAAGCTTCAAAGTGTAGAAAATCAAACTTGGGCATTTCCTGAAACATGTTAAAAATAAAAGGGGGTATGGAATACTCACATGATCAAATAAGTATATAAGTGACGATTAATAAGAAGTAAAATAAGCAAGGTTCCAACGTAGTTCTTCACAAGATACCTAAATATATAGATTTACAAGATTTAAATTTATTGCAATAAGTTTATCGAATCAACGTGGACTAGGGTTCTAAATCGAATTTGGGGCTCGTCAATAAGTATATTTAAACAAAAGGAACAAATCTATATTTTCTTGAAGATATATATTCAAAGTTGTGAATTAAAGATAATTATAATATTTTAGGAAATTATATATAAAGTTCAACTAATATACATATTTTTTTATAACCCAAAGTTTATTTACTAGATAAACAAAATTAATTTAAAAGGATTATTTGAACCAATGATAATTTACTAATATTACTTTCCACCCATTTTAGTTTTAGTTTTTTTTTTAAAAAAACTACTTAAACATGCTTTGTTAAAATTGTTTTATCATCAAAACATTTTTGTTCAATCTTAGAACCATTTTGAAAAATCTTTTGAGTCTTTAAAATATAGTTAAAGTTCATAAAAATAATTTATATATAATTTAGGAATTTACAAAGTTAACATTTAGACTAAAGCCTTTTCAAAAAAAATAGCATGAAGGTCCCCGGGTTCGAACCCGGGACCTCATGCTTAAACCTCATATACTTTAACCATTGAACCAAGGCTCCAGCCGTGTCAATGGTTTGTTTTTAATTTACAAAAGTTATGTTTCAAAGAAAGCCCCAAATCACATGAACCCTAGGTTCCATCGTCCCCAAATTGAAGCATCAAACGATGTTTTTGATCCAACCATTGTTAGGGCTTTTATTCCTCAGATAAAATCGAGTATGTATATGTAATTAATTACCCGAATTGAAAGCAGAATGATGAGAAACGATCGAAGAACAGTCGCGACTTGATCGGAGATGGTTCACGATGCAAATGCGATTAATAATCCAATTCGATTCACAGACAACTTCCAAAGACAACGACAATCGAAAGCCCTCTGTTAATTTCGATTGAGAAGACCCGAATGATGGTGTTCGAACGAGTGGTTAGTTCGCGAAGGAGGTGATGATAGAATGTGATGTATATGCGAGTTTCAGATGGAATTTTGTTTATCAAAAGTTTAGGAATGGTTTAACGGTCAATTTGGTTCGATTAATTAGATCATTATGAGATATTAATTGACGAACGTTTGGCGTTTGTGAGTAGTCGGTTACTCGACACCAATCGAACCCATAACCGCCCTTCGAACCCAATTAAGGTTCATAATCATGCTCGAATCAGTTTCGCGAATCGATTGCGACGTTTTGGGTTAATTAATTCGAAGATTTAACGTGTTTTGAGACCTCGCCGGCGGTCGGCCGGAGGTGGCCGGAATCGGTCACCGGTTTTACGGGGGAAAGAAGGGGGGGGGTTTAGCTTTTGTAACTTTACATAAATGGTCCCTGCAGTTTTAAAGTTTGTTATTTTAGACTTAAAACTCACTTTTAAGGTTTTCAAATTAACACAACTCACCCCTAAACTTGACCCCTTTTCAAAGTTTAGTAATTTTTATAAATTAAAATTATTATTAATATTATTACTTTTATTATTACTTCTATTGTTATTATTATTATTATTATTATTATTATTATTATTGTTATTATTATTATTATTATTATTATTATTATTATTATTATTATTATTATTATTATTATTATTATTATTATTATTGTTATTATCATCATCATTATTATTATTATTATTATTAATATTACAATTAATTTTGTACATATTGTTATTATTATTATTATACCATTTATTATTATTAAACATAAATAACCCTCAAGTCTCATAAAAAGCATAAATGGTCCTTACAAGAATAAACGACGTTAACTTTTTAACTAATGTAAAAATACAGAATGTTACAATGGTGGTTAACTCCTTTTGGTTATCTAAAAGTAACCTATTAGCTTTATACACACCAAATAAACGAATTTTGCAAGCAGAAGAACATATATCCTGAACTGTCTCGTATTGAAGATTCAGGATGACTCTTTCAGCAGTAAGAGCCTTCTCGCAGTTGCAAACTCTGGTATTTTGCTTCCATTCCTCTTCCTTCTCAGCATCACAAACTTCAGCATTCAACTCAGCTCCACCTTTACCCATTGATGTCTGCTTAGGCTCCTCTTGTACCTCTTCAGTTTCAGGTTTCGGTAAACCGTCGGAATTGGTGTCAGAATCTGATCTCTTTTCTGGTTTCTCTTTGGAGTTTGAAGTGATCTTTGGAGTTAGATATGTTGCTTCATAGTACTCACGACGTTTGATATCCAACTCCATTTCTTTCAATTTGTTGATCACCTCCATTAGTTTGTAATCCCGAAAACCTCTATCTCTTTTAACCGACTTGCCGTGTGAGCTCCATTCTGATGGGAGGGAATCAAGCAATCTTAGAACTTGTTCATGATTTCCCAATTGTGCATCAAACTTCTTCAGATTACTTGCCACTAACAGAAAACGATCAACAAACTCAGACATCGTTTCATTCTTTAGAGCTGCAAAATTATCAAACCGACATTGTGCAATTGTGAGATCATCAGATTCGAAGGATTTAATCAGTTCTTCAAAAGCCATTTTTTTTATTTTATTTAAACAATTAAACGCCCCAAAAATATTTTTCCCAAAAAAATTTAGAATAATTCTCCCGCGGGAGAAATATTTTTTTTTAAATGTCACGCTAGAAAATCTTAGCAACAGGGGGGAAAAAGTCATCTTTAACATTCGAATTTCGCTGAAGAAATGATAGTTTCGCCGAAATTATAGTTTCGCAGAGCTAGTTTCGCTGTGAAATTTCGGCAGCAGTTTCGCTACCCGAATGTCACAAATGGCTTAGTTTCGCTGATAAGTTCGCATGAAACAAGCTTGAACTTTCGTTCAATGATACTTTCGGTAGCAATGTCGCTTGTAAATCACCCACAAGCACTGTTGAACTTTCGTTCAAGATCACTACTTTCGCTGAGGTGCTGAAATTAACTACAAAGTGTAAAACACTTGTAGTTTCGCTGAAAGAACATGCAGTTTCGCTGGAAGAACTCGTAGTTTCGCTGGACGAAGCTGAAAAGTTTTTTAAAATGAAATCAATCTGAAATCGCCCAAATCTCAATGGAATTGAAATCTGATGATTAACAGAGTTTTCCCAACCAATAACAAGCAAACTTCAATCAATTTCCATATCAATAACACTCAAATCTGATCCGAAATTGATGAAAACTTGATATTGAACAAAAACAACCAAAACCTCAACTTCTCTCTCTAAAAATCTTCAAATCTTCAGTGAATTTGATCCAAAATGGCTCTGATACCATATTGTTGGTCCATGTGATCGAAAAACAGTGCAAATGATGTGATGAATTGCTCAATATCTAACAAGCATGCTAAACAATGACAATAGAGAAGATTGAATACAATTCTAAACCATATTTGATAACAAAAGGAACAATGACAATCAATAACATGAAGCACAATGATATTTCTGTGTAATAACTACTTGGAATACGTAACTTGCAACAATGATCCACGATTAGGGTTTTGCCAGCTTACCTTACAATGAAAATTAACAAAAGTATATATAGCAGTCGTAGTTTCGCAGACAGTTTCGCTACCAGTGAAACTGTCATGCCGAAACTACAGTTTCGCCAGGCAGAACATAAGTTCGCTGGGTAAACTAGAACAGCAAACTGTGAGCGAATTTACAGATTCGCTCACAGTTTCGCTGGACTGCTAAAAACACACAAAACTAAGAACATACAAAAGGAAACTAACAAAAGTCCTATTACAAGTAAAGTAGACAATCTATACTAAGGTGAGTCCAACCTATACATGATCTTCAAGGACTCACCATCCTCACTTGCAATTGTGCATATCAGCAACTTCCTCAACTTCACATCGATGTGGACATTATAGACTCTATCATTAGGAGTCTCTTTGAGGAAGGCATTCCAAGGGCTTTGTCATCCCCAACTCAAGGAACCTCAGACTACATTATTGGGTGGAGGTATGATGTTGATAGAAGAGCCCTCATTCTTCACAGAGTTCAAAGGTAGCAAGAAGTAATTAATTAGACCTTGTACTACTATGAAGGTCTTGAACTGATCAACATGCCACTTGTCAACCAAGTCAATCAAGACAAGCTAACAGGTTAGCACTAAGGATTCAAGACAGAATTACTGAAGAGTTCAGCCTTAGATAGAGACAAAGGCAATCAGGTAATGTCATTGGTCAATTGGATGTTGAGGCAGACCCTGATATTAGCTTCAAAGGGAAAACCTTAGCTGAAGGCCAAGTGATAGAGCCTGAGAGCCCTGTCACACCAACAACTGCTTCAGAAATTCATTCCCTCAGTGAAACACCTGCTGGTGAAGGTGTCTCACAACCTCTCTCTGGCAAGAGCTTGGATACTACACCAAGCAATGAAGGCCAAAGCTCTCTCCACCCCGTGTCACAAAGGTCTATGGGTGACAAAGGGAAAAGGATTCTAACTCCTGAGGATATTGAGGAGGAGGAGAGAGAGAGAGGAAGAGGAAGCTAAGGGGAGAAAGTTCCTCTGGGTCTTTAGGGTTTATGCAAGCTGCAATCAGGCTGCCCCCATACCAAACACTCAAGATGATGAGTTGAGGGCAGTCAGGATTACTTACCTGCAGAGCAGGAACTATGACATAGATGAGATTATATCTCTCCCCTTAGAGCAATTAAATGAACTGACTGACATGAAAGTGCCAAGAGAGATGAAGGAAGTAGAGGATGCAAGGATACTTCTGCAATTCAAAGAGGAGAAGAGACAGAAAAGGTTATACAAGCATGTTCCAACTCTCTCCCCAATTCAAGAAAGCCCTATGCAAGAGGATGTGGCAGCTACACAAGAACATCCGGTAGACAAGGAAACAGATAGACAAAACATGATCAACTACCTGAGTGCCACAGGTCTCTACCACGCATCTGCACTTCTTCCCTTGTCCTTTGAGTACATTGAGTTTGAGTATCTCAAACAGCTTGAACTTCAAGTGCTCAAAGAACAAAAGGCAACAAAGAAAAAGATGAGGGAAGATGCTTCAAAGTCCAGAGCCATCATCCATGTTGGATCTAGAAAGGCTGTTGCAACCAAAACCAAGTCACTTAGAAGATTTTGGTACAACAAACAAAGGACTTCCGAAGCTAAGTATGGAACTTCCGAAGGAAGAAGGAGCTCTTCCGAAGACTAAGTGTAAAACACACTTCCGAAGGAAAACTCCAACTTCCGAAGACAAAGAACCTACTTCCGAAGATCAAGACTTAGAGAGAAAGATCTGAAGTCAACTTCCGAAGTACAAGAAGTCCTCAAAGCCTCGGAAGCATAGAAGCCTCTTCCGAAGTATAAGTGGCTTCGGAAGAACTTGTTCTTCCGAAGCCAATTAACCTTCGGAAGACACTCCTATTATCCAGTGGACATACGTATGGCCTCTCTCACACTCCGCTGCAAATCTCTGAGATACTGCATGGCGTTTTCTCAAAAGCCATGTAGTTGACCATACTTTAATCCACTATTTACCTTTTTATGTTAGTACAGTTGCCATCTTTAGTTGGTGACAAAAGGTAAGTCATGGACATGTCATGACTACCATATCTTAGATAATACTTTATCTAAGATACCTTAACTTTAGCATTGTAGTATATGCTTTAGTCTTAGGTTTCCAGCTAGTATTTAAGTATATCCGGCTGTAGGATCTAGTATATATAGTTTCTTATTGTAACTCTTGTTTCATGCTTGTAAGAGTCTTGTAATATCTTGAGTTGAGAAGTAATATATACAAGTGCCTTGAAAAATATATTTCTGCTTGTTCCTTTGCTACTTATTATATTATTATCAACTCTTGTAAAAGACATTACTTCATCTGATTTGAGTGTTTCCATAAGTGAGTTTGAGAGAAATACAAGTGTTTAAGTGACAAACCCGATCCTGCAATTGGTATCAGAGCTTTTTAAGCTCTTGATTGTGACATCTTACCATCCTAATCAACCAGTTTTTCACTCCTCCTTATACCTCACTCAAAATGGCCCTCAACAAATCTGAAATAGAGATGGGGACGATGACCAAAGCTCCCATCATCACCCCTGAAAACTTCAGGTCTTGGAGCAGAAGAATGGAAGGCTTCATCAGGTATCAAGACAGCAAGATGTGGCAATCCATTGTCAATGGCCCGTATAAGCCAAAGGTAGCTGGTGGAAATGGTGCCATGATTGAGAAAGCCGTTGAAGATTATTCTGATGAAGACAGGAACAAGCTTGACATAGACAGCAATGCCATGACTGTTCTTATGACTGCAATTCCAAACTCTATCATGGTGGGGTTTGAGCATTGTAAGTCTGCCAAAGAACTCTTTGATGCGCTTGCTCAAATGTACTCAAGCTCAAATGATTCCAAGAACGACTCACTGAAGCAGCAGTTTGAGAACTTCACCTATGTTGCTGGAGAGACTCTTAGCCAGCAATATTTCAGGTACATGGACCTCATTTCTTCCCTTCAATCTGTGGGAATTACTCATGAACTCAGAGACCTTACAAGAAAGTTCATGAGTGCTCTACCCAATGAGTGGACATTCTACTGTGTCTCTATCAAGAGAACAGAGAATCTGAATACACTCACCATGACCGAACTCTATGGGATCCTTGATGGATACCGTTTGGAAATGGAAAGCAAGAGGGGTCATTAGACAAGCAGACCCTTGAGTCTTCCTGCTAGCAACGCTTTAATGGTTGCTGAAGGCTTAGGAATCTCCCAGTCTCAGCAATACCTGACCTACACCCAGCAGCCATCTTGTTCCTCTGGGCCTTACATCACATTTCCTGAGACTCCAAGGTCTCAACAAGCTCAGGAAAGCTCCTTTCAGGACAGCTGTGCTTTTGTCTCACGAAGTGGACACTCAAATGACTATCAATACTGCTTTGATGACGTGGAATATGCGGACATTGTCCAACAAATGGCTCTTCTAACCTACAGAGCAAAGAAGTTCTTTAAGAGAACTGTAAGGCAATTCCCTCAGAACCCAATCAACAGCAAATTTGGGTTTGACAAAAGCAAGGACAAATGTTACAACTGTAACCAACTTGGTCATTTTGCAAAGGAATGCAAGGCTCCCAAGTCCAACCCGGGAACCCCAGAGGCCTCCACACATCCCTCTACACCAAAGCCCACCGAAAGTCAACAGAGACTGCTGCAATGGCTCAAGAAGTTGACTGGAGCTTCATGGTTCAGGATGTGACCCCTGCTCAAGCACTAATGGCCGGAACAGATGAAAACAAGGTATATAAACATCTCTGTACTCCTGCATGTATTGCTAAGGTTAAACTGTATCAGGACTACAATATGGAAATTAAATCTGATAATGAGTCTTTAAATGTTTTAAAATCTGACTTTAAAAGGGCTGAATCTGACTATCAAAGAAAAATTGAGGAGTTAGAGAAAACTGTGTCCCTTTTAAAACATGAACATACAAACTACAAGACTCGAATCAAGGATTTAATATCCAAATTGACTGAGGCTCAAGCCCAGCTTGTCACTACTGAGGCTCAAGCCAGGAAGTATGCTATTTCCGAGCAAAACTTCCAAGCCATTCTTGCATCATCCTCTCACTCAAAACTTTGTTATCAAAACAAAGGTGGGTTGGGAACCAATGAAATTGCTCCACCACACTCTTATGAGTCTATAAGACAACCAAGGTGTGGTACTGAAGAGCAAGAGGTTCCATCTGCTGACCCACCTTCTTATGAGTCAAAGAATGATGCAACTATGGAGACCATCACAGGGAAGGATCAGGTAATTATGCCCTCCCCAGCCAATGATGATCAAACCCTAACCACCAAAGCCAGAAGAAGCAGAGCTAAGGCAGCCAGAAAAACTGCCAAGAAAGTGGCTGAGTCCAAGCTAAAGATAGACCCAAAGCAAAAGGGTGTGTTTATCTCAGCTGGATTCCAGGTGGTTGGAAATTTTGATTCAGGAATGGAGTGCAGTACCAGTACTCCTATCCTACCAAAGGATCAGAAATTAAAGGGAAAGGTTGCTGATGAAGAGAAAAAGAACAAGAAACAGCAATCCTCTCATTCCCAAAAAGTTAACATTGCATGCATAATGTGTGGTCTGCAAAACCACATGGCCAAAGATTGTTACTACAATCCTGCTAGCACACATTATGCAAATAATGTTAAAAAGGAAGGAGTCAGGAAAGGTTTCTCATTTGGACCATATCAAATGGTTCAAGTGATGAAAAAGGGAAAGCTTGTTTCCGAAGCAAGGCTTCGTTCGGAAGAAAATTCTTCTTCCAAAAGGAAAAAGGCTTCGGAAGCTAAAGCTGTAAAGACTCAGAAAAGCAAAAGAGTCCCCTTGAAACCATCCCAGAAGAAGACCGCTTCGGAAGAAAAGGTGGTGAAGGTTTCTTTCGAAAAGAAAGAAGCTTCGGAAGAATGCCAAGCTACAAAAGCTTCAACAAGCTCATCCTCTATGATCAACCAAGGGATGGAATGCAAGATCAAGGAAGATGCTGTAGCCCAAACCTCTTCTTCAAAGACATCCATTGAACCCCCATGCTTAAATTTTGGTTCAATTATGTCATTATCATTGGAAGAACCCAAGACCAATAAGGCTTGGGTTTCCAATCAAAACTAATTATCTCATCTTATGTGCAGGGACATCCATATGACAAGAATAACAACATTTGGATTGTAGATAGTGGATGCTCCAGGCACATGACAGGGAACAGATCTCTCCTTCAATAATTTCAACATTATGATGGAGGTCCTGTCTAGTTTGGAGGTGAGGCCGGAGGATATATTTCTGGTAGAGGAAGTATATCCAATGGAAAGTTAAAAGTTGACAAAGTTAATTTTGTCAAACAGCTTGAACACAACCTGTTAAGTGTTTCTCAATTCTGTGATCAAAAGCATCAAATGCTCTTCACAGAACATGAGTGCATTATCCTCAAACCCGGGATGACAATTCCTCAGGAATTGGTGCTTCTTAGATCTCCCAGGAAAGGGGATATGTACAAGCTAGATATGAACAATGCTTCCCCAATGGGAGAAGTATCATGCTTTCTTTCCAAAGCTGATGGTGATGAGTCAACACTGTGGCATAAACGAATGTGTCATATCAATTTTAAGACAATGAATAAATTGGCTAAAAATAACTTGGTACATGGTTTGCCTAAAAAGGAATTTTTCTACAAAGATAACTGTGTTGCTTGCCTGAAAGGGAAACAACACAGGGCTTCTCATAAATCCAAAGTTGTTAACTCCATCACCACTCCATTACACTTATTGCACATGGATCTATTTGGTCCCACAAGTATAATGAGCATTGGAAGGAAATCATATTGCCTTGTGATTGTTGATGATTTTACTAGATTTACATGGGTATTCATTTTAAGAACCAAAGATAAAACTGCTGAAACTTTAAAATATTTTATTCTTAAAATAGAAATTCAAGTTGATCACAAGGTTAAAATAATTAGAAGTGATCAAGGGACTGAGTTTAAGAACCTAGTTCTTGACTCATTTTGTAACTCAAAAGGTATTGCCAGACAATATAGTGCTCCTAGAACTCCTGAACAAAATGGTGTTGCTGAGAGGAGAAATAGGACACTTATTGAGGCTGCTTGGACTATGTTAGCTGATTCAAAGCTGCCTCTAACATTCTGGGCAGAGGCAGTCAGCACTGCATGCTATGTGCAGAACAGAGTTCTTGTAGTAAAGCCACATGGAAAAACCCCTTATGAGTTATGGAACAAGAGGCCACTGTTCATTGGCTTTCTAAGGTCCTTTGGCAGCAGGTGTACCATACTTAACACAAAAGAGGAGCTGCTTCAATTCAAAAGACAAAAGGTTTGGAACCTATGTCCGCTACCATCTGGTCAAGTACCTATAGAGGCTTGATTATCAAGAACAAGGCAAGACTGGTGGTTCAAGGATACACTCAAGAGGAGGGAATTGATTATACTGATGTCTTTGCACTTGTTGCAAGACTTGAGGCAGTTAGGATCTTCCTTGCTTATGCTGCATCCAAGAATTTCACTGTCTACCTGCTTGATGTCAAGTGTGCCTTTCTATATGGGGATATAGATAGGGAAGTCTATGTATGCCAACCTCCAGGATTTGAAGATCCACAGCATCCAAACTATGTGTGCAAGTTGGATAAAGCTCTATATGGGCTGCACCAAGCACCTAGGCTGTGGTATGAGACATTGTCTCAATTTCTCCTGAAGAATGGTTACACTAGAGGTACCATTGATAAGACTCTTTTCATAAGAAAGTCTGGGAAAGACATCTTGCTCGTTCAAGTCTATGTTGATGATATCATATTTGGTTCCTCAAATGACCAAATGTGTAAAGACTTTGAGAGCATTATGAAGAATTTTGAGATGAGTTACATGGGAAAAATGGACTTTTTCCTTGGAATTCAGGTAAAGCAATTGAAGGAAGGGTTCTTCATCAATCAATCTAAGTATTTCAATGATATCTTAGAACAATTTGATATGAAGGATTGTAAAGCAGCAAAAACACCTATACCAAGAAACGAGAATCTCTGCCCTGATTCTAAGGGGGGGATACTGATCAACATCAGTACAGAGCGATTATTGGTTCTTTGATGTATCTCACAGCAAGTAGACCTGATATCATGTTTGCAACTTGCATTTGTGCAAGATATCAGGCTGCTCCAAAGGTGTCTCACCTAATAGCTGCCAAGAGAATTCTTAGATACCTCAAAGGAGCACCTAAACTAGGTCTCTGGTATCCAAGAAATAGTGATTTTAATCTCTATGGTTACTCTGACAGTGTTTATGGTGGCTGCAATATCAACAAGAAATCAACATCTGGTGGATGTCAATTTCTTGGTGGAAGGATCATCTCATGGCAATGCAAGAAGCAATCCTGTGTCTCTACATCAACTGCTGAAGCTGAATACATTGCTGCTGCTAGTTGCTATGCTCAGCTGCTGTGGATTCAAAACCAGATGATTGACTACGGATTCAACTTCATGAGCACTCCTATCCACATTGACAACAACAGTGCTATATCCATTACTGAAAATCCAGTGAAGCACTCCAAGACTAAGCACATTGATATCAGGTATCATTTCATTAGAGATATTCATGAGAAAAATCTTATCAAACTAATCAAAGTTGACTCAAATGAACAATATGCTGATTTGTTCACCAAAGCCTTTGATGAACAAAGATTTAAATATCTCATTAGAGCTATTAGGATGATAAACATTGATTAGTTAATCTCATTTGAAAACCTTTTAATGTGTAAAGTCTCATGTCAAAACAATCTAAGCCCTGTTACAAAAGATCTTTTTCTAATTTTTATCTAAGTATGAATTCTTCCGAAGAGAAATTAACCCTCGGAAGATACTTTGCATATCTTTCGAAGCAAATTTCTCCCAGGATAATTTTTTTCTCGGAAGAAGCGATTGATTTCATATCAGATCTACTTCCGAAGCATTTAACACACTCCACTTGAAAAGCAACATATACTCTCGGAAGTAATTAATTTACCTTCGGAAGTAAATTTGCCTTCGGAAGAATATTACCTTCGGAAATGCTTTATACTCGGAAGAAAGATTTTACTGTGTAACGGAAATCTTTTGGGCCCCACACTGTAAAAAGTAAAGATTTTGTTAATGATGTCGGATTATTTAAATGGTCTAACCTTACCGCTCATGTCACATCATCCACTGAATCCTCACATCGTCTTATCCAAAACCCCCTTTAAACCGCCATTTCACCCATTTAAATACTTCCGGTTAATCACTTACATCCTTTTTACCCAAATTACTGCCCTAAAAGCTTTCTTCTTCTCCAATTTACTTTATTCCGAACTATCTTTCTGTCATCTTCTTCAATGGCACTAAACCCTCAGCATAACCAAGTCGCACTCCTTGATTCTTCAAGGGATGTTGACTTCTCAGATATCATTTCTTTTCTGACCCAATCTTCATACTACACAGCTCTGACTGTAAACCCCACAATTTACTCAAACCAAATGTCTGAATTTTGGGCAAATGGTCGGATTGAAACCCTAAATGGGGTTCGTGTTATAAGGTCGAGCATTTGTGGCCAGGAGTTGGTCATATCTGAACAGATCATCAGGGAGCATCTCGAGCTTCATGATGAGGGCGCTCCAACGGAATTCCCCAAAACAGATTTGGACAATTCTTATCTCCGAATGGGATACGGTGGAGATGTCAGCAGGTCAACTGTCTACAAATTCAACTTCTCCTACAAATGGAAGTTCCTGCTGCATGTGGTTCTTCACTGCCTGTCTAATAAATCTGGGGGATGGGATCAAATCCCATATGAACTTGGGTGCTTAGTTCATGGGTTGGTACAAAGCCTCCGCTTCAACTATTCAAGGTTTGTGCTGACTAACCTAATGGGAAATCTTCAAAGGGACACATTCTTCCTGTATCCCAGGTTTCTCCACCACATAATCAACTGTGAGCTGGACCAGGGCAAGCTTGTCTGTGCAGCTGCTCTGACTGCTCCTCAAATGAGGCCGACCATCTTCAAGACCTTGAAGAGAGTGTCTACTAACTTCACTGGAAGAGATACTGCACTTCTTCCAGGTATGATTGAGCCAATGGCTCCTGGTGACATCCCTGTTAACCCCACAGGTGATGAACCCACACCAGCAACTACCCTCACCCTGCCAAATCTACCTTCTCCACTTATTACATTTACCTATCAGAGACGTCACAAACGAACCCTTGTTCAATCTACTCTGATTGAACAAGCTCCTCATGTTCAATCCAAAAAGGCTAGAATGGAACAAAGGGCTCCCACTCAGCCTGAGGTCCAACCATCCTTCACAATTGACCTCAATATGGGTCTTGAGTCTCCTTAGTCTCAGACCCATGAGCCCGAAACCCAAGCTGATAGCCCTCAGGGAGAGTCTCTATACTCCCCTGAGCAGCCAAAAAGGGACAGCCCTATCACAGGCTCAATGCCTCTAGACATTGATCAAAGTCCCGGGTCATTAGGTTTCAATTCCCTATCCTTTACTAACCTTTTGACTGGAGCTGGTGAAGAGATTATGTCTCTTGAAGGCAATAAAGTTGATCCACAACAACCTCTCAAGGATCAACAGAGCCTAGAGAGACCCCTTATCTCTAGCCCCCATCAGCAAAGCCTTACTGAGGTGAGTCCCACTGATGTGGAGGGGACTCATGTAGATTCAGCTGCCACTACAGAAGGAGCCTCAATGGATCCTCAGAACAGTGGTAACGACACTGAGACTGAATCTACGGCAACCATGCCCTTTGATGACTCTGAAAGAGACATTATTGTGCAAGGGAAACCAGGGCGCCAAGAAACCACATCTGGTGGTGAGGATGAACATACCAGGTATGTTACCTCATCTCCCCATGACTCTTCAAAAGAAGATGAGGGAAGTATGCAACTCACCATTCAAGACCTACTTTCTAAAGTCTCAAACCTTGAATCAAAGGTTAGGACTTTAGAGGATAGGTCTGCCACTCAGCAACTTGAGATCGAAACTCTCAAGGCCAAACTAGCTGAGAAACAGATTGAGAGGTCTGTAGGCATGTACCAATTCAGGTCTCCTTGACCTCTTCCTCTAGCTCATCAAGCTCTCAGGATGATGCTATCAAAAAGGGGGAGAGTGTTTAGAGACAAAGTCAAAGACAGGTGGAAACCCAAAGTCAAACTCTCAGTTCCTTAAGCTCAAAGTATCCTGTGCAACAAGCTACAATTTTCCCTGAGCCTCCTCCAGTTGTTTTTCAAGTGGATCAAAGGATGCTCCAAGATCTCAATAGGTTCTTTAACAAGTTCCTATTGGAATCCATTAGAGAACAGCCCAGCCCTGATATGTCTGTGATCTACTTCGGAGCTCAAGAGCTTCAGAGGTTGAATGCACCTTCTACCACTATCGAGGAAGTTGGTCAACCTAAGGTCCAAGTGGAACCTGAGATTAACTTCGAAGGGGAAACAAGGACTGATGGCCTAGCAACTGAAACAGTTGGGACAGAAAGTGTATTTTCACAGACTTCCGAAGCACAATTCAAAGCCTCGGAAGAACAATCTCAAACTTCCGAAGCTCAGAATGCCGCTGCAGAAGGACTATTCTCTCTATCCGATGATCTAATAGTCACAATGCAATTCAGGAACTTGCATCTGAGGTTAATAGGGAGGATTTTCTCACCCAACCAATAGCTCTGACATATGCATTAACTCCAGCTCCCATCTCTACTACCCAACCTGGACCTTCCATCCAAGAAACCCCAAAGTCTAGTACTTCCGAATACATCAAAGGAAAGAGGAAGATGACTTCGGAAGAGCTTCAGGAGGAAGAAAGGTTGGAGAAGCTTAAAAGAAAAGGTAGGCTTCCAACTGGGAAACTATTAGCTGCAAGTACCAAAGCAGCTGCAGCCAACCAGGAGGCAGTCAACAACCGAAGAAGAGTAGAGGTCATAGATAGACTTGTTGGTCTAAAGGCTGCAACTGAAGATGTACTCCTGCTACCATTAGAGGAGTTAATAGAGCTGGAAAAGGAAACCTTGCTACTAAAACAGCAAAAAGAAGAAGCTGCAAGGTTGGCCTTAGAAGAGGAAAGAGAGAGAAAGGAAAGAGAAGCTGATCTGCAGCTCAGGAGGGAAAGGATAACCTTCCTACTCTCCATAGGTTTCTCTCAAGAAGAGTTGTCTCCACATAACAATGATACGATCTTGTGGCTCTTCAACAAAGAGCAAGATCAAATGGAGAAAGAGAGAAAGAGAGCTGCAAGGGAAAAGCTTTTGCAAAAGAAGAAGAAGGAAGAGGAAGCAGGACTGTCTGCTGCCAAGAAGATAGGTGAGAAGGCCTGGATGAAGAGTTATCTCAAAGCTCATGGCTTCTCTGGCAGGCAGGTGGGTCCCATGTCGGAAAAGACTCTCCAGCGACATGTCAGTGACATTACGGCTGACATTCGCGCGGGGAAGAGGAAGGAGATGTATAGAAGGGGACAGGGATGACCTTCAAAGCAACCACTCAACCCAAACTCCAAACCCAACCTCAACCTGAACCTATACCCTTTTCCTTCCCAATCAAAACCAAACCAACTTCTGAACCATTCACCCCTGAACCTACACCATCACACCTACCAACCTCTTCACCTCAACCACCTAAACTACCTATCCTCCAACCCCAAACCTTAGCCAGAACCCAAACACCTCAACCTACCCATCAACCCATCAAACCATCCCCTCAGCCTTCTAAACATCTCTCCATGGAAGAATTCAAGGCAGTCAAGACAAAGCTCATAAACTGCACAACACTGAGCGACATCTCCTGTGAGGAGGATTCAGTCAATTTAACTTATGTTGACGGATCCTCAAGTTCCCTCACAAGAGATCAATTTCTTGATTTGCCTAGAGGAACTTTGGACCAAGCTGCAAACCTCCTTGGCCTCAATTCAGACACTTTGAATGAGGAAGAAAAGAAGCTAAGAAGAAAGCTGGTGACTCTACTGGATACTAAGAAAGGAGACAGGGTACCAAGACAACCTCTTGCACCATGAAAGAAGATCATCCAGTGGAGGTTCGAAGACTCTTCTCACAACTTTGTTGTTGAAAGAGCTCAACAGGCTGAGTGCCTCATCTCTGCTACACTTGAGCAGATTTGACATTGCTGAGTTAGCAGAGAAGCCATTCTTCAACCCTTCAAACTCTGATGTAGCTGCCCATATCAGAAATCATCTAGGTAGCCTTCATATGGCCGAGCTTACTGCTAGAAGCAAGGTTGAAGAGGAGTTGAAACTGAGAGAGGAGGAGGAAAGGAAGGGATCAGCAAGCAAAGGCAAATCCTTTCTACAAATGGTTGAAGGTCCTGAACTTGAGTCCATAGTTAGATGGGAGTATGACTATAACTCCCGTCAACTAACTCTCTTCAGGGGGACACAACAAAGGGTACATGTCATTCAGAGCGATAGACTGGATCTCGTATCCACCAATGACTTGTACAAGCTTCTCAGCACAACTTCAGAGAAGAACAAAGAGACAGACAAATACCATTTGTCCCTGGTGCTTAAGGCTTTGAGAAGCAGAAATAAGTGAAGTTTTGGTAGCATCAGCCTAAAGGGAGTTTGTTGGATCTAGGAAGGCTGTTGCAACCAAAACCAAGTCACTTAGAAGATTTTGGTACAACAAACAAAGGACTTCCGAAGCTAAGTATGGAACTTCCGAAGGAAGAAGGAGCTCTTCCGAAGACTAAGTGTAAAACACACTTCCGAAGGAAAACTCCAACTTCCGAAGACAAAGAACCTACTTCCGAAGATCAAGACTTAGAGAGAAAGATCTGAAGTCAACTTCCGAAGTAAAAGAAGTCCTCAAAGCCTCGGAAGCATAGAAGCCTCTTCCGAAGTATAAGTGGCTTCGGAAGAACTTGTTCTTCCGAAGCCAATTAACCTTCGGACGACACTCCTATTATCCAGTGGACATAAGTATGGCCTCTCTGACACTCCGCTGCAAATCTCTGAGATACTGCATGGCGTTTTCTCAAAAGCCATGTAGTTGACCATACTTTAATCTACTATTTACCTTTTTATGTTAGTACAGTTGCCATCTTTAGTTGGTGACAAAAGGTAAGTCATGGACATGTCATGACTACCATATCTTAGATAATACTTTATCTAAGATACCTTAACTTTAGCATTGTAGTATATGCTTTAGTCTTAGGTTTCCAGCTGGTATCTAAGTATATCCGGCTGTAGGATCTAGTATATATAGTTTCTCATTGTAACTCTTGTTTCATGCTTGTAAGAGTCTTGTAATATCTTGAGTTGAGAAGTAATATATACAAGTGCCTTGAAAAATATATTTCTGCTTGTTCCTTTGCTACTTATTATATTATTATCAACTCTTGTGAAAGACATTACTTCATCTGATTTGAGTGTTTCCATAAGTGAGTTTGAGAGAAATACAAGCGTTTAAGTGACAAACCCGATCCTGCAATCCAAAAGAGTATGAAGTAGTCTGCTGACAGACAAAGGATGATGAGCTTCTTGAAGCTGTATGGATTCTCCGGAAGGAGACTTGGCCCTATGTCTCTATCCACAATGGATGAGCATATCAGGGTGATCAAGCAGAAGATCAAGAGTGGAGAGCTGATTGACTTACACTCCCCTCCTAGTGAAGTCCCACCTGATGTGGAGGTTAAGGTTGAACAACCTGAGACAACACAACCTGGACCTCCTGCTAAACCTCAGCAAGTTTCATATTCTGATCCATAGCAGGGTCAAACTCCCTCTCCTTCTGAACCTATGAGGGAGGAACACCCAACTGAGAATGACAAGACTAATCAACAAGGTGTTGCAGACCAGTCTTCTTAGTTGAAGTCTTCTAAGAGGAAGAAGAGGATGGCTTCCAAACCAAAGTCAAAGAAGAAGAAGCCTGAATCATCCACCCTCTACACCTCAGGCTGAGTCAGATCAACCTGAGGAAGTGCATGAAGAGGCAGCCCAATCAATTCCAATTCAAGTGTCTCCTCTTGTAGCTGAGAGACCCATCTTATCCTGGACCTTCATAACTAATGCAGAAATATGGCATGTGATCAGAGATCAAGGTGTTGAGAATGTCTACACATGGCAAGACTTAATCAACTTACCTCTGCATAATCTCTTTGAGATGAGAAGATACTATGAGAGTCTAAGTGATCCTGACCATCTGATAAAGAAGGGTATGGTCATCATCATCCTGAAGACTACCAACATCTGAAGATCTTCTAAATGTTTTTGTAGCATCAGCCTAGGGGGAGTTTGTAAAGATTCCTATAAGTCTGATGCAGCCAAAACATCCTAAGTCTCTTTGCATGCATGCACTGAAGAACAAAAGTAGCAATGCTTCGGAAGTTTTACACCATTCACTAGAAATATTCTAAGTGTAAAAATTTTTTGAAGCCAAGACCAACATCTTCTGAAGCCAAAAGTGAAGTCTTCCGAAGCTTCAAAGACAAAGTCTTCCGAAGCCAAAGAGTGAAGATAGATTTCTTCCGAAGACTTTTAGAGACATGCTTCTATCTGATGTACTTTATCATAAAGCTGGACCACCTTTCCGTTGCAACTCTGTAAAGTCACCAACTTACTTGAGTTGGTGAAAAGGTCCATGCTTTTGGTAACTGTACATTGAAGTCTTGAGACCATGCTTTCTACTTTATGTACTTTTATCTTTTTTGTAATATATTAGGATGTGAGCTATGGCATGTCATAGTCACTAGTCAAAAGGAAAATTTGCCATTTGACTCTACATTTGTTTTTGTAGTTGTCTAGTCAATTGTATCTAGCTGGCCTTCAAAGTATGGCCGACTGTATAATGTAGTATATGTATCTCAAGTACTTGTAACTTTCCTTTATGCTTTGTAACATTTGTAATAGAACTTGAGAAGCAATATACAGCATTCTTGAAAACCAATTACTTGTGTTGTTTGCCATGTTGTTCTGTCTCATATTTACTTGTGTTCTTAGCATCTTTCGTTTACAAGTTAACCAGTTCCCTATTTGATCTGTTAAGTGTTCTAAGCAACTCTCCTCATTGTGTTGTTGTGTTGTAAGTGCATACCCTTCACCGGTCCTGTAATCACCACTCCATTACACTTATTGCACATGGAGCTATTTGGTCCTACAAGTATAACGAGCATTTGAAGGAAATCATATTGCCTTGTGATTGTTGATAATTTTACAAGATTTACATGGGTATTGTTTTTAAGAACTAAAGATGAAACTGCTAAAACTTTAAAATCTTTTATTCTTAAAATAGAAAATCAAATTGATCACAAGCTTAAAATAATTAGCAGTGATCAAGGGGCTGAGTTTAAGAACCAAGTTCTTGACTCATTCTGTAACTCAAAAGGGATTGGCAGACAATATAGTGCTCCTAGAACTCCTCAATAAAACGGTGTTGCTGAGAGGAGGAACAGGACACTTATTGAGGCTGCTCAGACCATGTTAGCTGATTCAAAGCTACCTCTAACATTCTGGGCAGAGGTAGTCAGCAATACATGCTTTGTGTAGAACAGGGTTCTTGTAAAGTTTATAACATGGAAAAAACCCTTATGAGCTATGGAACAAGAGGCCACCGTTCATTGGCTTTCTAAGGTTCTTTGGCAACAGGTGTACCATACTTAACACAAAAGACAATTTGGCAAAATTTGCTGAAAAGTCAGATGATGCTATCTTTGTTGTTTATTCCTCTAACTCTAAAGCTTATTGCAGGATCGGGTTTGTCATTTAAACACTTGTATTTCTCTCAAACTCACCTATGGAAACACTCAAATCAAATGAAGTAAAGTCTTTTACAAGAGTTGATAATAATATAATAAGTAGCAAAGGAACACGCAGAAATAAATTTTCAAGGCACTTGTATATATTACTTCTCAACTCAAGATATTACAAGACTCTTACAAGCATAAAACAAGAGTTACAATGAGAAACTATATATACTAGATCCTACAGCCGGATATACTTTGATACCAGCTGGAAACCTAAGACTAAAGCATATACTACAATGCTAAAGTTAAGGTATCTTAGATAAAGTATTATCTAAGATATGGTAGTCATGACATGTCCATGACTTACCTTTTGTCACCAACTAAAGATGGCAACTGTACTAACATAAAAAGGTAAATAGGGGATTAAAGTATGGTCAACTACATGGCTTTTAAGAAAACGCCATGCAGTATCTCAGAGATTTGCAGCGGAGTGTCAGAGAGGCCATACTTATGTCAACTGGATAATAGGAGTGTCTTCCGAAGGTTAGTTGGCTTCGGAAGAACAAGTTCTTCCGAAGCCACTTATACTTCGGAAGAGGCTTCTATACTTCCGAGGCTTTGAGGACTTCTGTACTTCGGAAGTTGTCTTCAGATCTTTCTTTCTAAGTCTTGATCTTTGGAAGTAGGTTCTTTGTCTTCGGAAGTTGGAGTTTTCCTTCGGAAGTAAGTTTTACACTTTGTCTTCGGAAGAGCTCCTTCTTCCTTCGGAAGTTCCATACTTAGCTTCGGAAGTCCTTTGTTTGTTGTACCAAAATCTTTTAAGTGACTTGGTTTTGGTTGCATCAGCCTTTCTAGATCCAACACTTATAGAGTTTATAACATCAAAAATCAACAATTTGAGGAATCTTTCAACATTGTAGTTAATGAACACACTCTTTGTGTTAGGGGGAATGGCCCTAATCATATCTTTGATTTAGAATTGTTTCCAAACTATTCTAAACCGTCTTGTGAGAATGTTTCAGCTGGAACAGGTGCGTAAAGTGATTCTGATGAAGACCAACTGTTTGAGCTACCCAGGTTTATTCTAAGTTCTCCAAGAGCTGCAACAAATCAAGCTCTCACTATTGGCAGATCTGACAGTATGACTATCTCTAGAGATAATGGAGCTTAAACCAGTGATTCACCTGTTGACCCTCAAACCTCATCAGGTGACACTGCACAACACCAAGTTGATGGAAGTAGCATCTTGAAGGAACAAGCAACTGTTAATGCTGCTTCACAGCCAACAAATGATGATGATGTTTCTCATTCTTCAATCAGTCCTCATTGAATGAATTCGAAACAGCAGCTGGACCAAGTGTTCAAGCTCCTAAGCAAAATATGTCCAATCTGGATCTATCTTTGCAATTGGAAGTAATTCCTAGACTTAGGATTCATAACACTCATCCAGCTGAGAACATCACAGGGGAAGTCTCTGAAGGTGTGAGAACAAGAGGACAAACTCACAATGGTAATGTCTACTTGTACTCATGCTTTTTATCCCAGATGGAACCCAAGAAGGTAGAAGATGCCTTGAAAGATAGTAGTTGGGTGGAATCAATGCAAGAGGAGCTGCTTCAATTCAAGAGACAAAAGGTTTGGAACCTATGTCTGCTACCATCTGGTCAAGTACCTATATGCACAAAATGGGTTTTTAGAAACAAGAGAGATGATAGAGGCTTGATCATCAAGAACAAGGTAAGACTGGTGGTTCAACGATACACTCTAGAGGAGGGAATCGATTATACTAATGTCTTTGCACCAGTTGCAAGACTTGAGGCAGTTATGATCATCCTTGCTTATGCGGCATCCAAGAATTTTACTGTCTACCAGCTTGATGTCAAGTGTGCCTTTTTATATGGGGATATAGATAGGGAAGTCTACGTGTGTTAGCCTCCAGGATTTGAAGACCCACAACACCCCAACTATGTGTGCAAACTGGATAAAGCTCTATAGGGGCTGCACCAAGCACCTAGGCTGTCTATGAGACAATGTCTCAGCTTCTTCTGAAGAATGGTTACACTAGAGTTACCATTGATAAGACTCTTTTCATAAGGAAGTCTGGAAAGAACATATTGCTCGTTCAAGTCTACGTTGATGACATCATATTTGGTTCCTCAAATGACCAAATGTGTAAAGACTTTGAGAGCATTATGAAGAAGAAGTTTGAGATGAGTTCCATGGGAAAAATGGAGTTTTTCCTTGGAATTCAGGTAAAGCAAATGAAGGAAGGGTTTTTCATCAATCAATCTAAGTATGTCAATGACATCTTAGAAAGATTTGACATGAAAGATTGTAAGCCAGCCAAAACACCTATACCCAGAAACCATAATCTTTGTCCTGACTCTGAGGGGGAGGATACTGATCAACATCAGTATAGGGCGATTATTGGTTCTCTAATGTATCTCACAGCAAGTAGACCTGGTATCATGTTTGCAACTTGCATCTGTGCAAGATATCAGGCTGCTCCTAAGGTGTCTCATCTAGTTACTGCCAAGAGAATCCTCAGATACCTCAAAGGAGCACCTAAATTAGGTCTCCGGTATCCAAGGAAGAGCAATTTCAATCTCTATGGCTACTCTGACAGTGACTATGGTGGCTGCAATATCAACAAGAAATCAACATCAGGTGGATGTCAATTTCTTGGTGGAAGGATAATCTCATGGCAATGGAAGAAGCAATCCTGTGTCTCAACATCTACTGCTGAAGCTGAATATATTGTTGCTGCTAGTTGCTCTGCTCAGCTGCTGTGGATTTAGAACCAGATGATAGACTACGGATTCAACTTCATGAGCACTCCTATCCACATTGACAACAAGAGTGCTATCTCCATTACTGAAAATCCAGTGAAGCACTCTAAGACAAAGCACATTGATATCAGGTACCATTTCATTAGAGATATTCATGAGAAAAATCTAATTAAGCTAATCAAAGTAGATTCAAATGAACAATATGCTGACTTGTTCACCAAAGCTTTTGATGAACAAAGATTCAAGTATCTCATTACAGCTATTGGGATGATAAACATTGATTAGTCTATCTCATTTGAAAACCTTTTTAATGTGTAAAGTCTTGTGTCAAAACAATCTAAGCCCTGTTACAAAATGTCCTTCTCTGAAATTTTCACCAAGTATAAATTCTTCCGAAGAGGAATTAACCCTCGGATGATGTTTTACATATCTTCCGAAGCAAATTCCTCCCAGGATAATTTTCTTCTCGGAAGAATTTTTAGTCTCGAAAGAAGCGATTGATTCCATATCAGATCTACTTCTGAAGCTTATAAACCTCTCCATTCGGAAAGCAATTTTTACTCTCGGAAGTAAGAGCTTTACCTTCAGAAGTAAAATTGCTTTCGGAAGAAGATTACCTTCGGAATTCTTTATACTCAGAAGAATGACTTTACTGTGTAACAAAAATCTTTTGGGCCCCACTTTGTAAAAAGTAAAGATTTTGTTAATGATATCGGATTATTTAAATGGACTAAACCTTGATCCCCTAGTCACATCATCCACTGAAACATCCTGTCACCTTATCCAAACCCCCTAAACCGCCATTTAACCCATTTAAATAACTCCGACTAATCACTTTCATCTTTTTACCAAATATACTGCCCTAAATGCTTTCTTCGTCCCCAATTCCAAACTCATCTTCCTGCAACTTTCTCAATGGCACTTAATCCTCAGCACAACCAAGTCGCACTCCTTGATTCTTCAAGGGATATTGACTTCTCTAATATCATTTCCTTTCTTACCCAATCGCCTTATTACACCGCTCTGACTGTTAACCCTACCGTCTCCTCAAATCACATGGCTGAATTTTGGGCCAATAGTCAGATTGAAACCCTAAATGGGGTTCGGTAATAAGGTCGAGCATTTGTGGCCAGGAGTTGGTCATCTCTCACCAACTCATCAGGGAGCATCTGGAGCTTCATGATGAGGGTGCTCCTACAGCGTTTCCCAAGACAGATTTAGACAACACATGATGAGGGTGCTCCTTCATGTAAGCAGGTCTACAGTTTACAAGTTTAACTTCTCTTACAACTGGAAGTTCCTTCTGCATGTTGTCTCCATTGCTTGTTAAACAAATCAGGGGGATGGGATCAAATCCCATATGAACTAGGGTGCCTAGTTCAAGGATTGGTGAGAAGCCTCCGCTTTAATTATTCAAGGTTTGTGCTGACTAATCTTATGGGAAATCTCCAGCGGGACACATTCTTCATGTATCCCAGGTTCCTTCAGCACATAATCAACTGTGAGTTGGACCAAAGTCAGCTTGTCTGTGCAGCTGCTCTGACTGTCCCTCAAATAAGGCCGACCATCTTCAAGACTTTGAAGAGAGTGTCCACCAATTTCACCAGAAGACATACTGCACTTCTTCCAGATATGACTGAGCCAATGGCTTTTGGTGACATCCCTGTTAACCCCACAGGTGATGAACCCACACCAGCAACTACCCTCACACTGCCAAATATACCTTCTCACCCCCCATCACTATCACATACCAAAGACGCCCCAAACGTACCCTTGTTCAATCTACTCTGATTGAACAAGCTCCTCCTATTCAATCCAAAAAGACTAGAGTGGAACAATGGGCTCCCATACAGTCTGAAGTCTCACCATCCTTCACAATTGACCTCAATATGGGTATTGAGTCTCCGAAGTCTCAAACCCATGAGCCCGAAACCCAAGCTATAAACCCTCAGTGTGAGTCTTTATACTCCCCTGAGCAGCCAAAAAGGGACAACCCCACCATAGGCTGAATGCCATTAGACATTGACCAAGGTCCCAGGTCATTTGGCTTAACCTTTATATCCTTTACTGACCTATTAATAGGAACTAATGAAGAGATTATGTCTCTTCAGGGCAATGAAATTGATCCACAACACTTATGTCTCTTCAGGGCAATGAAATTGATCCACAACACCCTCTCAAGGATCAATAGAGCCTAGAGAGACCTCATATCTCTAGCCCCCATCAGCAAGCCTTTACTGAGGTGACTTCCACTGATGTGGAAGGGACTCATGTAGATTCAGCTGCCACTACTGAAGGATCATCATTGGACCTTCAAGACAGTAGTAACATCACTGAGACTGAATCTATGGCAACCATGCCCTTTGATGACTCTGAAAGAGACATCACTTAGCAAGGGAAATCAAGGTGCCAAGAAACCACATCTGGTGGTGAGGATGAACATATTAGGTATGTTACCTCATCTCCCTATGATTCTTTAAAAGAAGATGATGGAAAGACTGCAACTCACCATTGAAGACCTACTTTCTAAAGTCTCAAACCTTGAATCTAAGGTTAGGACTTTAGAGGATAGGTCTGCCACTCAGCAACTTGAGATTGAAAATCTCAAACCCCAACTAGCTGAGAAACAGATTGAGAGGTCTGTTAGGCATGTACCAATTCAGGTCTCATTAACCTCTTCCTCTAGCTCATCAAGCTCTCAAAATGATGCTACCAAAAAGGGGGAGAGTGTTCAGGGACAAATACAAGAGGAACCATAGAGTCAAGCTCTCACTTCCTTAAGTTCAAGATACCCCATTCAACAAGCTTCAGTTTTTCCTGAGCCTCCTCCAGTTGTAATTCAAGTGGACCAAAGGATACTCCAAGATCTCAACAGGCTCTTCAACAAGTTCCTGATGAAATCTTCTATTGAACAACCAAGTCCTAACATGTCTGTAATATACTTTGGAGCTCAAGAGCTTCAGAGGTTGAGTGCACCTTCTACTACTGTCGAGGGAGTTGGTCAACCTAAGGTCCAAGTGGAACCTGAGATTAATTTCGAAGGGGAAACAAGGACTAATGGCCAGCAACTAGGACAGTTGAGATAGAGAGTGCATTCTCACAGACTTCCGAAGTACAAGTCAAAGCCTCGAAAGAACAACTTCAATCTTCCAAAGCTGAGATTGTAGCTG
This sequence comes from Flaveria ramosissima, assembly GCA_025215565.1. Classification (NCBI taxonomy): domain Eukaryota; kingdom Viridiplantae; phylum Streptophyta; class Magnoliopsida; order Asterales; family Asteraceae; genus Flaveria; species Flaveria ramosissima. The sequence goes on from CM046030.1 coordinate 21,011,437, forward strand.
CGGAAGGACTATTCACTTTATCCGATGATCTAGAAGTCACATATGCAATTCTAGAACTTGCATCCGAGGTTAATAGGGAGGACTTTCTCACCCAACCCCTAGCTCAAACATCATCACTGACTCCAGCTCCCATTACCACCACTCAACCTGAACCTTCCATCTAAGTACCCCCAAAGTCTAGCACTTCCGAAGATTTCAAAGGAAAGAGGAAGATGATTGAGGAAGAGCTTCAGGAGGAAGCAAGGTTAGAGAAGCTCAAGAGAAAAGGTAAACTCCCAATTGGGAAGTTGCTAGCTGCTAGTAGCAAAGCAGCTGCAGCCAACCAGGAGGCTGTCAACAACAGAAGAAGAGTGGAAATCATTGACAGTCTTGTTAATTTAGGAGCTGTGAATGAAGTTGTACTGCTGCTACCATTAAAAGAGTTAGCTGAGTTAGAAAAGGTAACTTTGCTGCAAATACAGCAAAAGGAAGAAACAGCAAGGTTGGCCTTAGAGGAAGAAAGAGAGAAAAGAGAAGAGAAGCTGATCAGCAGCTTAGGAGGGAAAGGATAAGTGTCCTAACCTACAGGGGTTTCTCTCTAGAAGAACTATCTCCACATGACAATGATACGATCTTATGGCTCTTCAACAAAGAGCAAGATCAAATGGAGAAGGAGAGAAAGAAAGCTGCTAGGGAAAAGCTGAGGTTGAAGAAGAAGAAGGATGAAGAAGCAGTATTCGCTACTGCCAGAAAGATGAGTGAAAAGGCCTAGATGAAAGACTATCTCCGGGCTCATGGGTTCTCTGGCAGGCAGGTGGGTCCAATGTCTGAGAAGACCCTCCAGCGACATGTCAGTGACATAAAGGCTGACATTCGCTCGGGGAAGAGGAAGGAGATGTATAGAATGGGACAGGAGATGATCTTCAATCCAACCACTCAACCCCAACCTCAAACCCAACCACAACCTTAACCAATTCCTTTTCCATTCCCCATCAAGAATGAACCAACCTCTGAGCCTTACACCCTGAACCTACACCATCAACCTTACCAACTTCCTCACCTAAACCACCTAAACTACCCATCCTCCAACCCAAAACACTTGCCAGAACCCAAACACCACAACCTACCCAACAACCTCCTAAACCATCCCCTCAGCCTTCGAAACATCTTTCCTTAGAGGAGTTCAAGGCAATCAAGACAAAGCTCATCGACTGTACAACCCTGAGTGATATCTCTTGTGAGGAGGAGTATGTCAAACTGACATATGTTTATGGATCCTCATGTTCCCTCACTAGAGATCAATTTCTTGATCTGCCCAGAGGAACATTGGACCAAGCTGCAAAGCTCTTTGGCCTCAACTCAGATTCACTAAATGAAGAAGAGAAAAAGCTAAGGAGAAGGCTGGTGACTCTGCTGGATATGAAGAAGGGAGACAAAGTACCAAGTCAACCCCTTGTTCCTAGGAAGAGGATTATCCAGTGGAGGTTCGAAGACTCTTCTCACAACTTTGTTGTTCAGAGAGAGAGTGGAGAGCTAAACAGGCTAAATGCCTCATCTCTGTTACACTTAAGCAGATTTGATATTGCTGAGTTAGCAGAGAAGCCACTCTCCAACCCCTCCAACTCCGAGGTAGCTGCTCACATCAGAAATCACCTAAGCAGTCTTCATCTGGCCGAATTAACTGCTAGGGCCAAGATTGAAGAAGAGTTGAAACTGAGAGAGGAGGAGGAAAGGAAAGGATCAACAACGAAAGGAAAAGCCTTCCTTCAAATGGTTGAGGGTCCTGAACTTGAATCCATAGTTAGATGGGAGTATGACTATAACTCCCGTCAACTAACTCTCTTCAGGCGGCACAACAAAGGGTACATGTCATTCAGAGTGATAGACTGGATCTCCTATCCACTAATGACTTGTACAAACTTCTCAGCACCACTACAGGGAAGAATAAGGAAACAGACAAGCATCTTCTGTCCCTGGTGTTGAAGGTTTTGAGAAGCATAAACAAGGGAGGTTTTGGTAGCATCTGCGTAGGAGGAGTTTGTTGGATCTAGAAAGGCTGGTGCAACCAAAACCAAATCGCTTAGATTATTTTTGGGTGCAACTAATAAAGGACTTCCAAAGCAAAGTGTGGAACTTCCGAAGGAAATGGAGTTCTTCTGAAGACAAAGTGCAAGATCATCTTCCGAAGGAAAATTCCAACTTCCGAAGACAAAGTATTCACTTTCGAAGTTCAAGACTTAGAAGAAAAGATAAGAAGTCAACTTCCGAAGTATGAAGATATGAATAAGTCCTCAAGCCACGGAAGAAGTAGCCTCTTCCGAAGTATAAGTGGCTTCGGAAGAACTTGTTCTTCCGAAGCCAACTAACCTTCGGAAGACACTACTATGAACCAGTTGACATAAGTATGGTCTCTCTGACACTCCGCTCCAGACCTTTGAGATACTGCATGGCGTTTTCTCAAAAGCCATGTTATTGACCATACTTTATTCCACTGTTCACCTTTATCAGTTAGTACAGTTGCCAACTTTAGTTGGTGACGAAAGGTAAGTCCTGGACCTGTCATGACTACCATATCTTAGATAATTCTTTATCTAAGATACCTTAACTTTAGTATTGTAGTATATGCTTTAGTCTTAGGTTCTAGTATAAATAGTTTCTCATTGTAACTCATGTAACATGCTTGTAAGAGACTTGTAAAACTTTGACTTAATAGTAATATATACAAGTTCCTTGAAAACACTTCTGTGTGTTCTTTGTTACTTAGTATATTATTATCAACTCTTAGAAAGGGATTCTACTTTGTCAATCTGGTCTGTGAGTTTAGTATAAGTGAGTTTGAGAGAAAACCAAGTGTTAAGTGACAAAAACCGATCCTGCAACCATCATACCAACATAGATCATCAAACAACACATGCGAACCTCAAATAATCAACATGCTCACACAAATATAATTACATCACCACTAATAATCATACATTAAGTTTAATCATGAATTACATGCCATGTGCAGCAACTCACGACTTCACACCTTAAAATTTGCCAATCCTACTAAGTAGGGGCCTCAGATTCTCACATGTGTATAACGATTATTATGACATTACTCAACAAGGTTCATACCAACTAACATACAAAATAATAATATATTATAATCCCAAATAGGATTTCATAATCTCCTAACATAACCCAACATCATATAATATTCCATAAAACCTAAATTTCCGCAATAATCCATCATGTTGCCTCATGATCAAAGTAATGCATTCCAACATATTAGACATCATCAACTAGCATTCTAGCATGATCCTAACATCATAAACATGTCCAATTCATATGGTTCACATTAATAAAGTTTCCCTTTTGGGAAGGTAACACCCAAAACTAATCTATCCTCCAATTCATTCAAAAATTCATCAACTTTACACCTAATCAAGTTCATAACAATAATCTAGACATGAAAAACAACATCAATTCATCATAATTTCCAAATCTCATGCATAAAAGTTACTACTTATAGTAAGGTATGAACAACATATCAATTTCACGAATTTCCTGCATAAATCAACGTAAACCAACATCAATGCAATACAACTAACATCATATTATCATCAAACAACACCAATTTTGAATTTAATCATGCTAATTGAACTAGGGTTGTTCTTGAATAAAAAACTACAAAAAACAATTAAAATCCAACCTTTAATCGTGTAAGCATCAAGGAATGACACTTGCTAACACGTAGTATTACTTGGAACTAACCAAAATTGAATGATTGTTCTTGTTCTTGATCAAAATCGCAAAGATGGGGATGCTTGGGAGTGTTCAGCCGTAAAGAGGGGTAATGGGGGCTATGGTTGGGTTTTTACTAAATTTAAGTTTTGTAGTTTTACAAATTAACCCCTCATTGATCACCTTTTGTAATAAGTAAATCCTTTTTAACAATTTCAAATACTTTTAACTACTAAACATAAGTATTATTAATCATCAATAATAATCATTTATTTTTTTATTAGCAACAAAACACCTGAATTATATATCATACGTTGTCACATTATCCAGTTTAATTGACAAATAATACTTAAAATTCATGAAACACATAACCACAAATTAATAATCAAAATTATTAATTAGATTATTATTTGTTAACCATAGTTAAATATTATTAGGTCACCAATGTTCAACGAAAACTAGTGTGTACTCACAACACGTGTATGCAAGACCTAACAGAACTAACACAGTTTGGTAACGAAAAATTACCAGATGTCACATGAAGGCTCAGACTCCTTCATTTCCTAATCCTGGTTAGGATCAAACATCATTTACTCGTAAGGGGCCTTCGAATACCAACTAGGTTCCTTATACTTCGGCCTTAGAGGGGCATACTAACTAATCTCGTGAGACTGGGGGCGTCTCGAGGGTCCCGCACCCACAACTGGTGTCACACCCCCGCTAAAAGCGGAAACACGGGGATGTAACAAGACCGGGATCGTCATAACACATGGTAAGCGATAGAGAGCAATATAAATAAATGATGACATGCGTGTCATGACGACACCCGACAACAAGGGGACTTGTGTCGTGTTTAGTCAATGTTCACGACACATAGCCATAAGCAACATGATAATGATAACACATATACACATATGATGAAAATGTAAATGTTAATTCCCAAAACCCGGGAACAAGTTTCAAAAGTTGATAATTGTTTACAAGTGTTAACATTGTTCAAAAAGATTTTTTAACAAAACATGTTAAGTCCCAAAATGCATCCTAGGGTCTCCACTAAGGCAGCACACCTAGATTCCTGGACTTGCATGATCACCTGAAAAGATATGCTTAAAACGGTCAACATAATTGTTGGTGAGCTCACAGGTTTATGTAATAAAAATGTAAGTGATGCTGTAATAAATAAGCGCGTCGGAATACCGTGAATACCGTTATACACAAGTAAATATCACATGACATGAGCTTTGCAACCAAACCTAGCGACGTACACAAAGAAATTGTCGGCATATATTCACCCAAGGGCCCGTTCCTGGCCACTGATGGTACCAACTAGTATACCATCGAACGAGGGTGGGGGTGTCAACCCAGTAGTACTACCAATACCTAACCGTCGGTTCCCACACTGGAATTAAATAGTTGCAAAGATAGAACCACACAGCAGACCCAAGCATGCATCAAATAGTACTTGCAACACAGTATCACATTGATTCCTTGTATGTAAAATGTATGTAAGTTGTACAGCATAAAAATTGTGTAAGCATACTTTTCCCCCAATTTGTAAATGATTGAAATATTGTGTAAGCGTAAAAAGGGGCCACGAAACTCACTTGTTAGGTGGTAAGTATGTATGAGCGATGTATCCCAAATGTTGAATGTAAATAAACAGTCAAACACCTATTGACAGTTATTGTATAGCATTAACGATATGATATATAAGTATAAGCGCGCAATAATGATGGGTCGGTTCGGGTCGTATCGGATGGGTCACGTACAACACACACAGACTGACACACGTACTAGATCTTATGTAGATCCATGTACAAGACATTGTTGCCATTAAAGATGATGTTTTAAGTAAAAGTATCGTTGTTTATTGAATAAACATTGAATAAGTGTCAATAGTTATAAGTCAATTTGGTCGTTGTAAAGCGTTAGTTCAATTTGCTCAAAATAGTTTCTGTGCCCTTACTCACATTGACTTTAATCTTTGAGGCCAAACAATGGCATTATTGTGTTAGTGTTACCTCGACACCACACGACATACTCACGCCACGCACAAGGGGTCAAACACAACAATTTCGGTCGCATAACAAGGTCAGACGCACGACTCAACCTCCATTCGTGCGAATCAACCCTCAATCGTGCGAATCAGCTTCATTCGTACGATTGAGCCTTCATTCATATGATTGGCCTTCAGTCGTACCACACAACACCCAATCGCACGACTCAACTTCCATACGCACGAATCAACCTTCAATCGTGCGAATTAGCTACTTTCGTACGATTGAACCTTCATTCGTGCGATTGGACTCCAGTCGTGCGAATCACATTCACTCGCACACATTCAGTCGGTCACCTGACTCAATCGCACACAATCACTCAATCGCATGACTCAATCGCATACACTCATTCGCACGCATGACTCAATAGCATACAGACACTCAGTCGCACAACTCAGTCGCACGACATGCCTAGTCGCACAACTCAGTCGCGCGATTAGCTCAAACGCATGATCCAGTCGCACGACCCACTAAGTCGCACGGCTCAATCGCATGGATGACCCAGTCGCCTGATCTGCAGAATCGCGACTGTGGTCGGGATGAGCAGCCCCCGAGCCGCTCTAAACACGGGTTTTACACCACAAGGATCTCCAGAAACACTCAACAAACATACACAAGCATAAAACTCAAGCAAAGAGACCTCACACGCACCCATACGACCTTGTATGTTCGGGTTGAACCCGAACACCCGAAACCCTAGTTTGGACAGCCGTGAAAAGGCTAGAAAACGGACAACCAAAGACAACTACCTGCTAGAGATGGTTAGTCTAAGCTGTAGACGGTGACAAGACGAAGAAAACAAGACCTTCGGGTTGGATTTGGTGCAAAAATGGTGATTTTGTGTGTGAAGAAGATGAAGATGAAGAAGATGGTGAAATGGGTTGTCTAGGGCTGATAAGGGGGTATTTATACCCAGCCCAAGTTTGCAAAATTACAAGTTTAGTCCCTGCACTTAACCCCCGAGCTTTGCCAAATTTTGTTCGGTCGAAAAACGCCTTTGTTAGGTATTTTATATTAATTGTAAAAGTTCATTTAATGTTATTATGACTTAAGAAATGGTTATATTAAAACATTTATTATATTTATAAAATGATATATTTAACGTTTTCAAAAATGAAAGTTTTAAGGGTCTTTTTGAGGTCATCACATGGTTATAACGAATGCACACACAACGATAATATTGCACACATGATATCCACATAAAGAGTCAAATAAAGATGAGGTATGACCGAACATAGAATAGATGACGGACAAACACATTAATTGACGGACCTTAAAGTGACGGATGTCACAGTATCCCCCAGTTGAGAGAATTTCGTCCCGAAATTCAGCTGGAGTTAGGTCCAAGAGTGTCATCCTCGAAAAGATGTGGATATTTGAGTTTCATCTGATCTTCACGTTCCCATGTAAACTCTGGCCCTCGTTTTGAATTCCCCCTTACGCGAACAATAGGTATCCTACTGCGCTTCAGTTGCTTGACCTTTCGATCCATGATCTCAATGGGTTCTTCAACAAAATGAAGCTGTCGTCAATCTTGATTTCCCCAATTGGCACGTGAAGGGATTCATCGGCCAAACACTTCTTGAGGTTTGACACGTGAAATGTATCATGCACACCGCTAAGCTCTTGTGGCAACCTTAACCAGTAAGCCACTAGACCGATCCTTTCAGTGATCTCAAATGGTCCAACGTATCTTGGGGCTAACTTCCCTTTCTTTCCGAATCGAACGACTCCTTTCCAAGGGGAAACTTTGAGTAACACACGATCCCCAACATTGAATTCTAGAGGCTTCCGACGATTGTCGGCATAGCTCTTTTGGCGATCTCGCGCGGCTTTGAGTCGATCTTTGATTTGGAAAATCTTGTCTGTTGTCTCTTGGATGATCTCTGGGCCTGTCAGTTGACTCTCACCAATTTCGGCCCAACAAACGGGAGATCTGCATTTCCTTCCATACAACGCTTCAAATGGAGCACATCTAATGCTTGTATGGTAGCTGTTGTTGTAGGAGAACTCAATCAACGGTAAATGAGCATCCTAGTTACCTCCAAAATCGATTACACACGCTCTCAACATGTCTTCTAGCGTTTGTATAGTGCGTTCACTTTGGCCATCTGTTTGAGGGTGATAGGCTGTACTCATGTCTAACCGAGTGCCCATCGCTTTCTGTAGCGTCTGCCAAAATCGTGAAGTGAATCTGCTATCACGGTCGGATATGATTGACACCGGCACCCCGTGCCGTGTCACGACCTCTTTGATGTACAATCTCGCCAACTTATCCATCTTGTAGTCTTCTCGGATAGGCAAGAAATGTGCGGACTTCGTCATTCGATCTACAATGACCCATATCGAGTCATGACCGCTGTTTGTTCTAGGGAGTTTGGTAATGAAATCCATAGCTATGTTCTCCCATTTCCACTCGGGAATTTCAGGTTGCTGTAATAATCCCGATGGTTTCTGATGTTCAGCTTTGACTTTCGAACACGTCAAGCATTGGCTGACGTATAAGGCAATGTCTTTCTTCATGCCTGGCCACCAGTATAGATCCTTAAGATCATGATACATCTTGTCTGCACCAGGATGAATAGAATATCGCGTCTTGTGGGCTTCATCCATGACTAAGGTTCGAACACCTCCCCATTTGGGTACCCATATGCGATCCATGAAGTACTGAATACCGTCATCCTTGCGAATCATCTGTTTATCTAACCCCCGGAATTCTTCTCCCGCAAGGTTTTCTTCTTTCAATGCCTCACTCTGTGCAATCTGAATCTGAGCTTTCAAGTTGGTTTGGATGGTCAATCCCAACGCTCGTGCACGCAGTGGTTTCACACGTTCTTTACGGCTTAAGGCATCAGCCACCACGTTAGCTTTCCCCGGATGATACCGGATTTCACAATCGTAGTCGCTAAGAAGCTCTACCCAACGTCGTTGGCGCATGTTGAGTTCCTTCTGATCCAAAATATGTTGAAGGCTTTTATGATCGGTGAAGATGATGCATTTGGTGCCATACAAGTAATGCCTCCAAATTTTGAGTGCAAATACTACAGCGCCCAACTCAAGATCATGAGTGGTGTAGTTCTTTTCGTGCACTTTAAGTTGTCGCGAAGCGTAGGCAATCACCTTATCCTTCTGCATTAGTACACATCCCAATCCTTGATGTGACGCGTCACAGTAAACCACAAAATCATATGTTCCGTCTGGGAGAGACAGTATCGGCGCGTTGCACAACTTCTCTTTCAACGTTTGGAACGCTTGCTCTTGTCGGGATCTACGTGAATCCCGTCCTCATTAACCACATGACCCAAAAACTTCACGAAGATGTTCTACATGATCCTCTTTTGATCGGGAGTAGATAAGTATATCGTCTATGAACACGATCACGAACTTATCAAGTAAGGTTTGCACACCCGATTCATTAGATCCATGAACACAGCTGGTGCGTTAGTCAATCCGAACGGCATGACCAAGAACTCGTAGTGCCCATAACGAGTCCTGAACGCAGTCTTCGGTATGTCGTCCTCGAAAACCCTTAGCTGATGATAACCAGAACGAAGATCGATCTTTGAAAAATACGAAGCTCCTTGCAGCTGATCAAATAAATCGTCGATCCTGGGGAGAGGATATCGGTTCTTCACCGTCAACTTGTTCAGTTCACGGTAATCGATGCACATACGGAACGATCCATCCTTCTTCTTGACAAATAGTACCGGCGCTCCCCACGGTGAATGACTTGGTCGAATAAAACCCTTCTCCAGTAGTTCCTGTAACTGACTAGACAACTCTTGCATCTCGGATGGCGCTAGTCGATATGGCGTTTTCGCTACCGGTGTAGCTCCAGGAACCAACTCAATACGGAATTCCACCTGTCGTGGAGGAGGTAAACCAGACAAGTCATCTGGAAATACTTCTGGGTAATCCCGTACCACTGGAATATCCACCAGTTTCCTCTCTTCGTCTTTCTTTTCAACTACATGAGCCAGAAAAGCGTAGCACTGCTTTCGTAAACTCTGGCGTGCTTTCATGCAGGAAATAAGCTTCAAGTTCTTACCCGGTCGTTCTCCCTGAACCTTGAGTACTTCCCCGTTTGGCATAGGGATACGTACTACCTTGTCTCGGCAGACAATCTCTGCTCCATTCTGCGACAACCAATCCATACCCACGATCACGTCGAAGCTTCCTAACTCGAAGGGTATCAAATCTATCTCAAAGGTATGATCCTCCAGCGTAACGAACACTTCCTAATAATCTCATCGGCCTGAGCAACTCTACCATTGGCCATTTCTACAGAGTAGCTAGTTTCTAGCCTACTAGGACTCAAATCAAGAATTGCACAAACTCAGAAGATATGAAACTATTGTCTGCTCCAGTATCAAATAATATAGATGCGAAGTGATGATTGAGTAAGTGCGTACCCGTGACAACATTCGGGTCCTGACGAGCATCATTAGCTCCAATGACGAATGCACGTCCCCGAGCTGTTTCCCTGAGTAGCCGGGCCTTGATTCCCAGCGATAGCCAACACCTGCTGCTGGTTGTTCCCCTGTTGACCCGGTGCCCGATTCAGCCTGGGGCACATGTTCCTGTAGTGAACGGGCTCCCACACTCAAAGCAAGCCCTTGCATTCCCGGCGGGGTTAACCGCGTTGACGGGTGCTACAAGATTCGGCGCAGTCCTGCAATCTCTTGCCAAATGACCCGGGCGCCTACAGTTAGCGCACACCCGGCACTGCGTCCCTGGGGAATGATGATAGTTGCACCTTTCACATTTGGGGTGCGGCCCCACATACTCTCTTCTGGCCTGAGACACGGCCACAAAATTCCTGGTCGGCTTAGACCTCTTCTCAAACTTTCCGGCACTCGACCGGCTCGATTCCCCAAAATCTTTCCTCTTCTCGGCCCCTCGGCCCAAAACCCCTGTTCTAACCATCTCATCAGTCAAAGCGCCAGCTTTCAGAATTGCGCTCTGAATAGTAGGAGGAGCGGCTGCTGTGACCATAGCTCTAATTTGAGGCGCGAGTCCCCAAATGTACCTCTCGATCCTCTTTGATTCCGGCGTAACCAGATGCGGAACCAATCTTGCCAGCTCATGAAAACGATCAGTATAAGCTGCATGCCCTGCCCCCACCATGGCATGATTCCAGAACTCATGCTCCAACTTCTGCATCTCGTTAAGAGGGCAGTATTCCTCGGTAATCAAGGCTTTAAACTCATCCCACGACATCTGCATCGCAGACTCTCTTCCTCGTGCTTGAATCTGGGTGTTCCACCAGGTTAGGGCTTTACCCTGTAGAGAACAAGTGGCATACTTGATCCTCTGGCTGTCGAGGCACTCACTGATGTCAATCACTGCCTCCATCTTTTCCAACCACCTGGTTAGGGCTATCGCCCCACCTTTCCCGTCGAATTCCCTTGGCTTACAAGCCACGAACTCCTTGTACGAACATCCCCGACGAGCATTAACCACCCCAGTCTCAATACCGGCAGTACCACCATTTCCGGTTTCCTGGTTGCTCTCGTTTCTAGTCGGGTTTCCGTTTCCCGTCTCAGTTTCAATCCCACCTTGGGCTCCATCATCGTTGACACCATCCCCGTGAGGGTGGTGTTGTTGAAGTGCGTCGCTCACTTGGGCCACTATAGTAGGAATAAGCGCGGCCAATTGCTGAGCGATCAGGGCTGCCATGTCGGGTTTTCCCTGTTCCTTGACTGTTACTGGCAGGAGCATCGTTTGCTCTTGGTGCTCTGCCTCTGCCTCGGCCTCTGCCCCTTGGGGCTTCACTCCCGCCACTACTGCTACGGGTGACTCTTCGAGGCGGCATGTTCTAATCATAAAAGAGCTAACATATAGACTTTAGTCACCATAAGATACAAAAGTATTCCACTTATCAAATTCCAATGTTCATGTTCCGGTCAGCCAAGACCACCATGCAGCCCTTTTCAAGCATATTCTCGGTATACGGTGATGTTTATATATAGGGTTCCCCGCAGCGTTCCCACCACACCCACGATGTACCGAGAATGATGCCCGATCCGGTTACATGACATCCGACTTTCCTTCACATCATATCCATAATAATCCATCAAGTCCATGAATTTCATGTCAATATCATGCTTATTGTCATCACACCTCACAACAGTTGTAAGTCCATGTATACAATCACGTTTAGTCTAGCGGAGGTTGTCTATTTCCTCATTATCGAGGTTTCAGACATATTCCTCCTCAGAGTTAATCTCAATGTCCAAGGTCAAGCGCAATAGCATGATCTGTGAAGATCTCTTCGGGTCTAATACCCGGATCTGATAAACTTACTCGGCGCGCAGAGGGAACGGAAGATTCAATAGAAGCATCCCCATAAAAGAGTGAGCACAAGGGCTCTCTCATAGGGTAGAAAGATCACATAACAAATAGATGAACAAATCAAGCAGCGAGGAACACATACACGAGATATAATATGCATACAGAGTCCTAGCATGCAAATCTACATGAAGGTTCCTAGGTTATAGTCTAGGTCAAGCGTATTGCCTAATTCTCTATAACCAATGGCTCTGATACCAATCTGTCACACCCCCGCTAAAAGCGGAAACACGGGGATGTAACGAGACCGGGATCGTCATAACACATGGTAAGCGATAGAGAGCAATATAAATAAATGATGACATGCGTGTCATGACGACACCCAACAACAAGGGGACTTGTGTCGTGTTTAGTCAATGTTCACGACATATAGCCATAAGCAACATGATAATGATAACACATATACACATATGATGAAAATGTAAATGTTAATTCCCACAATCCGGAAACAAGTTTTAAAAGTTGATAATTGTTTACAAGTGTTAACATTGTTCAAAAAGATTGTTTAACAAAACATGTTAAGTCCCAAAATGCATCCTAGGGTCTCCACTAAGGCAGCACACCTAGATTCCTGGACTTGCATGATCACCTGAAAAGATATGCTTAAAACGGTCAACATAATTGTTGGTGAGCTCGCAGGTTTATGTAATAAAATGTAAGTGATGCTGTAATAAATAAGCGAGTCGGAATACCGTGAATACCGTTATACACAAGTAAATATCACATGACATGAGCTTTGTAACCAAACCTAGCGACGTACACAAAGAAATTGTCGGCATATATTCACCCAAGGGCCCGTTCCTGGCCACTGATGGTACCAACTAGTATACCATCGAACGAGGGTGGGGGTGTCAACCCAGTAGTACTACCAATACCTAACCGTCGGTTCCCACACTGGAATTAAATAGTTGCAAAGATAGAACCACACAGCAGACCCAAGCATGTATCAAATAGTACTTGCAACACAGTATCACGTTGATTCCTTGTATGTAAAATGTATGTAAGTTGTACAACATAAAAATTGTGTAAGCATACTTTTCCCCCAATTTGTAAATGATTGAAATATTGTATAAGCGTAAAAAGGGGCCACGAAACTCACTTGATAGGTGGTAAGTATGTATGAGCGATGTATCCCAAATGTTGAATGTAAATAAACAGTCAAACACCTATTGACAGTTATTGTATAGCATTAATGATATGATATATAAGTATAAGCGCGCAATAATGATGGGTCGGTTCGGGTCGTATCGGATGGGTCGCGTACAACACACACAGACTAACACACGTACTAGATCTTATGTAGATCCAAGTACAAGACATTGTCGCCATTAAAGATGATGTTTTAAGTAAAAGTATCGTTGTTTATTGAAGAAACATTGAATAAGTGTCAATAGTTATAAGTCAATTTGGTCGTTGTAAAGCGTTAGTTCAATTTGCTCAAAATAGTTTCTGTGCCCTTACTCACGTTGACTTTAATCTTTGTGGCCAAACAATGGCATTATTGTGTTAGTGTTACCTCGACACCACACGACATACTCACGCCACGCACAAGGGGTCAAACACAACAATTTCAGTCGCATAACAAGGTCAGACGCACGACTCAACCTCCATTCGTGCGAATCAACCCTCAATCGTGCGAATCAGCTTCATTCGTACGATTGAGCCTTCATTCGTATCATTGGCCTTCAGTCGTACCACACAACACCCAATCGCACGACTCAACTTCCATACGCACGAATCAACCTTCAATCGTGCGAATTAGCTACTTTCGTACGATTGAACCTTCATTCGTGCGATTGGACTCCAGTTGTGCGAATCACATTCACTCGCTCACATTCAGTCGGTCACCTGACTCAATCGCACACAATCACTCAATCGCATGACTCAATCGCATACACTCATTCGCACGCATGACTCAATCGCATACAGACACTCAGTCGCACAACTCAGTCGCACGACATGCCTAGTCGCACAACTCAGTCGCGCGATTAGCTTAGACACATGATCAGTCGCACGACCCACTCAGTCGCACGGCTCAATCGCATGGATGACCCAGTCGCCTGATCTGCAGAATCGCGACTGTGGTCGGGATGAGCAGCCCCCGAGCCGCTCTAAACATGGGTTTTACACCACAAGGATCTCCAGAAACACTCAACAAACATACACAAGCATAAAACTCAAGCAAAGAGACCTCACACGCACCCATACGACCTTGTATGTTCGGGTTGAACCCGAACACCCGAAACCCTAGTTTGGACAGCCGTGAAAAGGCTAGAAAACGGACAACCAAAGACAACTACCTGCTAGAGAGGGGTAGTCTAAGTTGTAGACGGTGACAAGACGAAGAAAACAAGACCTCTCGGGTTGGATTTGGTGCAAAATGGTGATTTTGTGTGTGAAGAAGATGAAGATGAAGAAGATGGTGAAATGGGTTGTCTAGGGCTGATAAGGGGGTATTTATACCCGGCCCAAGTTTGCAAAATTACAAGTTTAGTCCCTGCACTTAACCCCCGAGCTTTGCCAAATTTTGTTCGGTCGAAAAACGCCTTTGTTAGGTATTTTATATTAATTGTAAAAGTTCATTTAATGTTATTATGACTTAAGAAATGGTTATATTAAAACATTTATTATATTTATAAAATGATATATTTAACGTTTTCAAAAATGAAAGTTTTAAGGGCCTTTTTGAGGTCATCACATGGTTATAACGAATGCACACACAACGATAATATTGCACACATGATATCCACATAAAGAGTCAAATAAAGATGAGGTATGACCGAACATAGAATAGGTGACGGACAAACACGTTAATTGGCGGTTCTTAAAGTGACGGATGTCACAACTGGTACAAACGTGGGTGGTGGGATGTGGTCTAGTAATAGTGCGGAGGTGGGATATCTTGTGA
Source organism: Flaveria ramosissima (assembly GCA_025215565.1). Classification (NCBI taxonomy): domain Eukaryota; kingdom Viridiplantae; phylum Streptophyta; class Magnoliopsida; order Asterales; family Asteraceae; genus Flaveria; species Flaveria ramosissima. Next base: position 21,026,458 of record CM046030.1, read on the forward strand.
GTCATTCATATAAATGGTCTTTCCTTCATTATGGTTTCCTACTATCGAATGAGCAAACAAGGTAAATTCCGATGTGAAAAGTTATAAATATAACCAAAATCAAAAATTAAAACTAAAAATTATACAAAATATAAAGAATGTACGTAAATGATGGAACTTTTTCTAGGGTCATAGCTTTAGGGGGCGAGTCTATTTGTTAGTTTTCTTAGGTCCCTTATGTGCGGTTAAAGCCTAGGTATCTTATTGTAAGAACCTAATTCGCTGAAACTATTGGCTATGATACCAAACTGTCACACCCCATGATTAGGATTGGATGTGACTAACTGATATCATCATAATGCAGCTAACCAGTTAACATTTTTTAAATGATTCTAGTACAATGAGCCATTTCTAACATGGTATCCATGCCAATACAAATACTACATAAATATTGTCTAAATCTTAGTACTTGAATTTAGATAAATAGTATCCATTGTTAACAAATAGATACAGTGGTGGCTAACTCCGAGAATTCAACTAGGTTAACAAATAGTACTATCCACAAACGTGGCTCCCCATGGATTTAATGATTGTGCTAATGTTGAGGGACATGAGCAGTAACTATTGCACCATACAATGATTCTCAAGAGTGTGTATTTCATCCCAAAATAAATTAAGTAAAAAAGGGGTTATGAGACTCACCTTACCTTGCTCTTGAGGTAAGTGTTCGGGATCTAGTATGCTACCAAGTGACAAGGTTCCTAGGTTCCTCTCATATGTATTACCTTCATTTTAATCAGTCATCTAAGCTCATACCTTAAGTTAAGTTTTATCTTACGCGATTTGGTGATTTACATTTTGTATTTGTAATTTGGTTCAAGTCTTGGAGTTTTGAAGTCTTGATGTGGTCTTTAATTAAATTTGGGTTATTATATCCTGAATTCAAACTGTAATAGTGCTTATAAGCATAATTTGCGTGCAAAACAGTAAGGCTTCACTAGTTGGAAAATTTAGTCCCTCAACTTTGCTATATTTATATTTTTAACCCTAATGTTTGATATTTTGCATTTTAATTATTGTGATGGCTTTAATTTTCTTAAGTAAGCCTATCTCAGGAATATATTTATATTATTGTTACTTTTCCATTTTTTAATGGTTTTAAAGACATATTTTGAAAATTTTGTTTTATGTCGGTCATAATCGGATTTTCTTGATTAAAGTGGTTATGTGGTCAAATGGATATCTAAATTTCAATGATAATTTATTTCAAGTGTTAAATAGCCTCTAGAATAGTAAGGTTATGATCATAGGGACAGTGAGTTGGTTATTATGTCTCTAAATGCGTATTGGGTCACGTTTCGGGTGCGTTATATAACTTCTTTTTAAGCTTATTGGTTTCATTAAATTTTTAGGTGTTCTTTAATTTTTTAAGTCATAATTCAAAGGAAAATATTAACTTTTTTAGTTTAAATATTTTTATACATTTTTATTATTTTTCTTTCTAGTGAATCGTTAACAAACTTATACTAGCGGTAAAATTTGTATAAATTCTAGAATATTCTATAAATGCTAATGTTTGGTTTTTAACTTATTTTTATCGTTACTAGGCCATTTGCTACTGGAGCTTCATTTCTTAAGATGTTCTTCTTGGTTTTAGTATTTTAACGCTTGGTGTTCGGTTTTTAACAGGTTTCTGGGTTTGGGTTTACTTGAGTCATACTTAGTCATAGATTACCTTAATATATTTAGAAAAAGTTTTAGGTTCTATAGTTTTTATGTTTTTGGCTTAAGAACTCATTTTATGAATTTCAACCATTTTAGCCTTAATAAAATTTATATTTTTGTTTACTAAGCAAATAAACTCTAAAAAATATGAAACTTAATTTCTAAGAATTTCTTATCATTATAATAATACTAGAATTTTTTACATTTGGATTTTATGTATGTTTGGTAATTTCGTTATATTAAGTGGTTAGTTCCATTATATGCCCGTGAAGTCTCGGTTATGGGTTACTAAGCATTTTAGTCTTAATTTTCCTGTCTGAAATACTATTATAACATAAATAACTTTCAAATATCCCCATAATTTCAGTAACTTAGGTCCCCAACCTATTTTTTTTATTTTTATCAAAATCACATACTTTTTAGTTTTTGTATTATTTATAAAGTGTCAAATACACAAACTTAAATCATGAATTTCATGTCGTAACGGGTTACCTTGGAGTGAGAGGGTTAAGAAAAGTGTATGGGCTGTTGAATATTCTTGAAATGATGGGATTAGGCTATATCAAAAATAGCGGATTGGTTCTTGTTATAAGATGAATGAACGAAAAGGTGTAAGCTAGAATTAATGTAGGTGTGTGTATGTGTGATTACCTTAAATTGTGGAAGATATTGTTGCGTGTCTTGGATCGATATTGAAGGGCTTTCAAGTGCTGGAATTATGTGTTCTTGAGGGTTCTTGAATGCTAGAATGATAATACATGAGATTGTTTCAAGGTGAGGTGGTATGGAGAGTTAGATAGATTGAGAGAGAGTGTAGTAGTAGTGAAAATGGAAGGTGTGGTGGTGTGGTAGTGGTATTCAGCCGAGAGAGAGAGAGAGAGAGAGAGAGAGAAGCGAGGAGGAGAGGAGGAGACGAGAGGAGCGAGAGAGCGAGAGAGAGAGAGAGGAGAGAGAGAGAGAGAGAGATAAGAGAAGAGAGAGGAGAGAGAGAGGGAGAGAGATGGATGCAAGAGAGATGAGGATGAGACGAGAGAGAGAGGGTGAGAGAGAGAGAGGGAGAACAGTTTGAGAGGAGATGAGGGAGAGAGAGAGAGAGAGAGTGAGGAGGAGAGAGAGCGATTCGATGAGAGAGAAGAGTAGAGAGAGAGGAGATGAGATAGAGAGAGAGAAAGAGAAAGAGAGATAGGAGAGGAGTGAGATCACCTTAGAGAGAGGAGAGAAGAAGAGAAGAGAGGGAAAATCTAGGAGGCATAAGAGGAACATAGTGGGAATTTGACAAAATGATAGGGTAGAGATAGTATAGACTTGGTGGAGGGAGGGAGGGGGGGGGAGGATTGAATATATAAATTTATAAACTAGGGGAGGGGGAGAAAAGAAATCAAGGGGGGGGAGGCGAAGTGGGTAGAGAGAGAGAGAGAGGAGATAGAGAGAGAGAGGATAGAGAGAGATAGAGAGAGAGAGAGAGAGAGAGAGAGAGAGGGTTCTCTGGGGGGTGGGGGGGGGGGGGGGGGGGGGGGGGGTCTATAGAGAGAGAGATAGGGGGAGAGAGAGATAGAGTCTAGAGAGAGGAGAGAGAGAGAGAGAGAGAGAGAGAGAGAGAGAGAGGAGAGAGGAGAGAGAGAGAGGGAGAGAGAGAGAGAGAGGAGATCAGAGAGGGAGAGAGAGAGAGAGACAGAGAGAGAGGACAGAGAGAGAGAAGAGAAGAGAGAGAGAAGAGAGAGATAGATCGAGAGAGAGAGAGGAGAGGGAGAGAGAGAGAGAGATGAGATCTGAAGATAGAGAGGATAGACAGAGGAGAGAGAGAGAGAGAGACCAGAGAGAGAGATAGAGAGGAGGAGATAGAGAGAGGAGAGAGGAGAGAGGGAGAGAGAGAGAGAGAGAGACAGAGGAAGAGATCTATACATCTCTCTTCGGAGACAGAGATATATCTCTCTAGAGAGATCTAGAGAGATATCTCTAGATATAGGAGAGAGGGAGAGAGATATAGTATATCTAGATACAGTATTAGATAGATAGAGATCTCATCTCTCCCTATACATATATCTCTCTATATACAGATATATATATAGATCTATATAGATCTATATATCTAGATACTAGAATACTGATACAATATATATATATATATATAGTATAGATATCTATATATATATACAGATATATTATATATATACAATATTATATCTATATATATATATATAGATATATATATATATATATATATATATATATATATATATATATATAATACACACACACATTTGCGGGTGTGTGTGTGTGTGTCGAGTGTGTGTATGTAATGTGTATGGGTGTTGCAATATTATTTTTTAGATATGTTGGTGTGATGTGTCATTTTGTAAAACATGTGTTCATGATTATATTAGTACGTTCGGATGTACATACATGCATATATATTTAAGTGGGTGTCTCCAGATGCATATATGTGGTATTTATGTATGCCATGAGTATGTATATATGTCATTTACCTAATGTGTGTGTATGTGTACATACATGTATATATATTTAAGTGGGTGTCTACAGATGCATGTGTGGTATGTATGTATACCATGAGTATGTATGAATGTCATTTACCTAAAAACTAGTATTAAGCCCAACCGTGTTGCGGTAGGGACGTAAAACCATGCAAAGTAACATAATAAATAAATAAAAGTCGAATAGAAAGTAGACGTAAAAACACAAATTATTAAACAGAATAATTAAGTGGATCTAATACTCGTACGTTACTACGGGGTCGTGAAAGAGAAAAAAGGCATAGCAATGATGAACAACACATGTTACGGTGTGTTAACTCTTAAAATTTAGACCGAAGTGTAACACGAAAAAATTATAAAATGTGAAATGTATGAGGGGAAAAAGTTGAGAGTGACAAAATTTAAGGGTAAGATTGTAAGAGATGTAAAAATATGTACAATCATTAAAGTTAATGGTACAACAATCAATGCATATTAAAGTTGATAATTAGTATATATTAAATGTTAGAGATGCAAATAGTTAAAATAAAATTTTAGTTATGCAAAACGAGACTTTGAAACTCTAGGGATGCAAGTAATTAAAATTAATAGCTATAACGATGCAAAAGATAATTTACTTGAAATTTTATATAACTGAAATTTGTAAGTGTTTAGTTTTATCAATACTTTTTTTTTAGTTAATACATAGTTATTTTTATCAACAATTATCAACAACTTTGTGACGCTAGTTTTTATGATTTTACACCTCTGTTACAAGGTGAGTTTTCTAACACTAGTTTACTCATAAATATGACAGGCTTCATTGTGGTACACGTCCCATCAAAGATTAAATAAAATATCTATGTGATACTCATCACATAACAGTCTTCATTTGCAGACATTTAATCTGTCGCCTTCATCAAACCGACAAAGCCCACAGTTTTCAACTCCCATTTCAAGTCCCCATCACCATCACCACTTCTTCACCATCAATCCAATATTCCGATCAAACATCCACCTCTTCACCACCTTACAATTAACATGTCAACCACCACTCAACACCACCAGCACCACCATGATGCCACCGTCAACCACCATCAACTACCCAAACGCCACCCAAAACTCCTACCCATATTCCTCAAATTCACCATCATGTTCATCGTGTTCTCCATCTTTCTCATCTTCCTCACCCTTGCAGCCATCCTTCTCGTCAACCTCCTGCTCGCCGGCTCCGTCGTCAACCGCCGCCGTCGCCGCCACCCCACCACCGCCTTACACCACCAGCTACCCTCCTTCCAATACCCCACCACCACCACTTCCGACGACTGTTGTTCGATTTGTTTAGAAAGTTTCAAAGAACAAGATTTATGTCGTGTGCTTCCGGTGTGTGGTCATTTCTTTCACGCACACTGTGTAGACTCATGGCTATCTGAAGCACTTACTTGTCCGGTTTGCCGGACGCCGGTCCGGCCGGGTGTGGACCGGCCGGCTGATTTGGTTGTTGATGATGATGAGAGTAAATTCATGTGGGCTATTGGTGTGGGTAGGCAGATGGTGGTGAACTGTTAGATTTGTAGTGGTAAAGTGTGATCTTAGTGAATGTTTTATGTTGTAATTATGTGTTATTTTTTTTTTTGTTTAAAGATTATAGCTTTTTAGTTATATCTTGAGTTGGATTTAATTATACGTAGTTTGGATATAATGATTTCTGAAATAATTAACTAGAAATAGACGTTTAATTCACATAGTGACAACTTGTATTAAGTTGACTGGCAATAATGCAAAATTTTTAGTTAAAGTTAAAAACGTAAATATATCAAAGGAGTGGGTATAATGAGGTTATTCAGTATTTGCGACCTTAATAGCAACACTTGATGTTTTTTTAAGTATAAAGTGTTGCAAACAAGTATCTGGTAATCCGTATTAGTCAATGCAGACAAACCATACTAATGCGGACAAAGCATTGTTCATCCATACCTCCATGCGGAAGAACCAAGTCTGTTAATGTGGATACAACTTGTTCATATGCGGACAAAGCATTGTTCATCCATACCTCAATGCAGAAGAAGTAAGTCTGTGAATGTGGATACAACTTGTTCATTTGCATCAGCCAATGGCCTATGTAAGTGAAGACTATCAATGGTGGAACAATTTTTGTGTAGTTTATGACTTGTTTATATATGACCTAATAAAATATGTTAGCGTAGTATAGTAAATGTATAGCCAATATGTTATGTCTGTAAATATAATGTTAAGATTTACACTATGTGACCCTTGCAACCTTAAATTTCCCAATTTGTGTATTTAATCTTCATGAGACAATTGTTTCTAGAGTTGTGCTAATTTCATCTCATAAATTTGAAACTCATAGCATGCCGCATTATACTATTGCTCTGGAATCATGGTGTGGTTTGGGCCATGGTTCTTATTTTATCGGAGTGATGTAATGGAGTTGAACTTGGGTGAAGGTGTAGGACATAGTCTAGGTTACTGGCTGATAAACTGGTGCTAATGAGGATGTTCGGGAAACGTAAGTAACGATTTAGTTAAAGTAGGGAGTAGTAAGGAGTAGTTTGAGTTATCCATTGAAATAATGGAAATGAGGTTAGAGAACCCCTTGAAATGGTGGGAGGTTCTGTTTATGTAGTTATTGGGGTAGGGGAAGGCAGTTAAATGATTCAACAAGAAACACATATCAACTTTGTTTTGTTTAGAAAGTCACATTATCTCCATTATCACCATCTTGAACTTCCACTTCCACCTTAGTTATTAACACAGGTTTGCTCACTAGATTCTGGGAAGTGTTAGGCATAGGAACCGCAAGGACCAAGTTCTTTAAATAGATGTCGATGGACCCACGGATGGTGACAATGTAAACACTTTCTTCAACTTTCACGGTAGTTATCAATGCAAGATGGCTCATCAGATTTTGCAAATTGTCTGCCATATGAACCTTAGGGAGTGAGATCTTCAAATAGATGTTGATGGTCCTACCGATGGTGCCAATGTAAACATCATGATTAACTTCCATAGTAGTTATCAGCACAGGTTTGGTCATCGAAATATGGGAATTGCCAGCCGTCAGAATCTCATTGACTGAGATCTACAAATATATGTTGATGGTCCCACGAATGATGCCAATGTAAATACAAATGTCAAGTAAGGTGAATTGACCTTCTAGAGCTCTGATTCACTAAATTAAATCCCTGAGTTCCTTTCACACCTCTTATCAACACACAATAAAGTACAAGGATTAATGTGTCACTAGAAGGGAAGTCTTCACGTAACCAAGAGAAAGAGATAGAGGAATTTATACGTAGGACTCTCTTTCCCCTTTACTTGCTATTTTATAATATTTCATAAAGCATGGATGATGATCATCTATGGTGATTGAAAGCGTCCTCAAAAGTTTGTTACGTAAGTGGGCCCTCGGACTCATGCAATGTAGGTGTTATTCTTCAACGGCTCAAACTAATGATAATTATAATACTTTTTAGATAGTTGACACATGTGCAGGTTTACTATGGACATATGACCTTGCCTTTTAAATTATACTTTTTTTAGTTATTTTTCTAGTTGGATCTAATTTTAATACGTAATTATGGTGTAATAGTATAAAGATTTAGGCAATTTGAACCGTATTGGGCCAGTTTTTACAAGTTAACTTAAAAACTTTTAGGTTCGAAAAATCAGGAGCAATGATTTTGGATCTAATATTTATATATAATTATGCTTTAGAATACTTGTACAATGTTCTCTTAAAGTTATGTGTTTTCTTTTCAAGTCTTTATTATATTCTAATGATTTTGGAAAAATTAACTAGCAACAAACATTACAAACTCTTTAAACCACTAAAACGAAGTAGATGGCCTAAGTTGACGTAGCGGCATTTGGATTTTATTCTCATCAAATTGATGGCAATAAAGCAAGGTTTAAAGTGGGAGATAAAAAATGTAATTATACCAAAGGTATAGGTATAATGAGATTATTCATTATTCACAACCCTAAAGTCTTTCTACTTAAAGAAATATGACAACCTCTCTCTTTTTTTGCAAATCACTTCCACAAGAAGAAGGAGCGAAAGCGAGACCCTCATCCAGAGATCGAAAAAATGTTTATAACGAGAGAATGATTAAGAGGATGTAAAGTATGATTTATATATCGTATTTCACATCCAAAAGTATGGATCTTTGCATAATATAATGCATAGATGTTATTAAAAAATGAAAATATCAATAAAGTTTGCATCTTGTTATGTTTCTGATATATCTCATGAGAAGAACCTTCTTTTAATGAAGTTTTTCATAGTCCATCGAATGTAAGCTTTATGTCCACACTTTCTTAGGTTATCTCATCGTTTTTGAGGTGATATGCATCCATCACAACTTTGTGTAAGACACCGTTTCCAAGAAGTCATACAGTTCTTGATGTATGCTGTATTCAAGGTTCATGTGCATGATGTATATATATGCATGCACATTGGTGGATAGTAAAACATCGTTCCCAAGAAGTCTCATTGTTGGCCAATTATAGCATAAAATGTTCCATAATAAAACATTATGCATGACTGGTATAGGAGGGAAATGCAACAGTTTCACAAGGTTGGGGAGACATGAACACTTAAGAGATCAAATAGGGAACTGACTAAAATTGAAACAATGAACATGAGTAAAGTACACAAGCAGAACACAAGTAATTGGTCTTCAAGAATGATGTATACTACTCTAAAGTGTTTTACAATTGTTTCAAGGCTTAGTTCTAAGGACTGGGACCTAAGATACTTTATAATACATCATACAACCGACCATACTTTGACGGACAACTGGAACACTAATCTAGACAACAAGATCAACTTAAAGTCAAAAGGCAGATTGCCTTTTGACTAGTGACTATGACATGTCATAGCTTACATCTTTATCTATTTCAAAAAGAATAAAAGTACAAAGTAGAATGTTATAGACTTTAAGAACTTAATCTATAGTGGACAAAAGTATGGACATATCACCAACTTGTATAAGTTGATGAGTTTTCAGAGATGGCAGCGAAAAGTACTTCAGCTTTTGTTATAATCATGTTAGAGAAAGCATGTATTCTCTGTCTTTAGAAGAAATTAGTCTCTTGGCTTCGGAAGTCTTTGTCTTGAAGGTTCGAAAGACTTTATCTTTGGCTTCGGAAGAAATGCTTTTCTGGCTTCGGAAGATTTGACACTTAGTGAATTTTTTTGTGTTGTATCTAATCTTTCAAAGTAACTTCCTTTGTATTTCAATATGCATGTTGAGAGAACTTTGGTTGCATCAGCCTCTAAGTATAACTCTTACAAACTTCCCCTAGGCTGATGCTACCAAAACTAGAGGATGACTTTGAGTCCTGATCTGCATCTGTTCACAATCCTTATCAAAATCAGGACCATTCCCTTCTTCATCAGTTGGTCAAGATTCCTCAGACTATCAAAGTATCTCCTCATGTCAAAGAGATCATGTAGATGAAGGTAAAGCATGTTTTGCCTAAAATATACATCTTCACCCCTTGATCTCTTTGTGACATACCATCTTTCTAGTATTGCAGAAAAAACCCAAGACAAGATGGGTCTCTCAGCAACAAGAGGCTCTAATTGAAGTGGAGTTGTTTTAACAACCTCTTCTTGTTAACTATTAGAATGTTTTGATCCATCTTGAGGTGTAGAGGTGGATGCATTGGACTTCTTCTTGTCCCTTCTAATGGCTATTCTCTTCCTCATTCTGTATTTTAACTGAGAAGGTTGGTCTTGAGTACCAGATGTTCCTTCTTTATCCTTCTCAGTTGGGTCATTTTCCTTCACATGTTTAGAAGGCAAAGGATTGATGCCCTGCTGTGGGTCAGAAGATGAAGCTTACTAAGATGCAACACTAGGTCAAGGTTGAGTTGTCTCTTGTTGTTCAATGTTAACCTCAGCTTTATGTATAGCCGGACTTGGTAGAGAATGCAAGTCAACCAGCTCACCTTTCTTAATCTTCTGCTTGATCACTCTAATATGCTCATCCATAGTGGATAGAAATTGGGACCAAGTCTCCTTCAAGAGAACCCATATAGCTTTAAGAAGCTCGCCATCTTCTATTTGTCAAATCTGTTAGCAGACTTCTTATTATTCGCTCAGATGGGGGCTCTAGACTTAGGAACCTCTTTTCTCATCTTCCTCTTATCAACTTTCTTTTCTTTTAACACTTGTTGCTTTAGCTGCTTGAGGTACTCAAATTCAATGTACTCATAGGATAAGGGAAGCCGATCATGTGCATGATAGAGACATGTGACACTCAGATAGGTGATCATGTTTTGTCTATCTTGTTCCCTACCTACCTGAGTTTCCTATTCAAATGCTACAACCTCTACTTTAGGACTTTCATGAACTGGAGAGAGGACGATAGCTTTGTAAAGTCTTTTTCTTTTTCTTTCTTCCTTAATCTTGAGGAGCAAATCTATAGCCTTGTCCTCATTCCTCTCTTTTGACACTTCAGTGTCAGCCAGTTCATTCAACTCCTCCAAGGGAGGAGAGATGATATCATTTACAATATCATCTGATACCAATTGTGGAAATATCCGATTCTGATATGGTGGATCGCAAATTGCAATTGTATTGTTGCCGTTTATCAGATCTGTGATGCGGAATCTTACAGACCCGTTGATGATTTCAAATGAAGATTTATACAAGTTTTTCAGTGTATGATGATGAACGAATGATTAACAATTCAAGAACACATATTTATAAAATTTCATTTATTCATATGTATGATGGATGCTAGGGGATTACAAAGGGAGTTTGTAAGAAAATTCTCTCTCACACACACTAAACCTAATTATTTTTCTCTTTAGCCTCTATGATTTTTTTTATTGTTCAAGAGGTTCAAGTTTATAATAACTACACACAGTGAACTTATACTCTTTACATAAATAAATAAAAATTACATTTAAGCCATAATGATTACACAAATATTCTTATAAGTCTGATAAATTTTCTGTTGCTGATGTGTGAGGTGCTGACATCATTCGGGATGACCGCTGATGTTGACGGTTGACTTTGACAACGATTGACCAAGTTTGACTTTGGTCAGTTTTCTTTGTTTGATCATATTTTTAGCACAGCTTCACCGTAGTGGTTTTGTTAATCTTCATGAGATTTTGCACTTAGGTTTTGGTAAGTATCATCTTCAAATAGTCCAACAATATTCCCCCTAAGATGATGCTGCCAAACCCTCATGATTATCCAAACATTGGATGTTTGTTGATGTGTAGTCTTGGAGTGTAAGTAAGTTAATGTTGTGTTTGATGATTTATTTCCCCAAGAATCTTTTCATATCTCTTATTTTAACAATCAAACAATGATCATGGTATGGAAACCCATGATCAATGTTATGATATCAGTGTGTGTATGATTGCTAGTGACATGAATGCTTGAATGATAATAACCGCTTGTTTGTATTGACTGTTCAAAAGCATACAAAAGATTAGGGTAGAATGCTATTTATAGCCTATACAAAAAGCTATTTACAATTACTAAACTACCCTTATGTAAACAAAAATTACATAAATAATCGTAAGTCTATAAGCTGTCCACTGTGGATATTAAACTATCCGCTATAGGGTTTAATCGTCTGCTATGGATGTTGGATAAGCTATCTGATGTGTCTTGCATGATGTCCGTTGTGAACACTTGTTGTATGTTTTTCTTGTTAGTTGTCCGCTGTGGAGTGTTCATTAGTTGTGGACTTAGTTCATCCGCTATGTCAATTGTTCATCTGTTGTAGACACTTGAAAGTTTTTATTCATCCGCTGTTGGCAAGTCTTCATCCGCTGTAGACACTTAGCAAAATTTTCTTTTATCTACAAACCTCAAAAAGTAATTTAAGCTACATTAGTGACTATTTGATTTTTAACGATACTAATGTGTTTGTTAATGATCATTTAAATGTTAGAACACATTATGTCTGATTATGGCAAGCATTTTCCTTTTAATGCACTTGTTGAGTCCAACAATATTCCCCATAAGGATGATGTTGCCATCTCTTTAGTGTTTGCTTGTTAATGTTTTGTTTGTTAGAAATAGTAGCCAACCCTTTCTAGAATCTTAGTGTTAATCTGGGATGATGATTCCTTAATTGTTTTCTTTTTTACTACCAATTGTTGTTCTCTCCTTAATTTGGCCAAATGAATCTTATCCTCTCTGTATGCTTATTGTTTCATCTCATGATGATGTTTATTCATGTAAGCTCTCAAGATGTGATAGAAGTCTGCTCCCCTAGGATTGTTTGTATGATTGACCGTTCTTAATTGCATAAGGTCAAGTCTGTCTTCATAGCTCAAGGATCCCACTTGGGATATGAATGTTAAGTATTTGACAAGTCTAGATACTCTCTTTATTACAACTGCATCCCAGACTTCATCATATTTCCATGCCACTGTCTTCCTTTTATCTGCTGAGGTTGTGAGGGTAACTTTTTCATATAATTGAACAAAAATTTTTTTCTCATTGATCATCTCCCTCACCTTATTTCCTTCTAGGCATAGCCTATGTGGCATGAACTATCTATGCTGTTTAATGGCATGAAGCTCAGGTGGAGCTTGATGATAAGTTGATAAAGAAGTGCAGGTTGTGGTCTGAAGATCTGTGGCTTAAGAGCATTTGCTAGCATGTTCTTGTATATCTCTCTAGCCATTTCTTTCATTTGGGAGATAGATCTTCTTGCATATTACTTGTATAGTATTCTAGTGTGACTCAACCATCTTTTAACCTAGGAGTAAGTCATTTTCTTTATATGAGGATCTCTGGGTAAATTAATTTGAAGCTCTTGTTGATCTTTGATTTCTTTGTACCTTCTGTATGTTTGCTCAGTTTCATTTTTCATCTCTTCTTAAAAATCCTTGAGCAAGTCTTCAATCTCAGTAAGATTAAGATTTATGAATGATTCATAAGGAAGTCCATTTGCTTTCAACTCAATACCCATTAGTGTTTGAGGGTCATCTGAATATAGATCTTGTATGTTTTGTTATTCATCATCATCATCATCCCTTTCTTCATATTCTTCATCTGAATCACTTAGAATAATGATGGGTTGTTTTTGCTGGTCATGTGTCTGTTCTATTTCACCCTCTTCTAACACTTTTTTCTCAAATGTTTTCAATTTTTGTTCATCCTCATCCACTGGTTTAGCTTTTAACTTACAACAGCTTTAGTGGTGGAGATTCAGGTTCATCAACCTCTTAAACCTTTTGTTTACCTTTGCTTAATGAGGCTAAGTAAAGCCTTCTCTTTTTTCATTCATATGTTCTTAGTTGAGGTTTTTATGATGATAAAGCCTGATCTTTGGATGTTTTGGATGGTTTCTATCACTGATTCAACAAATTGCTTGATTAGTTCCTTTTGTTTTTCTGTTAAGAGGCTGGCAGGCATGATTATTGATTGAGTTGATTGACTCTCAAGAGTATGAAAGTGTTGTTTGAGAATATAGGAATAATGAATACTTTTTGTAAGGATTCCTATAAGTATGATGCAGCCAAAACATCCAAAGTTTCTCTGTATGCATGCACTGAAGTACAAAAGTAGAAATGCTTCGGAAGTTTTACACCATGCACTAGAAAATATTCTAAGTGTAAAATATTCCGAAGCCAAAACCAACATCTTCCGAAGACAAAAGTGAAGTCTTCTAAAGCTTCAAAGACAAAGTCTTCCAAAGCCAAAGAGTGAAGACAGATTTCTTCTGAAGACTTTTAGATACATGTTTTTATCTGATGTACTTTACCATAAAGCTAGACCACCTTTCCGCTGCAACTCTGATCAGTCACCAACTTACCTTAGTTGGTGAAAAGGTCCATGCTTTTGGTAACTGTACATTGAAGTCTTGAGTCTGAGCTTTCTACTTTATGTACTTTTATCCTTTTTGTAATATATTAGGATGTGAACTATGGCATGTCATAGTCACTAGTCAAAAGACAATATGCCTTTTGACTCTACAATTGATTTTGTTGTCTAGTCTTATGTATCCAGCTGGCCTCAAAGTATGGCCGGCTGTAGGATGTAGTATAAAGTATCTCAAGTAATTGTAACTTTCTATCTATGCTTTGTAATACTTGTAAAAGAACTTGAGAGGGATATATAGCATTCTTAAAAACCAAATACTTGTGTTGTTTGCAATCTTGTTTTGTCTCATACTTTACTTGTGTTCTTAGCATCTTTCATATAAGTTACCAGTTCCCTATTTGATCTATTAAATGTTCTAAAGAACTCTCCTCATTGTGTTGTTGTGTTGTAAGTGACCACCCTTAAACGTTCCTGCATTTGGTATCAAAGCATTCCAGACCCTTGATTATATGATCTCACCATCTTAAGATTCCTCACATACACAAAATACGTAACAACTAAAATGGCAACTATTACCAAAGCTAATATGGAAACTGAAACTATGACAAAGTCTCCACTGATCACTCCTGAAGACTTTGATACTTGATGTCAAAGAATGGAAGGCTTTATCAAGTCTCAAGACTCTAGGTTGTGAGACTCTGTTGTTCAAGGACTTTACATACCAAGCACCTCTTTAGCTGCTGGTGGTGGTACGATTCCAAAGGCTATGGCTGACTATTCTGATGAAGACAGAAAAACAATAGAGATTGATCAGAAAGCCATGATAGCCCTTCAAACTACTCTTCCAAACTCCATCTACAGAGGCTTCAAGAAGTGCAAAACTTCCAAGCAACTATGGGAAGCACTGAAACTCATGTATGAGGGGTCCAATGAAGCTAAGGAGAACAAGAAGGACCTCCTGAAGCAGCAGTTTGAAAACATCACCTTCAAAGCAGGTGAAACCATGACTCAACAATACTTCAGGTATGTTGAAATTGTTGATACTCTAATGGATGTTGGAGTAACTCTTGAGAACAGGGACATTGTGAGGAAGTTCATGTCCTATCTTCATAGACAATGGACACATTACTGTGTTGTTATCAAGAGGACTGAGAACCTTAAGACTCTTACTCTTACAGAGTTGTATGGTATTCTCAGTGAATACCAGATGGAGATGAACATGCAAAACTCATATGGTAACTCCAGCAATCAACTGAGTTCAGCCCTCCATGTGGTTGAAAGGGAAAGCATTGAACCACAATATCATCTTATATGCTACCCTGACAAGTCACAAAAGGGTCCTTTCATAACCTTCCTAGAGACTCCAAGAGAGAGCTACACTCAAGGAAGTCCATTCCAAGAGACAAGTTCTTCTCATGCTTTTGTCTCTATTGAGAAATCACAAGCAACTTTATCTTCACTTTTTAAGACCTGGACTGTATCCACCCAGATGATCTGGAGTACATGGAGATAGTTCAACAGATGGCTCTTCTCAGTCGCAGAGCCAAGAAGTTCTATAAGAGGACATGAAGAAAGTTTCCAATTGATGCAGCAAGTGGAAAGTTTGGGTTGGATAAAAGCAAAGTGAAGTGTTACAAGTGTAACCAGAAGGGACACTTTGCAAGGGAGTGTAAGGCACCAAGGACTACTGGCCAACTGCAGGACTCAGACTAAAGACGTCATAACTAAGTTGACTGAATGACAAGCTGAGCTTGTGATCAGCAAAGCCAAGGCAGAAAAATGTGTTCTTGAAGAAGAGACCTTAAAGAACATAATATCCTCATCCTTGCATGCAAAAGTTTGTTATCAAAATAAGCAGGGACTGGGATCCTGTGAGATAGCTCCTCCACACACAATCTTGTCAGTAAGATCTTCTAGGTGTAGAACTTGTGAAGATGAGCTTCCCCTCATAGACCCCTTGACTGAAGAGGATGAAGAGCAGATTGTGAAGAATGGCTCTGAGAAGAGTGAAGAAGAGCATTCTAAGAAGGGTCACCATCCCTCTAAGGAGAGTAAAGCTGTTGGGATGATCAAGTCCAAAAGAAAGAACTTGATCAGGAAGGCCAAAAGAAAGTCCAAGAAGGCTCAAGAGATCAAAGCCACCTTCAACTCTACATAGAAACAAGTTTTCATCTCTGCAGGATTTGAGGTGGTTAAGGCTGAAGACACAAACTTGAACTCCAATAACAAGAGTTCTAGTTCTTATCCAAATCATCCCATCATCAAGAAGAAGGTTGATCAGCTGTGCACCACTGTTGTACAACCTGAACCATCCAGCTCCAAAGGTAGTTCAATCCCCATAAGAATTGCCACATCTGCAAAGATGAAAATGGAGAAGGAAAGTGATCAAGTACAGCCTTGTTCACAAAAGAAGACTCCTTGAAGGAAGAAAATGGACTATGTCATGTGTGAGAGTACTTCTCATCTTGCTAAAGATTGTGTTTACTATCCAAAGAGTACTCTCCACATGACCAAGGAAGAAACTTCCAAGAGTTTGGAGAAGAGAAGATGCATGCTTCGAAGAAAAGAAAATCTTTTTTCCTTCGGAAGCTCCAAAATGAAGAAGAAGACAAGTGGAAACTTGCCTTCGGAAGAAAATTTGGTCTCGGAAGAAAGGAATACTTCCGAAGCACTAAAGCCTGCTACAGTGAAAGCAAGATATTCTGAAGGTCCAATCATCAAAACTTTAGAAGTCAACAAAACTTCTGAAGTGTTGAAGGTCAAGTCTAAGCTTCCAAAGGTGGTGTGGAAGACAAAAAAAGACCAAGTGGCTGAAAGTTCTTCATCAACATCAGCAAATGATCCTCAAAACTTGACTATAGGATCAATTACTGTTGTATTGTCTTCAACTTCTTTTGATGAGCCCAATACCAATGAGGCTTTGGTTTCCAAATGTAACTAACCATCTCTTTTGTGAAGGAATAGCTCAAGACGAACAGAAATGTATGAACATTGACAATGGTTGTTCCAGGCACATGACAGGCAATAGGTCACTACTCCAAAAGTTTGAAACAATTCCTTGAAGGAAGAAAATGGACTATGTCATGTGTGAGAGTACTTCTCATCTTGCTAAAGATTGTGTTTACTATCCAAAGAGTACTCTCCACATGACCAAGGAAGAAACTTCCAAGAGTTTGGAGAAGAAGAAGCATGCTTCGGAAGGAAAATCTTTTTTCCTTCGGAAGCTCCAAAATGAAGAAGAAGACAAGTGGAAACTTGCCTTCGGAAGAAAATTTGGTCTCGGAAGAAAGGAATACTTCCGAAGCACTAAAGCCTGCTACAGTGAAAGCAAGATATTCTGAAGGTCCAATCATCAAAACTTTAGAAGTCAACAAAACTTCTGAAGTGTTGAAGGTCAAGTCTAAGCTTCCAAGGTGGTGGTGTGGAAGACAAAAAAAGACCAAGTGGCTGAAAGTTCTTCATCAACATCAGCAAATGATCCTCAAAACTTGACTATAGGATCAATTACTGTTGTATTGTCTTCAACTTCTTTTGATGAGCCCAATACCAATGAGGCTTTGGTTTCCAAATGTAACTAACCATCTCTTTTGTGAAGGAATAGCTCAAGACGAACAGAAATGTATGAACATTGACAATGGTTGTTCCAGGCACATGACAGGCAATAGGTCACTACTCCAAAAGTTTGAAACAATTCATGGAGGACAAGTTGCTTTTGGAGGAGATGCAGGAGGTTACATTACAGGAAGGGGCAGGGTCAAAAATGGTAAGCTTAGCATTGAGAAGGTAAACTTTGTCAAAGAACTTGGGTACAATCTTTTGAGTGTATCCCAATTTTGTGATCAGAGTCATAATATGCTCTTTACTGAGCAGGAGTGCAATGTTATCAGGCTCAGGGTGGTCATTCCTCATGAGCATATCCTGCTCAGAGCCCCCAGGAAAGAGAATATGTACAAGATGGATTTGCAAGAAACATTTCCCTCAGGAGAAGTTTCATGCTTTTTGTCTAAAGCAAATAGTGATGAGTCTTTCCTCTGGCATAAAAGAATGTGCCATGTAAACTTTAAAAACATTAATAAATTAATTAATAGTGATTTGGTAACTGGAATGTCAAAGAAAGAGTTTACAAGTGATGACCATTGTGTTGCATGCCTGAAGGGGAAGCAACACAAGGTATCTCACAAGCCAAAGGAAAGAAACTCCATCACTACTCCCCTACACTTATTACATATGGATCTCTTTGGCCCCACCAGTGTAATGAGTCTAGGAAGGACCACTTATTGTTTGGTGATCACAGATGACTTTACAAGATTCACTTGGGTCTTCTTTATTAGAACTAAGGATGAGACTCCTGAGATTCTAAAGAATATCATCTTAAAGATTGAGAATCAATGTGATCACAAGGTCAAAACCATAAGATGTGATCAAGCAGCTGAATTTAAGAACCAAATACTTGATACATTTTGTGATGAAAAAGGTATTACAAGACAATATAGTGCTCCTAGGACTCCTTAGCAAAATGGTGTTGCGGATAGGAGAAACATGACACTAATTGAAGCTGCAAGAACTATGTTGTCTGACTCTAAATTGCCCATCACCTTCTGAGCAGAGGCAGTGAACACTGCTTGCTATGTGCAAAATAGAGTTTTAGTAGTTAAGACACATGGTAAGACTCCTTATGAACTTTGGCACAAGAGGAAACCTTTCATTGGTTTTCTCAGGTAATTTGGATGTCCTTGCACCATCTTGAATACTAAAGATCAAATTGTCAAGTTTGTTGAGAAATGAGATGATGAACATTTTATTGGATACTCTTCTCAAGCTAAGGCTTATAGAGTATACAATCTCAGAACTATGGAAGGTTCTGGTCCTGATTTGTTATTTGATATTGATTTAGGTACCAATTGATTTAGGTATACAATCTCAAGCTAAGGCTTATAGAGTATACAATCTCAGCCAATGTGACTTTAAATAAGCACACTCTCAGTATGAAAGGTTCTGGTCCTGATTGGTTATTTGATATTGATTTAGGTACCAATTGTTTTAACACATCTTGTGAGCATGTTTCAGGATCCACAGATACACTACTCAAATTCCAGCTTAGAAACACAAATCTTGTGAGCATGTTTCATGTTTCAGTATCCACACTCCCAGGTGATCCTGACCCAAGATTTGAGCTGAGAAGATCTTCAAGCTACACAACTTCAGCTCAAGTGGTAACTAACCCTGGAAATGAAGTTTCTACCAGCACATCAAAGACAAATCCTGCTAATACTTCTGGGGTGCCTTCAAATTCTAGCTTAGAGGCACAAAACTAGAAGGAGCTTCAAATGTAGGAGAAAATGGTGGTGGTGAAAGTGATCAAGAATTTCTTGATGCTGATAACCACTCCATCGAAGACAACATCAATGATGTCACATACTCATTGGATCAAGTCAATCTTGATAAGTGTGCTAATGTAGAGGGTGAATCCTCATTGCCAGATCAAAATTTCTCTAATTTAGATTTGTCTAAGCAACTTGCTGTGATCCCTCAGCTAAGGATCCACAAGTCTCACCCTACCACAAACATCATTGGAGATGTTGATTCAGGGGTAAGAACAAGAGGAAAAACCCATGATGCAAATGTTTGTCTTCACTCTTGTTTCTTATCACAGATAGAGCCAAAGAAGATTCATGAGGCTCTAAAGGATGGAAGTTGGGTTGAAGCTATGCAGGAGGAGCTTCTTCAATTCAAAAGGGAAAAGTTTTGAAACCTATTTCCTCTTCCTCAAGGGAAGACTACCATAAGAAACAAATGGGTGTTCAGAAATAAGAACGATGATAGAGGACTTGTTGTAAGGATTCCTATAAGTCTGATGCAGCCAAAACATCCACAGTCTCTCTGCATGCATGCACTGAAGATCAGAAGTAGAAATGCCTCGGAAGTTTTACACCATGCACTAGAAATATTCTAAGTATAAAATCTTCCGAAGCCAAGACCAACATCTTCCGAAGCCAAAAGTGAAGTCTTCTGAAGCTTCAAAGACAAAGTCTTCCAAAGCCAAAGAATGAAGACAGATTTCTTCCGAAGACTTTTAGAGATATGCCTTTATCTGATGTACTTTACCATAAAGCTGGACCATCTTTCCGTTGCTACTCTGTAAAGTCACCAACTTACATGAGTTGGTGAAAAGATCCATGCTTTTGGTAACTGTACATTGAGGTCTTGAGTCCATGCTTTCTACTTTATGTACTTTTATCCTTTATGTAATATATTAGGATGTGAGCTATGCCATGTCATAGTCACTTGTCAAAAGGCAAATCTGCCTTTTGACTCTACATTTGATTTTGTAGTTGTCTAGTCAATTGTATCCAGCTGGCCTTCAAAGTATGGTCGGCTTTAGGATTTAGTATAAAGTATCTCAAGTACTTGTTACTTTCTATCGTATGCTTTGTAACATTTGTAATAGAACTTGAGAAGCAATATACAACATTCTTGAAAACCAACTACTTGTGTTATTTGCCATCTTGTTCTGTCTCATATTTACTTGTGTTTATAGCATCTTTCATTAACAAGTTAACCAGTTCCCCATTTGATTTGTTAAGTGTTCTAATCAACTCTTCTCATTGTGTTGTTTTGTTATAAGTGAATACCCTTCACCGGTCCTGCATTTGGTATCAGAGCTTTTCAGGCTCTTGATATAAGATCTCACCATCTTAAGATCCCTCACACACACAAAATACTTAACAAATCAAATGGCAGCTATTACCAAAGCTGATATGGAAACTGGAACTATGACAAAGTCTCCACTGATCACTCCTGAAGACTTTTATACTTGGTGTCAAAGAATGGAAGGCTTCATCAAGTCTCAAGACTCTAGGATGTGGGACTCTGTTGTTGAAGGACCTTACATACCAAGCACCACTTCTGCTACTAGTGGTGGTATGATTCCTAAGGCTATGGCTGATTACTCTGAAGCAGATAGGAAAAGAATAGAGATTTATCAGAAAGCCATGACAGCCCTTCAAACTGCTCTTCCAAACTCCATCTATAGAGGCTTCAAGAAGTGTAAAACTGCCAAGCAACTATGGGAAGCACTGAAGCTGATGTATGAGGGGTCTACTGAAGCAAAGGAGAACAAGAAGGATCTCCTGAAGCAACTGTTTGAAAACTTCACCTTCAAGGTAGGTGAAACCATGACTCAACAATACTTCAGGTATGTTGAGATTGTGGATACTCTAATGGATGTTGGAGTAACACTTGAGAACAAGGACATTGTAAGGAAGCTTATGTCCTCTCTTCCCAGACATTGGACACATTACTATGTTGTTATCAAGAGGACTGAGAACCTTAAGACTCTTACGCTTATAGAGTTGTATGGTATTCTTAGTGGCTACCAGATGGAGATGAACATGCAAAACTCATCCGGTAACTCCAACAATCAACTGAGTTCAGCCCTCCATGTGGTTGAAAGGGAAAGCATTGAACCACAACATCATCTTATATGCTTCCCTGACAACTCACAAAAGGGCCCTTTCATCACCTTACAAGAGACTCCAAGGGAAA
Organism: Flaveria ramosissima; assembly: GCA_025215565.1. Taxonomy (NCBI): domain Eukaryota; kingdom Viridiplantae; phylum Streptophyta; class Magnoliopsida; order Asterales; family Asteraceae; genus Flaveria; species Flaveria ramosissima. Next base: position 21,048,007 of record CM046030.1, read on the forward strand.
GCTACACTCAAGGAAGTCCTTTCTAAGAGACAAGTTCTTCTCATGCTTTTGTCTCTGCTCATGAAACCTCAGGAAACTTTCTCTTCACTCTTGAAGATTTGGACTGTATCCATCCGGATGATCTGGAGTATATGGAGATAGTTCAGCAAATGGCTCTTCTCACTCACAGAGCCAATAAGTTCTACAAGAGGACAGAGAGAAAGTTTCCAAGCAATGCAGCCAGTGAAAAGTTTGGGCTGGATAAAAGCAAAGTAAAGTGTTACAACTATAACCAGATGGGACACTTTGCAAGAGAGTGTAAGGCACCAAGGAAAAATGGTGGCCAAGCATAAACCAGACCAAACTACACTGAGAAAGCCTCCCAGAATGAGAAGCTAAAGCAGCAAGCTGAAGTTGCTATTGAAGAAGGAGGCTTTGACTGGAACTTTCAGGTGGAAGATGTATCTCCAAACCAAGCACTCGTGGCAGACCATGATGAAGCCAAGGTATTGGAACATCTTTGTACTCCTAAATGCATTGCTAAAGTTAATAGATACAGGTCCTATAATTTAGAAATGAGATCTGATCTTGAGTCCTTAAATATCTTAAAAGTTGATTTTAAAAGAGATGAAAATGATTATAAACTAAAGATAGGGGACTTAGAGAAAACCATTTCAACTCTTAAACATGAGCATACAAACTACAGGACTCAGATCAAAGATCTTATCACTAAAGTAATTGAATGTCAGGCTGAGCTTGTGATCAGCTAAGCCAAGGCAGAAAAATGTGTTCTTGAAGAAGAGACTTTCAAGAACATAATATCCTCATCCTTGCATGCAAAAGTTAGTTCTATCCCCACAAGAACTGCCACAGCATTGAAGACAATGGTGGTGGTGAAAGTGATCAGGAATTTCTTGATGTTGATAACCACTACATTGAAGACAACATCAATGATGTCACACACTCATTGGATCAAGTTAATCTTGATAAGTGTGCTGATGTGAAGGGTGAATCCTCTTCGCCAGATCAAAATTTTTCAAATTTAGATCTGTCTAAGCAACTTGCTATGATCCCTCGGCTAAGGATCCACAAGTCTCATCCTACCACAAACATCATTAGAGATGTTGATTCAGGGGTAAGAACAAGAGGACAAACCCATGAAGCAAATGTTTGTCTTCACTCTTGTTTCTTGTCCCACATAGAGCCAAAGAAAATTGATGGAAGTTGGGTTGAAGCTATGCAAGAGGAGTTGCTTCAATTCAAAAGGCAAAAGGTTTGGAACCTATGTCCTCTTCCTCAAGGGAAGACTACCATAGGAACCAAATTGGCTTTTAGGAAGAAGAAAGATGATAGAGGACTTGTCATCAAGAACAAGGCAAGAATAGTTGTTCAAGGGTAGACTCAAGAAGAAGGAATTGACTACACAAATGTTTTTGCTCCTGTAGCAAGACTTGAAGCTGTTAGAATATTCCTAGCTTTTGCTGCATCCAAGAACTTCAAGGTCTACCAACTTGATGTCAAGTGTGCTTTTCTTTATGGGGTGATTGATGAAGAGGTGTATGTCAGACAACCACCAGGGTTTGCAGATCCTGATCATCATGATTATGTCTGCAGGCTTGATAAAGCTCTTTATAGGCTGCACAAGCACCAAGGAAGTGGTATGATACTCTATCTCAGTATCTCTGTCAACATGGCTACAAAAGGGGTACTATAGATGGAACTTTCTTCATCAAAGGAACAGGAAATGACATAATGCTAGATCAAGTATATGTAGATGACATTATCTTTGGGTCAACTAATCCAAAGCTCTGCAAAGACTTTAAGAAGCTGATGAAGGACATGTTTGAAACGAGTGCCATGGGGGAACTCAATTTATTTCTAGGAATTCAAGTGAAACAAGTTGACAATGGCATCTTTATAAGTCAGTCAAAGTATGTACAAGACATACTTAAAAGATTCAACATGACTGATTGTAAGGTGGCTAAGACACCCATAGCCAGAAATCACTCCCTTGGACTTAATCTTGAGGGGGAGTGTGTAGATGAACATATCTACAGGGCAATGATTGGGTCTCTTATGTACCTCACAGCTAGCAAGCCAGATATTATGTTTGCTACATGCATTTGTGCAAGATATCAAGCCAACCCCAAGATGTCACACCTGGTCACTGTCAAAAGAATTTTAAGATATCTCAAAGGTGCTCCATCACTTGGCCTTTGGCATCCAAAGAATTCTGATTTTAATCTGTATGCTAACACAGATAGTGACTATGGTGGTTGCAACATGACTGCAAAGGCTACATCAGGGGGATGTCAATTTCTTGGTGGAAGAATAGTCTCCTGGTAATCCTATGTGTCTGCAACAACTGTTGAGGCTGAATACATTGCTGCTGCAAGCTGCTGTGCTCAAGTGCTTTGGATTCAAAATCAGATGCTGGACTATGGATTCAACTTTAAAGAGATTCCCATCCACATAGACAACAATAGTGCTATCTCCATCACAGAGAATCTTGTGCAACACTCAAGGACAAAGCATATTAATATCATGTATTATTTGATTAGAGATAACTTTGAAAAGGGTTTAATCAAACTAGTCAAAGTTAACACAAATGAACAATATGCTGATCTGTTCATCAAAGCTTTTGATGAGCAGAGATTTAAATATCTTGTATCAGCTATTAGGATGATTAACTTTGAATATCTTTTCTTAAAAACTTAATCATATTTATTTCTAAAACCTGTGTGTCCTAAATTGTCTACTTTATCACCTTCATAAGCCCTTGTTTTCTTTGGAAGAAAATCTTTTCAAAAGACTTTTCTTAGATTTTTAAAAATCTTGATCTCTTCGGAAGATTTAAAATTACATTCGGAAGAAATTTATGTCTTAGTAAACAAATAATTTCTTTAGTACTTGTAAGGATTCCTGAAGTCTGATGCAACCCAAAACATCCTAAGTGTCTCAGCAACATGCACTAAGTACTGAAGTGAAGAATGCTTCGGAAGTTTACACAATGCATTAGAAAAATACTCTGTGTAAAAATCTTCCGAAGCCAAGACCAATATCTTCGAAGCCCAAACATGAAGTCTTCCGAAGCCTCAGAGACAAAGTCTTCCGAAGCTTCAACCTATGAAGACAGATTTCTTCCGAAGGCCTTTAGTACACATGCTTATCTGATGTACTGTTCCATAAAGCACCTTTTCCGCTGCATCTCTGTAAAGTCACCAACTTACATGAGTTGGTGAAAAGGTCCATGCTTTTGGTAACTGTACATTGAGGTCTTGAATCTGTAACTTTCCACTTTATGTACTTTATCCTTTTTGTAATGTATAGGATGTGAGCTATGGCATGTCATAGTCACAAGGTCAAAAGGCAGATATGCCTTTTGATCCTACAATTGATTTTGTTAGTGTCTAGTCAATTGTATCCAGTTGGCTTTCAAAGTATAGCCGGCTTGTAGGTTGTAGTATAAGTATTTCAAGTTCTGATCTTTCTTTATGCTTTGTAACACTTGTAAAAGAACTTGAGAAAGCCAATATACTGCCTCCTTGAAACCCATACTCTCTTGTTCTGTCTTGCTTTACTTGTGTTCTTTGTATCACTTTGGTTAACCCAGTTCACTGTTTGATTAAAGTTTAGTTAATCTCCTCATTGTGTTGTTGTGTTGTAATTGGTTTAAAGCCCTTAAACGGTCCTGCAGTACTTTTACCTTCTGAAGAAATTTCTGAAATATCTTCCGAAGCTTAAAATCAACTTAAGTACTCTGTATGTTTTCAAAGAACAAGTTTCTTTCAAAAGCAATTTACCTTCGGAAGTATTTATTCTCCTTCGAATAAAAATCTCTAAGTGTAAATTCTCTTCCGAAGCAAAATTCTCAAAAAAACCTTTAAAATATCTTCCGAAGCCAATTTGCCTTCGGAAGCTTTTTCTTCAGAACTTCCGAAGGAAATAACCTTCGGAAGATTTTTCGAATTCCAAGAAAAAAACTATTTTTGGGCAAAAGTAAACTACTTTTCAGAGGTGGGACCGACATCCGGATTTCAAAGTTTATCCTCTTCCGAAGGAAATCCTTTTCACATATATGCTCAACGGTTCCCCCTCTTTCACTATCTTCCTCAATTACACTATTTCTTAAACCTAAATTCTCCTAAACCGCCTTTGTTCTTCATCTTTCTTCATCCTTAAGACTCTAAAATGGCCAACCTAAACCGCAGAAACAACCCAGATTTCTCCATGCACCTTCACAGGCAACACAACCAGGTTGCTCTGTTAAGCTCTGGGAAAGATGAAAGTTTCTCAGAGATTTTCCGTTTTAGCTCTATCCAACTACTTCATCTCCCTAACCATTGATCGTACTCTCGATGAGGATCATTTGCTTAAATTTTGGAAGACTTGCCAAGAGGTCATTATGGATGGGGAGAAGGCACTGTCTGCCACAGTGCAAGGGAGGACAATCTTCATCACTCCGGCCATCATCAACACTCACTTGTAGCTGGATGATGAAGAAGGTGAGTTGTCCTTCCCAAAAGAAGCTGTAAATCATTCTTTTGAGCAGATGGGCTATGAGGAAGATTTCTCTATAAAGACCTTCAGGAAAGGGAAGGTCTCATCCCAGTGGAAATACTTGCTTCATGTCGTTATCCACAGCTTGTCAAACAAGCATGGCGGGTGGGACCAGATTCCTGAGGATCTCTCCTTCATAATACATGGAATGGTTCAAGGGGTCAAATTCAGGTACTCTAAGTTTTGTTTATACAAATTTGCTTGCTAACTTGGACTACTTAGAGATTATATGTTTCCTAAATATGTTCAACACACTTCTCAACTGTGAACTAGGCTCACAGTGAGGGAAACTAATAATGTTCTTAAATTGGGACAGATGAAGCCCGACATCTTTAAAATTATAAAGAAGCCAACTGTAGGCTTCTCAAGGGTAAAAACAGCCCTTGTCCCAAAAATGTTAGAGCTCATTACTCAAGGTGACAACCTAGCAAACAACAACTAGTGTTGAACCCACCACCTTCTACCTCCCAACCACCAAAAAGGCCACAAGTCACCCTCACCTACAAAAGAAAACCAAACGAACCGCTGCTCAAGGTGATTTGAGTCTGTTGCAGGGCCCCCATATACTCACCCATACAGGAGGAAGTGGACACTAGAGCTCCCACTTCCCCTGAGGAGCAAACCACTCCCATCTCTATAACAATCAGGGATGAGGTTCCTCATGCTCTCCCTGGTGAGCTCATAAGCCAAACTGCCTTAAGCCCTCACTCTAAGTCTCAACACTCAAGTGAATCCTTCAGGGGACAGTTACCATCCCCAACCTTTAGACTTAAATCAACCCATTCCCAACCTCTCATTCTATACTGATGAAGACGTAGGTTTTAATGGGTACCATGAGTCTCTCTATTCTTCCCCCACTCAAAGAGAGATGAGTACTCCTGAGTCTCCTTTGTCTAGCCCACATCAGTCACCTATCACTGAGGTGGATACTTCCGAACCTGCTCAGGATATCCATATGGAGGAGGCTCTCACTTCTGCAAGTGATTACATCATTAAGACCTCAACCATGGAAACTCAGTCCATTGACACCTCAACCGAGGATGTCAATATGCAGAGGAAATCCAGCAGACAAGAACCTGAGGCTGGTGGTGAGAGAGAGGACTTTGGTCCAATCATCTCATCCCCCAATGATTCTTCAGATGAAGATGAGGGAAATCTGAGACTAAAGGTGCAAAAACTGTCAAAAACATGCTCCTATTTAGCCTCTAAGGTTAGCCACCTTGACTCTCAGGTGACTACCTTGCATAATAGGGTCAATGATCAGCAACTTGAGATATCTTATCTCAGGGAAAAACTAGCAGGGAGACCTTTAAGAGGAGCTCAACCAGGAACACAAGACCCTGTGAATGTGATTGACCTAACCTCTAGCTCACTTATGCAAGAGGGTGATGCTACCAAAAAGGGGGAGAAAGCCACTACAGTCACAGAACCTGGAAGTTCTTCAGGGAGTATGGACATTGAGGATTGCAGGACCGGTGAAGGGCTTGACAATTACAACACAACAACACAAAGAGGAGATTAACCAAACTTGATCAAACAGTAAACTGGATTAACCAAAATAATGATACTAAGAACACAAGTAACAAGTAAGAGACAGAACAAGAGAGTTGGGTTTCAAGGATGCAGTATATTGCTTTCTCAAGTTCTATTACAAGTGTTACAAAGCATAAAGAAAGATACTAGAACATAGAATACTTATACTACAACCTACAGCCGGTTATACTTTGAAAGCCAGCTGGATACAATTGACTAGACACAAACAAAATCAATTGTAGAATCAAAAGGCATATCTGCCTTTTGACCTTGTGACTATGACATGCCATAGCTCACATCCTTATTTATTACAAAAAGGATAAAGTACATAAAGTAGAAGGTTACAGACTCAAGACCTCAATGTACAGTTACTAAAAGCATGGACCTTTTCACCAACTCATGAAAGATGGTGACTTTACAGAGATGCAGCGGAAAGGTGTCCAGCTTTATGGAACAGTACATCAGATAAAGCATGTTACTAAAAGTCTTCGGAAGAAATCTGTCTTCATAGGATGAAGCTTCGGAAGACTTTGTCTCTGAGGCTTCGAAAGACTTCATATTTGGCTTCGGAAGATATTGGTCTTGGCTTCAGAAGATTTTAAACTTAGAATATTTCTAGTGCATGGTGTAAAACGTTCGAATCAATTCTACTTCAGTTCTTTAGTGCATTGCTTGCAGAGAGACTTTGGATGTTTTGGTTTGCATCAGACTTAAAGGAATCCTTACAAACTCCCCCTAGGCTGATGCTACCAAAACATTTAGAAGATCTTCAGATGTTAGTAGTCTTCAGCACAATCATGACCATACCCTTCTTCATTAGATGGTCAGGATCATTCAGACTTTCATAGTATCCTCTTATCTCAAAGAGATCATGCAGAGGTAAGTTGATTATGTCCTGCCATGTATAAACATTCTCAACACCTTGATCTTTGATTACATGCCATCTTTCTGGATTGGTAGAGAAGGTCCAGGATAAGATGGGTGTCTCAGCTGCAAGAGGAGCCACTTGCATTGGAGTTGATTGGGCTGCCTCTTCATGCACTTCCTCAGGTTGATCTGACTCAGCCTGAGGTGTAGAGGTAGATGATTTAGGCTTCTTCTTCTTAGACTTTGGTTTAGAAGCCATCCTCTTCTTCCTCTTAGATGACTTTAACTGAGAAGACTAGTCTGCAACACCTTGTTGATCATCCTTGTCTTTCTCAGTTGGGTGTTCCTCCTTCACAGGTTCAGAAGGAGAGGGAGTTTGACCCTGCTGTGGATCAGAAGATAAAGCTTGCTGAGGCTCTGCAGGAGGTCCGGGTTGTGTTGTCTCTGGTCGTTCAACCTTAACCTCCACTTCAGGTGGGACTTGACTTGGAAGAGAGTGTAACTCAATCAGCTCTCCACTCTTGATCTTATGCTTGATTACCCTTATATGCTCATCCATTGTGGATAGAGACATAGGGCTTTTCTTGAACTGGGGAGAGAGTAGGAGCATGCTTGTAGAGTCTTTTCTGTCTCTTCTCCTCTTTGAATTGGAGAAGTAACCTTGCATCCTCTTTTTCTTTCATCTCTCTTGGCACTTCCATGTCAGCTAGTTCATTTAGTTGTTCTAAGGGAAGAGAAATGATTTCATCAATGTCATAGTTCGTGGTCTGCAGGTAAGTAATCCTGACTGCCCTCAACTCATCATCTTGAGTATTTAGTCTGGGGGCAGCCCTGATTGCAGCTTGCATAAAACCTGAAGACCCAGATGAACTTTCTCCCCTTAGCTTCCTCTTTCTCTCTCTCTCTTCCTCCTCAATTTCCTCAGGAGTCAAAATCCTTTTCCCTTTGTCACCCACAGACCTTTGTGACTTAGGGTGGATAGAGGTTTGGCCTTCATTGCTTGGTGTAGCATCCATGCTCTGGCTAGAGAGAGGCTGAGAAACACCTTCACCAGCAGGTGTCTCAGAGGGAATATGGATCTCTTCAGCAGTTGATGATGATGAGACAGGGGTCTCAGGTTCTGCCACTGGGCCTTCAGTCAAGGTTTCCCCTATAAAACTAATCTTAGGGTCCACCTCAACATCCAGTTGACCGATGGCATTACCTGATTGCCTAAGTCTCCTTCTTAAGCTAAACTCTGCAGTGATCCTGTCTTGGATTCTTTGAGCCAATCTGTCAGCTTGTCTTGAGTTGCTTGGGATGACAAGTGGCATATTGACTAGATCCAGACCTTCATAGAAGTTCAAATTTTGAATGTCAAATACTTCTTGTTGCCCTTGAACTCTGTGAAGAACAAGGGCTCTTCTATCAGCATCATACCTCCACCTTATGATGTAGTTTGAAGTTCCTTGAGGTGGGGATGACACAGCCCTTGGTATACCTTCCTCAAAGAGACTCCTGATGATAGAGTCTATAGAGTCCATATTAATGTGAACTTGAGGAAGTTGCTGAGAATGTACAATTGCAAGTGAGGATAGTGAGTCCTCTATGTCCATTCTCTGTGCAGAACTCCCAGGTTCTGTGGCTGCAATGACTTTCTACCCCTTTTTGGTAGCATCACCCACTTGCATAGGTGAGCTGGAGGATAGATCAATCACATCCACAGGTTCTTGTGCTCCTGGTTGAGCTCTTCTTAAAGGTCTCCCAGCTAGTTTTTCCTTAAGATATGAAATCTCAAGTTGCTGATCATTGACCCTGTTGTGTAAGGTAGTCACCTGAGATTCGAGGTGACTAACCTTAGAGACTAAATAGGAGCATGTATTTGACAGTTTTTGCACCTTTAGTCTCAGATTCCCCTCTTCTTCATCAGAAGAATCATTGGGGGATGAGATGATTGGACCAAAGTCCTCTCTCTCACCACCAGCTAGAGGTTCTTGGCTGTTGGTTTTCCTCTGCTCACTGGCAATCTCAGTTGAGATGTCAGTGGGCTGAGTTGCCATGGTTGAGGTCTTAATGATGTAATCACTTGCAGAAGTGAGAGCCTCTTCCATATGGACATCCTGAACAGGTTCAGAAGTGTCCACCTCAGTTATAGGTGACTGATGTGGGCTAGACTGAGGAGAATCAGGAGTACTCATCTCTCTTTGAGTAGGGGAAGAGAAGAGAGACTCATGGTACTCACTGAATCCTAAGTCTTCATCAGTATAGAAGGATATGTTGGGAATGGGTTCATTTAGATCTAAAGGCTGTGGATGGTAACTGTCCCCTGAAGGTTGTTCAATTGAGTGTTGAGACTCAAAGTGAAGGCTTAAGGCTGTTGGGCTTGTGAGCTGATCAGGGTGAGCATGACGAACCTCAGCCCTGATAGTTGAAGAGATGGGAGTGGTTTGCTCCTCAGGGGAAGTGGGAGCTCTAGTGTCCACTTCCTTCTGTAAAGGTGAGTATATGGGGACCTACACAGACTCAATAGCTTGAGCAGGGGTTCGTTTGGATTTTCTTTGGTAGGTGAGGGTTACTTGAGGCCTTTTTAGAGGTAGAGAGGTAGAAGGTGTGGGTTCAACACTAGCTTATGTTGCTAGGTTGTCACCTTGAGCAATGAGCTCTAACATTTTGGGGACAAGGGCTGTTTCTACCCCTGAGAAGCCTACAGTTGGCTTCTTCATGATTTTAAAGATGCCGGGCTTCATCTGTGCCAATTTAAGAATATTATCTGTTTCTCTCAACTGTGAGCCCAGTTCACAGTTGAGAATGTGTTGAACATATATAGGAAACATATAATACTCTAAGGAGTCCAAGTTAGCAAGTAAATTGGTATAGACAAATTGAGAGTACCTGAACTTGACCCCTTGAACCATTCCATGCACTATGAAGGAGAGATCCTCAGGAATCTGTTCCCACCCTCCATGCTTGTTTGACAAGCTGTGGACAACCACATGGAGTAGGTATTTCCACTGGGATGAGACCTTCCCTTTCCTGAAGGTCTTTACAGAGAAATCTCCCTCATAGCCCATCTGCTCAAAGGAATGATTGACAGCTTCCTTTGGGAAGGACAACTCACCTTCTTCATCATCCAGCTGCAAATGAGTGTTGATGATGGCCGGAGTGATGAAGATTGTCCTCCCTTGCACTGTGGCAGACAGTGCCTTCTCCCCATCCATGATGACCTCTTGGCAGGTCTTCCAAAATTCAAGCAAATGATCCTCATACAGAGTAGGATCAATGGTTAGGGAGGTGAAGTAATTTGATAGAGTTAAGAATTGGCAAATCTCTAAGAAACTTTCATCTTTCTCAGAGCTTAACAGAGCAACCTGGTTGTGTTGCCTGTGAAGTTGCATGGAGAAATCTGGGTTGTTTCTGCGGTTAAGGTTGGCCATTTGAGAAGCTTAAGGTTGAAGAAAGGTAAAAAGCAAAGGCGGTTTTGGGAATTAGGTTTGAGGAATAGTAGAATTGAAGAAGATAGTGAGGAAGAGGGGGAACCGTTGGGTATTTATGTGAAAAGAGATTTGAACCAAAGTTAATGAAAGAGGATAAACTTTGAAATCTGAAAGTCGGTCCCACCTCTGAAAAAGTAGTTTACTTTTGCTCAAAAAGTAGTTTTCTTGGAATTCGAAAAGCTTCCGAAGGTAAATTATCTTCGGAAGTTTTAATGAAAAAGCTTCCGAAGCTAAAATGACTTCGGAAGATTTTCCTGAGAGTCTTGAAAATTTTGCTTCGGAAGAGAAATAAACACTTGAATGCTTTGTATATATAAAACAACAAAGATTCCGAGAGTTAATTTTGCTTCGGAAGGAAAAAGTCCTTAAAAACAAATAAGTGTCTGAGACAAGTATTTAAGCTTCGGAATATAAATTTAGACTTCTTCTGAAGGTAAAATTTCTTAGACAGTTATTTATTTTGAAGACATGATTTTCTTCCGAATATAAAAATATATCTTTCGAAGGATCAGAAAATTTTCAAGAATCTAAGGAAAGTCTTCAAAAAGGATTTGATATCCAAAGAAAACATGAGCTTATGAAAGTGATGAACTAGACAACTTAGGACACACATATTTTAAGAAATAACTAGAATTAGTTTTAAGAAAAGATCTACTCAAAGTTAATCATCCCAATAGCTGGGATTAGATATTTAAATCTCTGTTCATCAAAAGCTTTTGTAAACAGATCAGCATATTGTTCATCTGTATGAACTTTGACTAGTTTAATTAATCCCTTTTCATAGTTATCTCTTATTAAATGATACCTGATATTGATGTGTTTGGTCCTTGAGTGCTGCACAGGGTTCTCAGTGATAGAGATAGCACTATTGTTGTCTATGTGGATAGGAGTTTCCTTGAAGTTAAATCCATAGTCTAGCATCTGATTTTGAATCCAAAGCACTTGAGCACAGCAACTAGCAGCAGCAATGTATTCAGCCTCAGCAGTTGATGCAGGCACACAGGATTGTTTCTTGCATTGCCATGAGACAACCCTTCCACCAAGGAATTGACATCGCCCAGATGTAGACTTTGCAGTCATGTTGCAACCACCATAATCACTATCTGTATAAGCATACATATTGAAGTCATAATTCTTTGGATACCATAAACCAAGTGTTGAAGCACCTTTGAGGTATCTTAAAATCCTTTTGACAGTGATAAGGTGAGACATCTTAGGGTTGGCTTGATATCTTGCACAAATACATGTAGCAAACATGATATCAGGCCTTCTAGCTGTAAGATACATGAGAGACCCAATCATAGCCCTGTATAAATGTTTATCAACACACTCCCCCTCAAGGTCAGGTCCAAGGGAGTGGTTTCTGGCTATGGGTGTCTTAGCAATCTTACAATCAGTCATGTTGAACCTCTTGAGTATGTCCTGAACATACTTTGACTGACTTATGAGGATGCCATCTTCAACTTGCTTCACTTGAATTCCCAGAAATAAATTGAGTTCTCCCATTGCACTCATTTCAAATCTATCTTTCATCAGCTTCTCAAAGTCTTTGCAAAGCTTTGGATTAGTTGAACCAAAGATGATGTCATCTACATATACTTGAACTAGCAATAACTCATTTCCCTGTCCTTTGATGAAGAGAGTTCCATCTATAGTACCTTTCTTGTATCCATGTTTACAAAGATACTCAGACAATGTCTCATACCACTTCCTAGGTGCCTGATGCAGCCCATACAGAGCTTTGTCAAGCTTGCAAACATAATCAGGATGATCAGGATCTACAAAACCAGATGGCTGTTTGACATATACCTCTTCATCAATCACTCCATACAGAAAAGCACACTTTACATCAAGTTGAAAGACCTTGAAGTTCTTGGATGCAGCAAATGCCAGGAATATCCTAACAGCTTCTAATCTTGCTACAGGAGCAAAGACATTAGTGTAGTCAATCCCTTCTTCTTGTGTGTATCCTTGAACAACTAGTCTTGCCTTGTTCTTGATGATAATGCCTCTATCATCATTCTTATTCCTAAACACCCATTTGGTTCCAATGGTAGTCTTCCCATGAGGAAGAGGACAAAGGTTCCAAACTTTTTGCCTTTTGAATTGAAGCAACTCTTGTTGCATAGCTTCAACCCAACTTCCATCCTTTAGAGCTTCATCAACTTTCTTTGGCTCTATCTGGGATAAGAAACAAGAGTGAAGACAAACATTTGCTTCATGGGTTTGTCCTCTTATTCTTACCCCTGTGACAACATCTCCAATGATGTTTGTGGTGGGGTGAGACTTGTGGATCCTAAGCTGAGGGATCACATCAAGTTGTTGGGAAAGATCCAAATTTGAGAAATTTAGATCTGGCATAGATGATTCACCCTTCACAGCACCACACTTATCAAGATTAACTTGATCCAATGAGTGTGTGACATCATTGATGTTGTCATCTATGGTGTGGTTATTAGCATCAAGGAATTCCTGATCACTTTCACCATCACCATTGTTGTCTTCCACAATTGAGGTATCTATATCTGGTTGTGGAGCCTCTGAGCTGGGATTTGAAGGCACCCCAGATGTATCAGCTGAATTTGTCATTGTAGTGCTGATAGAAACCTCATTTGCTGAAGTAGTTCCAACTGGAGCTGAAGATGTATGAGTTGAAGGTCTTCCTAGCTCAAATCTTGGATCAGGATCACCTGTATTTAGATTTTCTGCAGATCCTGAAACCTTCTCACAAGATTTGTTAAAACAGTTGGTAACTAAATCAAGATCAAATAGCCAATCAGAACCAGAACCAACCACACAGGGTGTGTGTTCATTGAAAGTCACATTGGCTGACTCCTTAATAATTCTAGATCTGAGATTGTATACTCTATAAGCCTTACCTTGGGAAAAGTATCCAATGAAGTGTCCATCATCCGATTTCTCAGCAAATTTGGCAATTTGATCTTTGGTATTCAGGATGGTGCAAGGACATCCAAATGACCTGAGAAAACCAATGAAAGGTTTTCTCTTGTGCCAAAGTCCATAAGGAGTCTTACCATGTGTCTTAACTACTAATACTCTATTTTGCACATAGCAAGCAGTATTTACTGCCTCTGCCCAGAAGGTGATGGGCAGCTTAGAGTCAGACAACATAGTTCTTGCAGCTTCAATTAGTGTCCTGTTTCTCCTCTCAGCAACACCATTTTGCTGAGGAGTCTTGGGGGCACTATATTGTCTTGTAATACCTTTTTCATCACAAAATGTATCAAGGATTTGATTCTTGAATTCAGTCCCTTGATCACATCTTATGGTTTTGACCTTGTAATCACTTTGATTCTCAATTTTTAAGATGAAATTCTTCAGAATCTCAGGGGTTTCATCCTTAGTTCTAAGAACGAAAACTGAAGTGAATCTTGTAAAATCATCTGTGATCACTAAACAATAAGAGGTCCTTCATAGACACATTACACTGGTGGGGCCAAAGAGATCCATATGTAATAAGTGTAGGGAAGTAGTGATGGAGTTCTTTTCCTTAGGCTTGTGAGATACCTTAAGTTGCTTCCCTTTCAGGCATGCAACACAATGATCATCACTTGTAAACTCTTTCTTTGGCATTCCAGTTACCAAATCATGTTTAATTAGTTTATTCATGTTCTTAAAGTTTACATGGCATATTCTTTTATACCATAGGAAAGACTCATCACTATTTGCTTTAGATAGAAAGCATGAAACTTCTCCAGAGGGAGATGTTTCTTGCAAATCCATCTTGTACATGTTCCCTTTCCTGGAGGCTCTAAGCAGGATGTGCTCATGAGGAATGACCACTCCAGGCTTGAGAACAATGCACTCATGCTCAGTAAAGAGCATGTTATGACCCTGATCACAAAATTGGGAGACACTCAGAAGATTGTACCCAAGCTCCTTGACAAAGTTTACCTTTTCAATGCTGAGCTTACCATTTGTGACCTTGCCCCTTCCAGAAATGTAACCACCTTCATCTCCTCCAAAAGCATCTGGTCCTCCATCAATTCTCTCAAAGTTATGGAGTAGTGACCTATTGCCTGTCATGCGCCTGGAACAGCCACTATCAATGATCCAGACATTCTTGTTTGTCTTGAGCTGTTCCTGTACAAAGAAAATGATTAGTTACATTTGGAAACCCAAGCCTTACTTGTCTTGGGCTCACTGAGTATAATAGAAGGTAATGCAACAGTAATAGATCCTATGGTTGTGCTAGAAGGATCTTGAGTTGTTGTTGATGGAGAAACTTCAGTCACTTGGTCTTTCTTAGACTTCCACACCACCTTTGGAGTCTTGGACTTGACCTTCAAAACCTTGGAAGCTTTTGGGACTTCGGAAGTTTTGATGACTGAACCTTCGGAAGATTCTACAGTCACTGCAGCAGAATTCAGTGCTTTGGAAGAATTCCTTTCTTCCGAGACCAATTTTTCTTCCGAAGGTAATTTTCCATTTACCTTCTTCTTTGATTTGGAGCTTCCGAAGGAAACAGATTTTCCTTCCGAAGCTTGAGTCTTCTTGAAACTCTTTGAAGTCTTTGTCTTGGTCATATGGAAAGTACTTTTAGGATTTTATGGACAATCCTTAGCAATGTGAGACGTACTTTCACACATGACACACAACATTTTATTCTTCACAAGAGTCTCCTTATGAGAGCAAAACTGTCTTTGGTCACATCCCTTCTCCACCCTCATCTTTGTAGATGCTGAGACAGTTCTTTTGGGCTGTGAACTGTTCTTCGAGTTTGATGGTCCAGGCTGTGCAGTAGTGGTACACAGTAGATCAGTCTTCTTCTTGGTACTGAGATGATTTGAACAAGAACTTGAACTCTTAGCTGAAGAGTTTTGGTTGATGTCTTCAGTCTTTACTACTTCAAACCCTGCAGAGATAAAAACTTGTTTCTGCTTAGAGTCAAAAGTAGCCTTGATCTCTTGAGCCTTCTTTGCTTTTCTTTAGTTTATAATCATTTTCAGACTTCCTAAAATAAGATTTTAAAATGTTTAAGGACTCAAGATCAGATCTCATTTCCAAGTTATAGGACCTATATTTGTTAACTTTAGCAATGCATTCAGGAGTACAGAGATGTTCCAATACCTTGGCTTCATCATGATCTCCCATTAGTGCTTGGTTTGGAGAAGCATCTTCCACCTGAAAGCTCCAGTCAAAGCCTTCTTCTTCAACAGCAACATCAGCTTGTTGCTTTGGCTTCTCATTCTGATGGGCTTTGTCAGTGTAGTTTGGTCTGGTTTGTGCTTGGCCACCATTTGTTTTAGGTGCCTTACACTCTCTAGCAAAGTGGCCCATTATGTTACAGTTGTAACACTTGACTTTGCTTTTATCCAAGCCAAACTTTCCACTGGTTGCATTGCTTGGAAACCTCCTTCCAGTTCTCTTGTAGAACTTCTTGGCTCTATGAGTGAGAAGAGCCATCTACTGGACTATTTCCATATATTCCAGGTCATCTGGATGGATACAATCCAGGTCTTCAAGAGTGAAAAGAGAGTTGCCACAACTTTCATCAGAAGACACAAAGGCTTGAGAAGAACTTGTCTCTTGGAATGGGCTTCCTTGAGTGTAGTTCTCCCTGGGTGTCTCTAGGAAGGTGATGTAATGACCCTTTGGTGAGTTTTCAGGGTAGCATATGAGATGATGTTGGGGTTCTATACTATCCCTTTCAACCACATGCAGGGCTGAAACCAATTGATTGTTGGAGTTGCCAGATGAACCTTGCATGTTCATCTCCATCTGGTAGCCACTGAGAATCCCATATAACTCTGTCAGAGTAAGAGTTTTGAGATTTTCAGTCCTCTTGATCACCACACAGTAGTGTGTCCATTGCCTAGGAAGTGAGGACATAAACTTCCTTACAATGTCTCTGTTTTCAAGAGGAACTCCTCCATCCACAAGGGTATCGTCTATCTCAACATACCTAAAGTATTGCTGAGTCATGGTTTCACATGTTTTGAAGGTGAAGTTTTCAAACTGCTGCTTCAGGAGATCCTTCTTGTTCTCCTTGGCTTCAGAGGAGTCTTCATACATCAGTTTTAGTGCATCCCACAGCTGTTTAGCTGTTTTGGACTTCTTAAAACCTCTGTACACAGAGTTTGGAAGGGCAGTTTGAAAAGCAGTCATGGCTTTTCTATCAATCTCTACTCTCTTCCGATCTTCATCAGAGTAGTTTGCCACATCTTTGGGGATCATACCAGCACTAGTAGCAGAATGAGTGGTGGGTATGAAAGGTCCATTTTCAACAGATTCCCACATTCTTGAGTCTAGAGACCTGATGAAACCTTCCATTCTCATACAGCAGGTATCAAAGTCATCAAGATTGATCAGTGGGGACTTGTTCATGGTTCCAGTTTCCATATCAGTCTTTGAAATGGATGCCATTTTGAAAGTTTAGTATTTGTGTGTGTGAGGGATCTTAAGATGGTGAGATCTTATATCAAGAGCCTGAAATGCTCTGATACCAATTGCAGGACCGGTGAAGGGCGTGACAATTACAACACAACAACACAAAGAGGAGATTAACCAAACTTGATCAAACAGTAAACTGGATTAACCAAAATAATGATACTAAGAACACAAGTAACAAGTAAGAGACAGAACAAGAGAGTTGGGTTTCAAGGATGCAGTATATTGCTTTCTCAAGTTCTATTACAAGTGTTACAAAGCATAAAGAAAGATACTAGAACATAGAATACTTATACTACAACCTACAGCCTGCTATACTTTGAAAGCCAACTGGATACAATGACTAGACATAAACAAAATCAATTGTAGAATCAAAAGGCATATCTGTCTTTTGACCTTGTGACTATGACATGCCATAGCTCATATCCTTATCTATTACAAAAAGGATAAAGTACATAAAGTAGAAGGTTACAGACTCAAGACCTCAATGTACAGTTACTAAAAGCATGGACCTTTTCACCAACTCATGAAAGATGGTGACTTTACAGAGATGCAGCGGAAAGGTGTCCAGCTTTATGGAACAGTACATCAGATAAAGCATGTTACTAAAAGTCTTCTGAAGAAATCTGTCTTCATAGGATGAAGCTTCGGAAGACTTTGTCTCTGAGGCTTCGGAAGACTTCATATTTGGCTTCGGAAGATATTGGTCTTGGCTTCGGAAGATTTTATACTTAGAATATTTCTAGTGCATGGTGTAAAACTTCTGAAGCAATTCTACTTCAGTTCTTTAGTGCATTGCTTGAAGAGAGACTTTGGATGTTTTGGTTTGCATCAGACTTAAAGGAATCCTTACAAGGATTCACCACCCTCACTTGCAACTGTGCATACTCAGCAACTTCCTCAAGTTCACATTAATGTGGACATTATAGACTCTGTCATTAGGAGTCTCTTTGAGGAAGGCATTCCAAGGGCTGTGTCATCTCCATCTCAAGGAACTTCAAACTACATTATTGGGTGGAGGTATGATGCTGATAAAAGAGCCCTCATTCTTCACAGAGTTCAAGAGCAGCAAGAAGTATTCAATTTTCAGACCTTGAACTACTATGAAGGTCTTGACCTGATCAACATCCCACTTGTCAACCCAAGTCAATAAAGACAAGCTGACAGGTTAGCACTCAGGATTCAACATAGAATTACTGAAGAGTTCAGGCTTAGAAGGAGACAAAGGCAATCAGGTAATGTCATTGGTCAACTGGATGCTGAGGCAGACCCTGAGATTAGCTTCAAAGGGAAAACCTTGGCTGAAGGCCCAGTGATAGAGCCTGAGAGCCCTGTCACACCAACAACTGCTTCAGAATTTCATTCCCTGAGTGAAACACCTGCTGGTGAAGGTGTCTCACAACCTCTCTCTGGCCAGAGCTTGGATGCTACACCAAGCAATGAAGGCCAAAGCTCTCTCCACCCTGTGTCACAAAGATCTGTGGGTAACAAAGGGAATAGGATTGTAACTTTTGAGGAGATTGAGAGGAGGAGAGAGAGAGGAAGAGGAAGCTAAGGGGAGAAAGTTCCTCTGGGTCTTTAGGCTTTATGCAAGCTGCAATCAGGGCTGCCCCTAGACCAAATACTCAAGAAGATGAGTTGAGGGCAGCCAGGATTACTTAGCAATTGCAATGATCTATCCCCATCACGATGAAATTTCAAAGATTTCCCGGGCCTGTCAGCCAAGGCTATATACTCGTTGAATACATCAGTGTAGCGCAGTGGGTAGTTATTAATATTTAAATTTTAAAATTAAGATGGAACTACAGACCAGGAACTATGACATAGATGAGATTATATCTCTCCCCTTAGAGAAATTAAATGAACTGGCTGACATGGAAGTGTCAAGAGAGATGAAGGAAGCAGAGGATGCAAGGTTACTTCTCCAATTCAAAGAGAAGAAGAGTCAGAAAAGGTTATACGAGCATGCTCCAACTCTCTCTCCAGTTCAAGAAAGCCCTGTGCAAGAGGATGTGGCAGCTACACAAGAACCTCAGGTAGAAAAGGAAACAGATAGGCAAAACATGATCAACTACCTGAGTGCCACAGGTCTCTACCAGCCATCTGCACTTCTTCCCTTGTCCTTTGAGTACATTGAGTTTGAATATCTCAAACAGCTTGAACTTCAAGTGCTCAAAGAACAAAAGGAAACAAAGAAAAAGATGAGGGAAGATGCTACAAAGTCAAGAGCCATCATCCAAAAGAGTATGAAGAAGTCTGCTGACAAACAAAGGATGATGAGCTTCTTAAAGCTGTATGGATTCTCCGGAAGGAGACTTGGCCCTATGTCTCTATCCACAATGGATGAGCATATCAGGGTAATCAAGCAGAAGATCAAGAGTGGAGAGCTGATTGACTTACACTCCCCTCCAAGTCAAATCCCACCTCAAGTGGAGGTTAAGGTTGAACAACCTGAGACAACACAACCTGGACCTCCTACTGAACCTCAGCAAGCTTCATCTTCTGATCCAGAACAGGGTCAAACTCCCTCTCCTTCTGAACCTGTAAGGGAGGTACACCCAACTGAGCAAGACAAGACTGATCAACAAGGTGCTGCAGACCAGTCTTCTCAGTTAAAGTCTTCAAAGAGGAGGAAGAGGATGGCTTCTAAACCAAAGTCAAAGAAGAAGAAGCCCGAGTCATCCAGCTCTACACCTCAGGCTGAGTCAGATCAACCTGAGGAAGTGCATGAAGAGGCAGCCCAATCAACTCCAATTCAAGTGGCTCCTCTTGCAGCTGAGAGACCCATCTTATCATGGACCTTCACTACTAATCCAGAGAGATGGCATGTGATCAGAGATCAAGGTGTTAAGAATGTCTATACATGGCAAGACATAATCAACTTACCTCTGCATGATCTTTTTGACATGAGAAGATATTATGAGGGTCTGAGTGATCCTGACCATCTGATGAAGAAGGGTATGGTCATTATCATCTTGAAGACCACCAACATCTGAAGATCTTCTAAATGTTTTGGTAGCATTAGCCTAGGGGGAGTTTGTAAGGATTCTTATAAGTCTGATGCAGCCAAAACATCCAAAGTCTCTCTGCATGCATGCACTGAAGAACAGAAGTAGAAATGCTTCGGAAGTTTTACACCATGCACTAGAAATATTCTAAGTGTAAAATCTTCCGAAGCCAAGACCAACATCTTCCGAAGCCAAAAGTGAAGTCTTCCAAAGCTTCAAAGACAAAAGTCTTCCGAAGCCAAAGAGTGAAGACAGATTTCTTCCGAAGACTTTTAGAGATATGCCTTTATGTGATGTACTTTACCATAAAGCTGGACCACCTTTCCCCTGCTACTCTGTAAAGTCACCAACTTACATAAGTTGGTGAAAAGGACCACGCTTTTGGTAACTGTACATTGAGGTCTTGAGTCCATGCTTTCTATTGTATGTACTTTTATCCTTTTTGTAATATATTAGGATGTGAGCTATGGCATGTCATAGTCACTAGTCAAAAGGCAAATCTGCCTTTTGACTCTACATTTGATTTTGTAGTTGTCTAGTCAATTGTATCCAGCTGGCCTTCAAAGTATGGCCGGCTGTAGGATGTAGTATAAAGTATCTCAAGTACTTGTAACTTTCTATCGTATGCTTTGTAACATTTGTAATAGATCTTGAGAAGCAATATACAACATTCTTGAAAACCAACTACTTGTGTTGTTTTCCATATTGTTCTGTCTCATATTTACTTGTGTTCTTAGCACCTTTCATTAACAAGTTAACCAGTTCCCTATTTGATTTGTCAAGGGAAGACTACCATAAGAACCAAATGGGTGTTTAGAAATATGAAGGATGATAGAGGACTTGTCATCAAAAACAAGTCAAGACTAGTTGTTCAAGGGTATACTCAAGAAGAAGGAATTGACTACACAGGTGTTTTTGCTTTTGTAGCAAGACTTGAAGTTGTCAATATATTCCTAGCTTTTGCTGCTTCCAAGAATTTCAAGGTCTACCAACTTGATTTCAAGTGTGGTTTTCTCTATGGGGTGTTTGATGAAGAGGTCTATATCAGACAACCACCTGAGTTTGTAGATCCTGATCATCCTGATTATGTCTACAACCTTGATAAAGCTCTTTATGGGCTGCACCAAGCACCAAGGAAGTGGTATGAGACTTTATCTCAATATCTCTGTCAGCATGGCTACAAAAGGGGTACTATTGATGGAACTCTCTTCATCAAAGGATTAGGAAATGACATAATGCTAGTTCAAGTATATGTAGATGACATTATCTTTGGGTCAGCTAATCCAAAGCTCTGCAAAGACTTTAAGAAGCTGATGAAGGATAGGTTTGAAATGAGTTCTATGGGGGAACTCAGTTTATTTCTAGGAATTCAAGTGAAGCAAGTTGACAATGGCATCTTCATAAGTCTGTCAAAGTATGTACAAGATATACTTAAAAGATTCAACATGACTGATTGAAGACACCCATAGCCAGAAACCACTCTCTTGGTCCTGATCTTGAGGGGGAGTGTGTTTATGAACATCTCTACAGGGCAATGATTAGGTCTCTTATGTACCTCACAGCAAGCAGGCCTGATATCATGTTTGCCACATGTATTTGTGCAAGATATCAAGCCAAACCCAAGATGTCACACATGGTCAATGTCAAGAGAATTTTAAGATATCTCAAAGGTGCTCCATCACTTGGCCTTTGGTATCCAAAGAATTCTGACTTCAATCTGTATGCTTATACAGATATTGACTATGGTGGTTGCAACATGACTGCAAAGTCTACATTCAAGGGATGTTAATTTAAGGGTTGAAGGATAGTCTCTTGACAATGCAAGAAACAATGCTGTGTGTCTCCATCAACTGCCGAAGCTGAATACATTGCTGCTGCAAGCTGTTGTGCTCAAGTGCTTTGGATTCAAAATCAAATGCTGGACTATAGATTCAACTTCAAGGAGACTCCCATCCACATAGACAACAACAGTGCTATCTCAATCATAGAGAATCCTGTGCAGCACTCAAGGACAAAGCACATCAACATCAGGTATCATTTGATTAGAGATAACTTTGAAAAGGGATTAATCAAACTAGTCAAACTTAACACAAATGAACAATATACTGATCTATTCACTAAAGCTTTTGATGAACAAAGGTTTAAATATCTTGTATCAGCTATTTGGATGATTAACTTTGAGTAGCTTTTCTTAAAACTTAATCATATTATTTCTAAAACATGTGTGTCCTAAGTTGTCTATTTTATCACCTTTATAAGCCTTTGTTCTCTTTGGAAGAAAAATCTCTTTGAAAGACATTCCTTAGATTTTGAAAAATTTTGATCTTTTTATCCTTCGGAAGATTTATAATTATCTTCGGAAGAAACTTATGTCTTAGAAAACAAATAACTACTTCAGTAGATTTACCTTCGGAAGAAATTTTTGAAATATCTTCAGAAGCTTAAAATTAACTTAAGTACTTATATGTTTTCAAAGAACAATTTTCTTTCGAAAGCAATTTACCTTCGGAAATTTTTATTATTCTTAGAATAAAAACTCCGAGTATTAAATCTCTTCCAAAGCAAAATTCTCAAAACCCTTTGGAATATCTACCAAGCCATTTTGCCTTCGGAAGCCTTCCTTCAAAACTTCCGAAGCAAAATAACCTTCGGAAGATTTCTCGACTTCCAAGAAAACTACTTTTTTGGGCAAAAGTAAATTACTTTTTCAGAGGTGCGACCGACATCCGGATTTAAAAGCTTATCCTCTTTCATTAACTTTTTCTTAAATCCATTTCATATAAATACCCAACGGTTCCCCCCCTCTTTTACTATCTTCTTCATCTGAACTATTCCTCTAACCTAAATTCACCCTACCGCCTTTGTTCTTCACCTTCCTTCACTCTTAAGCTTTTCAAAATGGCCAACCTAAACCTCAGAAACAACCTTGATTTCTCCATGCAACTTCACATATAGCACAACCAGGTTGCTCTGTTGAACTCTGAGAAAGATGATAGTTTCTCAGAGGTTTGCCGTTTTCTGGCTCTATCCAACTACTTCACTGTTGGATTCTTTATGCCCAAGACACATAGAACATTGATGTGGTTAGTACGTTATGATTCAAGTCGGGTCATACCCAATAACAAGCTTAGAACACACCAATTAATATTTAATTGATGATATGATCATGCAATTAAATAAATACACCAATTTAGAAAATGAGATTGAACAACTTATATGGATATTTTGTTCATGGATATTATTTGTAATGTTGTTTAAATTGGTTAAATAACATCAAATAATAAGAGTGTGTGTATAAGTTATATAATTAAAGGGGTAATTACATAACTTATTAAAACTTTTGTTTAAAAAAGTATAAAGAAAAGTTTGGGGGGAAAACCCTAATAAAATAGGGGATTCGGCCGCCCCCTCTTGGCAGCCTATCCCTTTTGTTGTGTTTGGTTTTCTCTTGGTTTTTTGCTCTCCTAGAACATACACACTCTCCATTTCAGATCTCTCTCACTCTCTTATATGCAAAAGGGTCACAAGAACATGTTTTTTCTTTTGGAAGAAAGATATCATGGCTGGAACAAAGTTCTAACAGCCTTGTTGATGTTCACGGCTGGAACAAGGTTCCAGCAGCCTTCTTGATCCGATTTGGTGCTCAAATCCTAGCAAAAATGGTGTATGCTTGATGCTTGTGGGTATGGAAGCTTGAGGACACCTCTTCTTGGTGTTTTGGCTGTTCAAGAACATCATTCTCTTCATCTACATCTCGGTTTTTTCAGCAGCTTTTGAAAGGTAGTATGTGTGGCTTGTTTTGGTTGTTATTTGTAGTTGATAGCTAGCTCAAACACATATAAATGATCCTATGTTCTTGGGTTTGTTGATGTTTTGTTATTAGCCTTAATTTTCAGATTACTAATGATAATTTTAAGGTTACATTCCGCTGCGTTTTTCATAGTTTAAAAGGTTAAACTACTTTGATATGGTCCAACAAACCCAACATTGGCATCTAGAGCCGGATATGTGGATGACTAGTTTCATGTGTTCTTGTAAAATTGGTTTTATGAGGCTTTAACAACCATTTTGGGGCTGTTTTGTGGTGATGATAATAAATCCCCAACCTTTCAAGGTTATATCTAACATGCTAGTGATTAAACCTTCAAAGTAAGATATCAAGTAGTTGATTATGTTTTTGTTTGGACAAAAGACCCTAAATTCATGGTTTATGTTGGCTGAAAATTTAGGGTCATATGGGGATTTATTTGGTTCTTGAATGTTGTAAATGATGTATATGGATACATATTTTAGTGCATAACATAGCCTTGACCATATGTGTTTTGGATTTGGTTGATTGTGATTTTGTCATGTTGGTTGATTTCATTCGTAAAGGGTTGTAATATTATTCTTTTGTGTTTGTATTTGGGTTGTAATTTATTTATTCATTTGGTTATGTAATAAATAGAATAGGTGCATTTCTTTTATTAGAAAATTGTATTAGGATATGATTTTGTAAAGGAAGATGCACAAGATGAAGACACAAAAGGAAGGACACAAGAGACATGGACACTTGAACATTTGGATGTGGAATCAAGTGGGAGTTCATGGACGCATATGATGTGTCATTGTTAACCCTTAGGAAAGACCTTATGACAACACTTGTGATGGCAAACAAGTGTAGTCAACTTAGTGGCTATGGTTCTGCACATGTGGTTGTATGAAATATGCTTGTTTGATTATTAATTTTATGTTGATTGTTTGATATATGGATATGCTTAACAATCTAAATCAATTATCATAACAAGCTGAATTTTTTGGTTCCTAATCATTAAGTGACTAATAAAGGTTATTAAAAGGATTAATGATTTCAAAATAAAAGAAGTTTTATTAAAAGAGAACCATAGGGTACCATGTATTTGAAAGCATGCGAATACAAGGTACATAGAGTTTTCATAACTAGAATTAATGGAAACTTAAATCCCTTTGGTAACAAGTCTAACACCATCCTTTTACACGACACTCGAATCACTTGGGAACTATTTGTGGGATAAAGGTCACCTAACCACTTGTAGGGAACTTGTATCTTTGAGGTGAGTCTAACGTACTTGTGGGATAAAGGTCACCTAACCGCTTGTATGTGAAAACTCACACGTGTGTGTAAGTAGGACGACTTGAATTGGAAACCATGTGATTAGGGTCACCGAAGCATGGCGTACAATGGTGTTGATGGGATTAAACATGCCGACTAAACATATGATGTTTAACCGATCCCATAAGACTAGAAGTTGCAATAGGTTGCAATTGTCAACTGTTGACTACCTTGTTAATTTAAATAATGGGATAAAGGTCACCTAACCATCATTTAAATGTAACGTTGGATTCTAGATTTGTTGGTCCACGTGATCGAAAAACAGTACAATTGAAGTGATGAATTGGTCAATATCTAATATCCATGCTAAACAACAACAATTGTGAAGATAGAAGAGAATTCTAACACATATTTGATAACCAAATAAACAATAACAATCAATAACATGAAGCACAATAGTATTTCTGTGTAAAAACTGCTTAGAATTGGTAACTTGCAACAATGATCCACGATTAGGGTTTTGCAAGCTTACCTTACAATGAGAATTGACAAAAGTATATATAGCAGTTATAGTTTCGCTGACAGTTTCGCTACCAGCGAAACTGTCATGCCGAAACTATAGTTTCGCTCGGCAGAACACAAGTTCGCCGGGTAAACTAGAACAGCAAACTGTGAGCGAATGTAGAGATTCGCTCACAGTTTCGCTGGACTGCCAAAACTACACATTACAAAGAACATACAAAAGAAAACTAACAAAAGTCCTATTACAATGTAAAGTAAACAACTATACTAAAGTGAGTCCAACCTATACATGATCTTCAATACTCCCCCTAGGTTGGATCTCACTATCTTCAATCATCTTGATTTGACTTGTCAGCTCCAGTTTCCTCTGCTGCCGTTGATCTATCTTCATCACCTCCTACAGCAACATCCTCAGAAGCTTCAGCCATAGATCCTCCAAGGTTCTTTCCTGCATCACTAGCTTCTTCAGAATGACCACTAGCCTTTGCAAACTGCCTGGTCAAATCTTGAACATCCATAGCAAAATCATCCTGAGCTCTCACCCTTTCAGCTAGCTTCTTGACCTCCGACCTTACTCCCCTTATCTTGTTTGCAACATTCATGAACAAACTAGCCTCTTTTCTAGTTTCCTCTCCAGCCCCAGCTTTAATGTGATTTTCACATAGTACCAAAAGATCTTCATCACAAAAACTAAATAACTCCATCGGATCAAACACTCTGAACTCTTTTTCATGTTTAGCTCTAATCACCGCCTCTCCAGTATTGTTGTCATAAAACCACTTCTCAAAGTCCTGTAGTTGTTGGGGAAGAGGATTAGCCAATCTTACCCGATTTACAGTCTTTGGAGGTTTAACTCTTAGTACAATCCTTCCTTTTCCTGTCTCCCAATCTTTATCCTTCTTTGATCTCTTTCTTTCAGCTTTCATATATCCAAAAGACTCAAAATTATCATTAAGTCCATTTTTTATTTCCTTCTCAAGAAATGATGCTCTTTCACTTAAGTGAGCATTGATCAAAGGTAGAGTTGCTAAACGTCTCAAATCCATTTGGGCAAGGTCTTAAAAGCCTTACTCTTAAGCATATAACTGATATTTCCTCCTCGTCTCTTGACCATGAACATCTTTAAACTGGGATTGTAGCACCAGCTTATGATTTTCTTATCGGCTTCCTTCCTGCTTAATCCCTCCAGATTTTGAAACAAAGGAGTAATTTCCTCCACCTCCTTCTCTTTGACCAACCAATCATTCTTATCCATTTCAAAAACATCAGCATCATCTTCTCCCTTCTTAGCAACATAAATCAGTGGTCGCTCATCAACTTCATAAAACTCTGGTTCTGAATCATAGTCTATAAGTTGTTCATCTTCCTCCTCTTCATCAACCAACCCTTTTCCTCTATCAGATACTCCTTCAGTGGTAGCTGTAATAACAACTTCTTCACCAACAAGATCTTTTTCAAAATCAAACTGCATGTTTACAAACCCAGCCTCAATAATATCTTCCTCATCATTCCTTCCAACATCCTCTCTTGGTATTTCCTGCTCTCCTTCACCAGTAGTTGCTGCTCTAGAAGTACCCTCTCCTACCTTAGATGAAGTACCCACGTTCAGAAATGAGTACTTTGATGTATCAGTCAAATCATCTAACTCAGATTGAGTCAGTTGACTAGGTAGGCCGGCTGCAGCTTTCATTTGTGTAATCTCCTCAAACAACTTCTTAATCAGTTTGTTTTGGTCAACTAACATTCTCTGCATTTCCTCAATCACCTTATCCTTCTGTCTTTCTCTGATCTCCTGATTCGTAAGTTTAGTCTTAATCATACTCAGCTCATTAGCCAACGAAGCTTTTAGGTTATGTATCACATCCTCATCAAGATTTTCACTAGCCTCTCTTCTGGCTGTAAATCCCTCATGTCTATGTTTGGTTCTCCGCTCAGGCTCAGCATAATCAGTTTTCTTCTTAGACCTCCTTTCTTTCTCTACCCTGATGTCTTCAGCTTGTGCATCAATATTCTCTTCAAAATCATAATCCATTTCTTTAGCATATCTCTTACTTTTGTTAGTAGCATCAGCTTGCTGTACTCTTGTTTCTTCAGCTCTTTTACTCTCAGACTCATCCACCCGTCTAATATAATTCCAGCGTTCTGGAGGATACATATTCTCCCAAAGATGAGTGATTTTACCACTAAAGTCGTGGCGAATAGCACATCAATCAGCAAAAATACGGGGATTCATCTGCACCAGCCTCTTGATCTCTACATGTTTTGGAACATCAGGTATAAGATCATCAAAAATCATCTGAAGAAAACGAGGGTATAGCAGCCATTTGTCTTTCTTTACAGCCATCACATTCTCTGCCATACATGCAAAAATCAATCTAGCTATGTTGGCCTTCTCCCCTTTACAGCACAACACCATAGCCTTAGCCCAATCAAGATTAAGTCCATCAGATCCACCTTTACGGTGATCTAGACACATGATAAAAACATGAGCGATATATCTCCATTCTTTAGATAAGAATGACTTCTTGATCTCTTTCCTTGAACCAAAGGCTGGTCCCTCATACCCTATTCTTCTGAAAGCTTGAAACACTTCAGACTCTGTCATAGCTACTTCATCTCCAGAATCATCATCAAGTCTAAGAATCCTCGAAACACTCTCAGCAGTAATCGTCACATCATGATCAATAACTTTGGCAGTGATTCGCTGTACATCTCCTCTAGTATCATATTCTGCTGATCGCCAAAAATCTCTAATATGAAGATCATAAATAGTAGGTGAATGAGATATGGCATAGGCTATAGGTGATCTCTGAAGCCATCTGATACAATCACGAAATCCAGCTGCCTTAGGGAGAGTATCATCTAAAATAGATGTGATGTTATTCCGCTCATCAAATTTGAGATTAGCCATGATAACCTGAGAAAGAAAACAATTAAATTTGAATGAGAAATTATGAAAATAAGAAAATAATACTAAAACAAAGGAAACTCGCAGTTTCGCACTAAGACATGATAGTTTCGCTGAACAAAAACAGTTTCGACAATGAAAACTAACATTTTCAACAAGCGAAACAATAGTTTCGCTCATTAAAACATGTTATTTTCGCAGAACAAAAAGCAATTTCGACAAGGTGAGGATAGATTAAAGAAGTTTCGCTATTAATTTCTCCAAGCACAAACATAGTTTCGCTGTAACAAATTAATTTCGCTGTTCAAAAATTAGTTTCGCTGTTCACAAGAAAACTTGATCAAGCGAAACTGTGCAAGTTTAAGACTAGACACTGCGAAACTAAAGAAAATTTGGCGAAACTTTTAAGTTCGCCCGGACAGCATAACTTTACAGTTTCGCTGACAAGATGAGAACTTTCGTTCAGTTTCGCAGAAGAATCAGTAGTTTCGCTGGATGAACAGCGAACCCACCGAAGAGTCAAAATCCAAATCACTTAAATGGAGATGATTTTAACCAGATTAAAAGATGTTACAAGGTTCGAAACTCACATGCGAAGCAAATAACCCTATTAATTAGTCCAAAACACAATCACAAAGCAAAATCGCCAAATAACGTCACGGAGAAACCCTAAGAACTACTCAAATCGTTTTTGCGAAATTATGAGAAAAATTTCGCAAAAACGACTTAAATAGCAAATAGTTTCGCAGCTAGCGAAACTATAAATTCGCAGGGCGAATTTATAGTTTCGCCCAGTGAAACTGTAATTTCGCTAAGAGATAACCAGTTAACAACTAATTAGCAACCTAGCGAGATTGTAGTTTCGCTTTGCGAAACAATTAGCGAAAGTATAATTTCGGCACCAACCTTTTTTTTATTATTTTTTTTTAAATTGTTATTTATTTATTTATTTATTTTATTTCATTCATTTTTTTATTTTTTTATTTATTATTATTATTATTATTATTATTTTTTAATTAACAAGAAGCACATCACATAATGAGATCTAAATTATTCAGAGATCACATTCTCTAGATATTTATGAACATAAAGATGATCAAAAATCATCTACCAGCAATGAGATCATACTGAATACAAGATCTGATCACAATCTGCACAGAAACAACTGAAATTAGAACAAATCAATAACGATTGCTGATATAATTGTCCATTTAAACTCATGCCTTATCCTTTTTCAACAAACAGCTTATGATTCGTTTAAGGTTCAATTAGATGCTTTAGAATGTTAGGACCCCACAATCATTTGGTAAAAACCCTCACCCAACCTCAGGATTTCTTGAATTTTGAATCAATCTTCATAGAACAAGGCTTGTGCGTTAGTGTGCAAATGATTATAAACAGAATATTTCATTCTAAAAGAAACTCATCGATAAGATGATTTGACATAATTATATCAAAATGGTGAGAGCTCCAGATCTATACTCACGTATAACAGAAGAGATAACCATTTAAACATGTGCTGATGAGAGCTCCAGGTCAGTACTATCGTACAGCAGAGGAGATCATCACTCCAGGTCAGTACTTTGGTACAGCAGAGGAGATAAGCACAGACACACGATACCTCAACACAAAATATACCAGCTGTGGTTCAGGGTGATGACATATCAAAGCAAAATGGACGAAAGATTCATTCTCAATCCAATTTTTGTCAGGACTCAGTTTTTGTGCAAGCCAAAACAATTGAGTAAATCCAGACATTCTTAAGCATGATGTTTAATTTAATCATAAAGCTGCTGTCTACTTTATTCGTCAGGCTGAGTCTATCAAGCATATCGTTAAAGAATTGATCAATTTTCCTTAAAAATTAATGTGAAACAGAATCCAGTATCCGTTACTATCATTTCTCATTGAAGCACCGGTCATGTATATAAAAATACTTAGAGAATACACAATCATTTCTCATCATGTTAAATTCCGATCTCAGAATTATGAAATTACTCCCCCAAATTTTTATTTTCAATAGATCATATTTTTTATTTTATAATTTTTTTAATCAAAGAAATAGAAAATGAAAATTTAAAAAGATATTAACCCGAGCATAGAAATCAATTCATAAAAACGAGGTTTATCAAATGTTTTTGTGAAAAGATCAGCTTTTTGATTTTTGTATCAATGGGTATAATATCAATGAAACCTTTTCTTGAGCATCAGAATCGCATGAATTCGTGTCTCGATATGCTTGGTTCAGGAATGATGAATAGGATTTTTAGCAATTCCAATGGCTGCTTCATTGTCACAAAATAAAGGTGTATGGAGAAAATTAATCCCATAATCAATCATTTGGTGTTGGATCCAGAGAACTTGAGAACAACAACTTGAGGCAGCAATATATTCAGCTTCCCCTGTAGAAAGAGAAACAGTAGTTTGTTTCTTGCTCTGCCAAGATACCTAATAATTTCCCAAATATTGACATCCGCCAGACACAGATTTTCTGTTTAACCTGCAACCATTGGAATCACTATCAGAGTAAGCATGTAAATCAAAATTCCCACCATATGGATACCACAATCCTAAACGAGATGATCCTTTGAGATAACAAAGTATTCTTTTGACAGCTTTCTCATGAGATTCCTTTGGGGCCGACTGATATCTAGCACAGTAACCAACAGCAAAAGTGATATCAGGACGACTTGCAGTAAGATACATGAGAGAGCCAATCATAGATCTAAAAAGATGAGGATCAACTGGTTTTCCGTTTTCATCCGCAGTGAGACAAGTCTGAGCAGTAAAGGGAGTCATCTCTGTAGAAGCATCATCCATCTTAAATTTCTTCCAAATATCTTTAATATACTTCTCCTGATGAATAAGAATTCCTTCTTTCTGTTGTTCAACTTGTAATCCAAGAAAGAAACACATTTCACCCATCATACTCATTTCAAACCTTTGGCTCATAACTTCTTCGAACTCTCTACACAATTGAGAATTTGTAGATCCAAAAATAATATCATCAACGTATACTTGGACAAATATCATTTCACCATTCACCTCTCTTTTGAATAAAGTCATATCGATGGTACCACGAGAGAAACCATTGCTTAGAAGATATTGCGTAAGGGTCTCATACCAGATTCTGGGTGCTTGATGAAGACCATACAGAGATTTATCAAGCTTAAACACTTTATCTGGAAAATCAGGATCTTCAAAACCTGGTGGTTGACACACATATATCTCCTCATCAATGTCTCCGTAGAGAAAAGCACACTTCACATCCATCTGATAAACTTTAAATTGTTTATGAGCAGCATGAGCAAGAAATATTCTGATTGCTTCAAGACGAGCAACCGGAGCAAAGACTTCTGTATAATCAATCCCTTCTTCTTGAGCGAAGCCTTGCACCACATGTCTAGATTTGTTACGCACCACAACTCCTCGATCATCTGGTTTGTTCTTAAACACCCATTTTGTACCAATTGGATATTTGTTAGAGGTAAATCAACTAAGGTCCAAACCTTAAGCTTTCTGAACTGTTGAAGTTCCAATTGCATAGACTCTACCCAACAAGGATCCTGTAGAGCAGCATGAACATTTTTCGGGACAATTTGAGAGATGAAGCATGAGAAAAGACAAACATTAATTAGACCAGATTGACTTCGCGTGCGAACACCATCAGAAACAGATCCAATCACATTGTCAAGTGGATGATCTTTCAAAGTTTTGTAATCACTTGAAGAAGGAAAGATGGTTGAAGAAGTATCGCCCATAGCTGGTGAAAGATTAGATGAAGGTGAATCAATGATAGATGTTGGATCAGGTAAAGGAGAAGATGTAGGAGGTAAAGAATCAGATGATGGTGCCTGATCAGTCATTGGAGACGAAGAACTAACATCAGTTGAAACAGCATCATTTACTAACGTGGTGGATTGAACAGACGATGGAGATGATGAAATAATATTTGTTTGAGTATTTGAATTGATGTATCATCATCGAAAACTGGCAGATTAAACGAATTGAACACCGTATCGGAGTCAAAGAACCATGCAGGTTCAGATTTAACTTCAGAAGGATTGGATTCCTGCCAATCAACATAGAACGACTCTTGAACAATACGTGTTCTTTTGTTATAAACCCGGTACGCCTTTTGTGAAGAAGAATATCCAACAAAATAACACTCATCAGAAACAGCACCAAACTTTGTCTTTTGAGATTGAGTATTCAAAAGAGTGCAAGAACAACCAAATGGTCGAAAGAAATCAATTAGAGGCTTTCTCTTATGAAAAAGTTCATAAGGAGTCTTCACTTTATCTTTCACAATTAACACCCTGTTTAGAACATAAGATGCACAATTTACAGCTTCAGCCCAGAAAATAATGGGTAATGAAGATTCTATCAGCATTGTACGAGCAGCTTCCACGAGAGTGCGATTCTTTCGTTCGGCAATACCATTCTGCTGGGGTGTTCTTGCAGCACTAAATTGTCTCACAATCCCTTTTTGAGCACAAAATGAATCGAGAATCTGATTTTTGAATTCAGTGCCGTTGTCACTTCTTAGTCCCATAACTTTTCTCTTACTGATTGATTCGATAGAAAGAATTAATCTGTGCAATTCCTCTGCAACTTCGCCTTTGTGTGCAAGAAACCTCACCCATGAATATCTTGAGAAATCATCTGTAACAACAAGACAAAAGATTTTTTAGCAATTGATTTAACACTAATTGGCCCAAATAAATCAGTATGTAACAACTCAAGAGGACAAGATATGCTATTTAGAAGTTTGGGCTTATGAGGTTTCTTATGTTGTTTCCCTTTGGCACATGCCATGCATTTTTCATTAACAGAAAAATCTTTTAAAGGAAGTCCTCTAACAAGATTGTTCTTTACTAATTTATTAATTATCTTAAAATTAACATGGCCTAAACGACGATGCCATAAGAGAGACTCAGAGGTTGATGCTTTTGAAAGAAGACAAGTTGCAGTAGCCTTTGACTCGCTTGAATTCATATCGAGAAGATATGTATCATGTTTCCTTGGAGCACGCATGAGAATCAAATCATCTGGAATGGCAATCTCTGATTTTAAAAATAGACATTCATCAGATTTAAATAGAACAGGAATGTCTTTATCGCAGATTTGAGAAACACTCAGAAGATTAAAAGCCAATTCGGGAACATAGTTGACTTTTTCCAAAGTGAGAGAACCATTGGTAACTTCTCCTTGTCCAATCATTTTTCCACCCTTTTTATTTCCAGCAAAAGCCACATATCCTCCATCTATAATCCGATAGTTGGTCAACAAATCCTTTAATCCCGTCATATGCTTGGAACACCCGCTATCAACATGCCATAAACTGTTTACAATCTTTGATGAGGACTCCTGAAAAGAATTAACAAATCACTTAGCCAGGAGTAATAGGAACCCAAGATTGAACAACTTTGCTTTTTAAAGAAGCAGATTTTTTACAGAAGAAATTATTAACCAATTTTGTCAATTTATTCCCAAAACAATTCCTATTAGAGGATCCTTGAATCAAAGGACAATTTTTGACAAGATGATCCTCTTGACCACACCTGAAACAATGAGGTTTGAATCTAGGTCTATGATGTGATGAGGTAAAAATAGGATCAATAATAATCTCCTCATCACATTCAGACAAACTAGAATCAACATCACTGAATGTCTCATACAACTCATGAGGTTGTTGTTTATTTGAACAAGAATTTTTCTTTACAAAATTAGAACAAGATTCATCTGACATATCAGTAAAACTTGTACCACTGGTACTGGTGTCAGATGAAGAAGAAATACATTTTCAGATGACGTCATATTTAATGGTGTGAAAGATGGAATAGGTTGAGAAAAGAACTTTTCGAAACAATTAGTTTTAAGTTGCTCAGTTGTTTTTGGAGAAAGATCAGATGCATTACATTCATTATGAGAACAAAAATCATCACTACCATGATCTGAATTACAAGATGGAATAAAACTATCAAGAGAACATGAGACATTCAAGTCTGTTACATTTGAACTAGAAACAAAAACAGAATTTAAACTAGACTTATGATCTAAAACAGACTGCTGATTTTCAGGTGTACTAGAACTAGTGCATCCAAGCCCACTAGTTGGTCCATAGTCGTAGTCTTCACGAATGTACTTAGAGTTATTCCCGACTAAACCTGCAGACATACTGTCAGTATCTGTTTTGATTAAATCATTAGAAGGATGAGGAACAGGCATAGGAGAATAACAGTATGTACTAGGTGGAGGATAAACCTGTACATTTTCATAACCCAAACCTGTTTTAATTCTTGCTCCCCGTTGAGATTTACAAAGATCATCATGTTTCATTCCAGAAATAGTCCATTTATCTAACTTTGACTGAAGTTTGCTTGCTTCAAATTCAGCAAGAGCAACCCTTTCAGTCAAAGTATTAATCTCGACATTTCTTTCCAAAACGATTCTTTTTAAATGATCAGTTTCTTTTAAAGCCTCATTTAATTTCACAAAATATTTTGATTCATTCATTTTAAGTTCATCATTAATTCGCTTTAAATCCTTTTCATTATCAATTAACAAACGGTTAGCCTTATAAATCCCAAATAGCCTAATTTTACAAGCAGATGAGCACATATCCTGTATTACCTCATATGGAAGTCCCATTACCATCCTTTCAGCAGCTAAAGCTTTATCACACATGCATACTGGAGTACTTGATTTCTTTTCCTCAACAGTAGCAGCAACATCATCCTTCTCCTTTCCTATCTCATCTCTTGAATTTCTTTTCTCACTTAAGCCTGCAGTTTCATCTTTCCCATTTCCATCTGCCTTTTCTTCTTTCCCATTTACTAAAGACTCGTTTTCTCTTTTGAATTCCTTGAACAGCACAAATCCATCTTCATCATCTACCACTTCATTACTTTCCACAAACTCAGCAACTAACGCGTGATTAATCTCAGTTCTTGTTTCTTCCACCTCTGCACTCCAGTCAAAGTTCGAAATCAAAGCCGACTCCTTTTTTAGATTCACTTCTTCCTTTTCTTTCTCTGCTGTCAATCTTGGTACTCCAGAGTTACTAGGATCTGTGACAATTGGTAATGGACATTCACGTTTAAAATGTCCCAATTGTTTACAATTAAAGCACCTCAATTTTGACTTATCAAATCCCAGTTTTGAAGTAGATGATTGACCACCAAAGTTCTTTCGTCCTGTTCTTTCCATGAATCTCCGAGCTCTTAAAGTTAACATCGCCATTTGCCATTGAATATCAGTTTCTTCTAGATCATCAGGATCAACCTGATACATGTCCTCCATAGTCATTCCTTTACCTTTCAGTTCTCCAGCAACAAGAGCTTCATAGCTCTGAACAAACATTCCAAAAAGAGCCATTGTTTCTGATGGAATTGAAGTTTCAGCATTGACCTTAGAATTTCCCAAATCTTTTCCAACATGACTATTCCCACTCGAGAAATTACTTGTATTGCTCCCTCCTTGAATTGGATTTTGTATGTGAGAGTTTGCAGCGGATGACAACAAAGCAGCATTTTGAGAAAAACCAGATGTGGGCATCATAGTCTGGTTAAATTCCCTTCTTTTCATATCCAACTCAAAAGATTTCAACTTGTTAATGATATCCATCAGCTTGTAATCTGTAAAACCTCTTTCTTGTTTAAGCATTCTCACTTGAAGACTCCACTGTGGTGGAAGAGAATCGAGAAGCCTATTAACTTGTTCACTGTTGGAGAGCCTTTCATCATATTCTTTAGAGTGCTTGAGACGGTTAAGAAACGGTTTGTAAGATCTGTCAGACTCTCATTCTTGTATCCCACAAATGAATTGAACTCTTTTTCAGCCTGAATACTCTTATCTTTTACCAAATCTGCATTACCATCATAGAATTCACATAGAGCATCGTAAAGAGATTTAGCATTTTTATGCTCTGCAAAACGGTTGTAGATGTCTGGAGCTAAACAGAGAGTTAGAGCACCAAAAGCCTTTTGATCACGATCAATCAATTTCAAATCTCTTTCAGTATATGAAGATGGGTCCTTGTTCTGAGAAACAACATCACCAACAGTAACCGTTGGTATGTGAGGACCAGAAGTAATCGATTCCCATTGATTATGATCAGTGTAGAAGAAGAAAGCTTTGAGACATCTCTTCCAATCTTCAAAATTATCTCCATTAATGAGTCTTGGAGGTCTATTAGGAGCAACACTTTCAAGATCAGCAAGTGTGAGAGTAGTTAATTTCGACATTATAGTTTCGGCAAAAAGGTTTATAATTTCGCTGACAAATTCGCAGAAAAAGATGACTTGAATGACAATTTCGCTGAAGAATTACTTTCGCTGACAATTTCGCTGAAGCTGACACTTTCGCTAGCAATTTCAGCAGCACTTTCGCCTGAACAGAACACCACTGGCTTAGTTTCGCTGCTAACTTCGCACGAAACAAGCTTGAACTTTCGTTCAAAAATAAATTCGGCAGCAATTTCGCTTGTTGATTGTTCACAAACACTGATGAACTTTCGTTCAAGGAATTAGTTTCGCAGAATCTCTAGAAAACAACTTCTGATGCAAGATAACTCATAATTTCGCTGAAAGATGATGACAGTTTCGCTGTAAGAACATCAATTTCGCTGATCGATCTCAAAACCCTTTTTCACCTCAAAATCAATCTGAAATCATCCAAAACTCAATGAATTTGAGATCTGATGATTGTAGAATCTTCCTCAATCAAAAACGAGCATAATTCAATCAATTTCCATGTCAAAAACAACTGATAATCCAATGAAAATTGATTGAAACTAGATATTGAACAAAAACCACAAAAACTCAACAAATCAAGAGCACTAAGGCTCTGATACCATATTGTTGGTCCATGTGATCGAAAAACAGTACAATTGAAGTGATGAATTGCTCAATATCTAACATCCATGCTAAACAACAACAATTGTGAAGATAGAAGAGAATTCTAACACATATTTGATAACCAAATGAACAATAACAATCAATAACATGAAGCACAATAGTATTTCTGTGTAAAAACTGCTTAGAATTGGTAACTTGCAACAATGATCCACGATTAGGGTTTTGCAAGCTTACCTTACAATGAGAATTGACAAAAGTATATATAGCAGTTATAGTTTCGCAGTTTCGCCCGGCAGAACACAAGTTCGCCGGGTAAACTAGAACAGCAAACTGTGAGCGAATGTATAGATTCGCTCACAGTTTCGCTGGACTGCCAAAACTACACATTACAAAGAACATACAAAAGAAAACTAACAAAAGTCCTATTACAATGTAAAGTAAACAACTATACTAAAGTGAGTCCAACCTATACATGATCTTCAAGATTTTAATTATTAATTGTCTGTGAGACGTGTAAAGGGTATTAATAGTTAAAATGCAATTTTTCAGAAATACTAAAATGAACTTTGTAATTTTGTAGTAATGGCCGCAAACCACGATGCTACTACCCCGACCGTCCCTACCCTATCACCGAGAACCATCTTAAAAGGGGATCGTCTTAACCATAATAACCTTATGGACTCAATTTCGAAACTTGAGAATTGTTCTCAAAAACGAGTAAAGGCCTATGTCCATGACGATCCCATACCTCACCAACCAACGCTGTTGATGTTAAGGCTTTTTGACGATTGGCTTAGGCACACTAAGGATTCTGTGCAAGTATCCTACCTCATGTTGGGAATATGATTCCCGAACTCCAAAAGGGTTTGGAGCATCATGGGGCATATGACATGATAATCTAGTTGAAGGAAATATTCCTTCAACAAACTTCAGTAGATTGCTTTGAAACAGTTCGAGCACTTTATGCATGTCACATGGAAGAAACCCAATCGATATCATCTTATATATTCTTAAGATGAAAAGCCACATTGATAGCCTCAAGATGCTTAACTGCCCTATCTCAAAGTAGTTTGCCAAGGATTTGATCCTTGATTGCCTAACTAAAGGTTTGAGACATTCATAATAAACTGTAATATGAATGGGTGGGACAAGAGCATTGGTGAACTTCACGCAATGCTCAAAGCAACCGAGGCAGGGATGGGTAGAGAGGTTCTACCTATTCTCTCAGTCAATAAGGGAGGCTATAAGAAATGGCCAATCCCAATCCTAAGGCAATTATCGCCAAAGGAAAGGAATACATCAAAGCAATGTTTAAAGCGAAACCTCGAAAAACCTAAGCTTCTGAAGCCTAGAGTAATGGAGAACGATCCATGCTTTGAGTATGGAGAGATAGGATAATGAAAAGGAATTGTCCTCCTATCTCAAGGAGTTGAAAGACAAGAGGGATGTTAAGCAAACCTCAAATACAATTTCCATGATTCACACATTGTATTAAATGTCATTTCTTCAAACACATGGGTATTGGATACCGGATGTGAGACTCATTCTTGCAATTGTTGCAAAAGGGTTCAAAAGAAATGTGCGCTTCAAGGAGGGAAACTCTATTTTGAGAGTTTCAAATGGTTTGGAAGTTGTTATCAAAACATTTTGTATGCACCTAGTTTGACTAGGAACATAATTAATGTTTCCTATTAAAACAATGTGATCATGATTTAAAGTTTGTAAATAATGGTATTAAGTTTTATGAATGATGTATTTCATTTTAAGAACATGCCTTTTAATGATATCCATGAATTGGTTCATGATGATTCGTCCTATAATAACTCATTATACACATTAAGCACCAAGAAACTTAAAATGGGTTTAAGTTATTATTATCTTTGACATTATCGTCTTAGTCACATAAACAAGAATTGGATTCAAACACTTCAAAAGAATGGTCTTTTGGAAACAAATGAAAATGTTTCATTTGATAAGTGTGAACCAAAAGACTTATTAGGAAAGATACATTTGGATGTATGTGGTCCTTTTAAGACAATGACAAAGATTGGTGAAAGATACTTCATTATTTTACCGACGATTACAGTCGCTATTATTGTGTGCACTTGATGACGCATAAGTATGAAGCTTTTGAAATGTTAAAAATCTTCAATAATGAAGTAGAATATCAACTCTACATAACTATCTATGTTCTTCATTCTGATAAAGGAGAAACTGAACCCTATTTGGATATGGTTCAATTTATTAGGGCTATGAGCTTACCATCTTTATCATTTTGGGTTTTTGCATTGCTCTTTAAGGCTCATATAATGAATATGACCCGGACCAAGAAAGTGTAGATTAGTTGAATATCCTAGAGACTGTATAGGATACTGTTTCTTCGACTCAACAGAGCAAAAGTATTTATTGCTCGAAAGGCTAAGTTCTTGGAAACCGAGTTCTTTATGGAAGGATGACGTATAGAACTGTGGAACTTGATAAGGATCAAAATCCACAAGCCGGTACACTTTTGGTTGACACTAGCTACCAACAAGAGGTTGTTGATGATAATCAAGAGGTTGATAAATATACACAAAACGTTCACAAATCTGGTAGAGTTAGTATTCCATCTAAGTGATATGAATATTCCAAGAATGGATGCTATGTGGTTAACCCCTGTAGGCTAACCATATACCAAGATGCTATGTCCAATTTGGATTAGGACAAATGGGTAGAAGCCATGAACGTAAGGATGCAATCCATGTATAACAACCAAGTTTGGGAATTGGTTGACCCTCCACTTAACTCCAAACCGGTTGGATACAAGTGGGTTTTCAAGATGAAAACAGATAGACATGGAGACTTGAATACTTATAAGTCAAGACTTATAGCATAAGGTTTCCATCAAACTCAATTTGTTGATTATGATGAAACTCTTACACCCGTGGCAATGCTAAAGTCGATTAGGATACTATGTGCGATAACTGCATATTCTGAATATGAGTTTTCGCAAATGGATGTCAAAAACCGCTTTTCTTAATGAACATCTCGAAGAGACTGTCCATATAGTTCAGCATGATGGTTTTGTCGATCCATGACATCCTAATAATGTATATAAGTTAAAATGATCAATCTATGGATTGAAACAAGCATCGAGAAGGTTGTGTATATATGAAGGCTAGTGGGAGCATAATTGTATTCTTAGTGTTGTATGTTGATGACACACTACTATTTGGAAATATATTCCAACCTTGGAAGGTGTTAAAACCTAGCTTGGAAGATGTTTTTCATATAAGATCTCGTTTAAGCCACCCATATTTTGGAATAAGGATCTATAAGGATAGATCGAGGTGGTTGATAGGGTTAAACCAAAGTGCATATATATTGATAAAATCTTGAAAAGGTTCAAGATGAAAAACTCTTAGAAAGGTATGGTACCTATTCAAGGAGGGACAATGTTGACTACGTCTCAATGTCCAAGCTCATAGAATGAGCAAAATCAAATGAAGGATATCCCATACGCATCTGCTTGTAGGATCCATCATTTGTGTGATGATATGCACTAGACCGGACGAGTCATGCTTATTAAGTATGACAAAGTAGATACCAATAGAAATAACCATCGGATGGCTCTTAAAAGTATATTGAAATACCTTTGTAGGTCTAAGGATATGTTTCTAATATACGGATCTGTTGAAAAGGAAGTCGTTGTAAAGGGTTACACGGATGCAGGCTTCCAAAACTGATCGAGATGATTTTCGATCACAATCGGGGTATACTTCCATTATGAATGGAGGAGAAGTGTCCTTGAAAGGTTCAAAGCAAGACACGGTAGCATTGTTCACTACAAAAATCCGAATACATAGCCGCTTCATTGGCAGCTTGGGAAGCTGCATGGATAAATTTGTCCATTGCTTATCTAGGGGTGGTCTCTACCATTCAAGACCCCCTAGAAATCTTTGGTAATTACGTGGGTGGGATTGCTCAAATCAAGGAACCCCGTACTCATCAAAATACTAAGCACCTTGAGCGGAGATTAAATATCATAAGGGATGGAGTTGAAAAGGGTAAAGATATGTATTTGTAAAGTTCATAAAGATCAAAACATTGTTGATCCACTAACGAAGATCCTTGTTGAGGGCAAAGTATGAGGGTCATACTTGTGCCTTAGGACTTCGATTTTTTGGTGATTAGAATTGATCTGTTTAGCATATAAAATATGGAACAATTGTAATATTTAACTCTTTTATATATTTGAGTTATGTTTCCTTTTAGCATGTTTATATCCATGAATATGTTTATTATTCTAAATGTCCGTAGTCGGTCATATTTGTGGGAACAAATATGAATGTAAGACTATTATGAACATGGATTGGTAGATATTCATAAGGTATGAATATAGAGCAATTGGTTGCTACCAAGGTTCATAGATACTTGTGGGATGCAAATATTGGACTGACCCGCGTCTCAAATTTTACTACATAGAATCTCTTTGATTGATCATAAGTAATTTTGAGTAAAGGCGAATATCATTTAGTATCCTCAGACTTGAGAAGCATATTGGGTTTTGATATTCACCAAATGTTATACCTTGAGTTAGTTCTTTACTGTTCTGAAATAATGGACAGTACATAAGGCTATGTTCAGGTGTGACACAAGGTGATTGTGAGAAACGTATGCAGTCAAGATGGGATTTGTTCCTCTTATTCGTTGAGAGCAAGATGTCTAAGGCCTGATTAAGTTAAATCAACAAGGAATGATCATTCTATGTCCTTGGATTTAACATGACATCTGTAACAAAAGGATAGATGATCGATTCACCTAAATCATTTCAAGTTTGGAACTTGAAGGGCATGATGTTATTGAATGGCTTTAAAGTCATGCGTATTAAGGGTAGTAAACCGTTGTTAGGCGGTATTTCTTGCTTGCATCAATCTTCTATGTATCTTGTGCAAGTGGGAGATTGTTGGAT
Organism: Flaveria ramosissima; assembly: GCA_025215565.1. Lineage (NCBI taxonomy): Eukaryota > Viridiplantae > Streptophyta > Magnoliopsida > Asterales > Asteraceae > Flaveria > Flaveria ramosissima. The sequence goes on from CM046030.1 coordinate 21,090,151, forward strand.
TCTTTATGCCCAAGACACATAGAACATTGATGTGGTTAGTACGTTATGATCCAAGTTGGGTCTTACCCAATAACAAGCTTAGCAAACACCAATTAATATTTAATTGATGATATGATCATGCAATTAAATAAATACACCAATTTAGAAAATGGGTTTTCTAAATAAGTTGCATATGAGATTGAACAACTTATATGGATATTTTGTTCATGGATATTATTTGTAATGTTGTTTAAATTGGTTAAATAACATCAAATAATAAGAGTGTGTGTATAAGTTATATAATTAAAGGGGTAATTACATAACTTATTAAAACTTTTGTTTAAAAAAGTATAAAGAAAAGTTTTGGGGGAAAACCCTAATAAAATAGGGGATTCGACCGCCCCCTCTTGGCAGCCTATCCCTTTTGTTGTGTTTGGTTTTCTCTTGGTTTTTTGCTCTCCTAGAACATACACACTCTCCATTTCAGATCTCTCTCACTCTCTTATATGCAAAAGGGTCAGAAGAACATGTTTTTTCTTTTGGAAGAAAGATATCATGGCTGGAACAAAGTTCTAACAGCCTTGTTGATGTTCACGGCTGGAACAAGGTTCCAGCAGCCTTCTTGATCCAATTTGGTGCTCAAATCCTAGCAAAAATGGTGTATGCTTGATGCTTGTGGGTATGAAGCTTGAGGACACCTCTTCTTGGTGTTTTGGCTGTTCAAGAACATCATTCTCTTCATCTACATCTCGGTTTTTTTAGCAGCTTTTTAAAGGTAGTATGTGTGGCTTGTTTTGGTTGTTATTTGTAGTTGATAGCTAGCTCAAACACATATAAAATGATCCTATGTTCTTGGGTTTGTTGATGTTTTGTTATTAGCCTTAATTTTCAGATTACTAATGATAATTTTAAGGTTACATTCCGCTGCGTTTTTCATAGTTTAAAAGGTTAAACTACTTTGATATGGTCCAACAAACCCAACATTCACCTCCCTTACCTTTGATCCTACTCTCTATAAGGTTCATCTACTTGAATTTTGGAAGACCTGTCGGAAGGTCATCATGGATGGGGAGAAGGCACTGTCTGTCACAGTGTAGGGGAGGACAATCTTCATCACTCCGGCCATCATAAACACTCATCTTCAACTGGATGATGAAGAACGTGAGTTGTCCTTTCCAAAGGAAGCTGTTAATCATTCCTTTAAGCAGAAGGGGTATGAGGGAGATTTCTCTGTAAAGACCATCAGGAAAGGGAAGCTCTCATCCCAATGGAAATACCTGCTACATGTGGTTATCCACAGCTTGTCCAACAAGCATGGTGGGTGGGACCAGATTCCTGAAGATCTCTCCTTCATAGTGCATGGAATGGTTGAAGGGGTCATGTTTAGGTACTCTCAGTTTGATTATACAAATTTGCTTGCAAACTTGGACTCCTTAGAGTATTACATGTTTCCTAGATATGTTCAATACATTCTCAACTGTGAACTGGGCTCACAGTTGAGGGAAACAGATAATATTCTTAAATTAGGACAGATGAAGCCCGACATCTTTAAAATAATCAAAGAAGCCAACTGTAGGTTCTCTGGGGTAGAAACAACCCTTGTCCCATAAATGTTAGAGCTCATTGCTCAAGGTGACAACCTAGCAACACAAGCTAGTGTTGAAGCCACACCTTCTACCTCTCAACCACTAAAAAGGCCTCAAATCACCCTCACCTACCAAAGAAAGTACAAACGTACACCTTCTTAAGCTATTAAGCTTGTGCAGGCCCCCATATACTCACCCATACAGGAGGAAGTGGATATTAGAGCTCCCACTTCTCCTGAGGAGCAAACCACTCCAATTTCTTCAAGGATCAGTGCTGAGGTTCCTCATGCTAAGCCTGATGAGCTCACTAGCGCAACCACCTTAAGCCTTCACTCTGAGTATCAACACTCAAGTGAACAACCTTCAGGGGACAGTTACCATCCCCAACCTTTAAAATTAAACCAACCCATTCCTAACCTAGAATTCTATACTCATGAAGACATAGGTTCAGTGAGTACCATGAGTCTCTCTACTCTTCCCCTACTCAAAAAGAGATGAGTGCTCTTGAGTGTCCTACGTCTAGCCCACATCAGTCACCCATTACTGAGGTGGACCTCTCTGAACTTGTTCAGGAGATCAATATGGAAGAGGCTCTCACTTCTGCAAGTGATTACATCATTAGGACCTCAACCATGGCAACTCAGCCCATTAACACTTCAAGTGAGGGTGTCAGTGAGTAGAGGAAATCTAGCAGCCAAGAACATGAAGCTGGTGGTGAGAGTGATGACTTTGGTCCAATTCTCTCATCCCCAGTGATTCGTCTGATGAAGATGAGGGGAATTTGAGACTAAAGCTGCAAAAACTGTCAAAAACATGCAGCTATCTAGTCTCTGAGGTTAGTCACCTTGAATCTTAAGTGACTACCCTGCAAAACAGGGTCAATGATGAGCAACTTGAGATATCTTATCTCAAGGAAAAACTAGCTGGAAGGCCTTTAAGGAGTGCTCAATCACGAACACAAGAACCTCTGGATGTGATTGACCTAACTCCTAGCTCACCTATGCAAGAGGGTGATGCTACCAAAAAAAGGGAGAAAGTCATTGCAAACACAAAACCTGGGAGTTCTTTAGGGAGTATGGACATTGAGGACTCACCATCCTCACTTGTAATTGTGCATACTCAACAACTTCCTCAAGTTCACTTTGATATGGACTCTCTAGACTCACTCATTCAGAGTCTCCTTGAGGAAGGCATTCCAAGGGCTATGTCATCCCTACCCCAAGGAACTTCAAACTACATCATTGGGTGGAGGTATGATGTTGATAGAAGAGCCCTTATTCTTCAAAGGGTTAAAGGGCAGCAAGAGGTATTCAATTTTCAGACCTTGAACTACTATGAAGGTCTTGACCTGATCAACATGCCACTTGTCAACCCAAGTCAATCTAGACAAGCTTGCAGGCTGGCATAAAGGATTCATGACAGAATTACTGAAGAGTTTAGCCTAAGAAGGAGACAAAGGCAATTAGGTAATGTCATTGGTCAACTGGATGTTGAGGCAAACCCTAAGATTAGCTTCAAAGGGAAATCTTGAACCTAGTGATAGAGCCTGAGAGCCCTGTCACACAAACAACTACTTCAGTAATTCAGTCCCTTAGTGAAACACATGCTGGTGAAGGTGTGTCATAGCCTCTCTCGGGCCAGAGCTGGGATGCTACACCAAGCAATTAAGGCCAAAGCTCTCTCCACCCTGTGTCACAAAGGTCTATGGGTGACAAAAGGGAAAAGGATTTTAACTCCTGAGGAGATTGAGGAGGAGGAGAAAGAGAGGAGGAGGAAGTTAAGGGGAGATAGTTTCACAGGGTCTTCAGGATTTATGCAAGCTGCAATCAGGGCTGTCCCCAGACCAAACACTCAAGATGATGAGTTGAGGGCAGTCAGGATAACTTACCTGCAGACCGGGATCTATGACATTGATGACATTGTATCTCTCCTCTTAGAGGAACTCAATGAACTGGTAGACATGGAAATGTCTGGAGGGAGAAAGGAAGTAGAGGATGCAAGGTTTCTCCTCCAAATCAAAGAAGAGAAGAGACAGAAAATACTATACAAGCATGTCCCTACTCTCTCCCCAGATTAAGAAAGCCTTGTGCAAGAGACTTTGGCAGCTCCACAAGAACTTCAGGTAACAAACCGATAGGCAAAACATGATCACCTACCTGAGTGCCACATGTCTCTACCAGGCATCTGCACTTCTTCCCTTGTCCTTTGAGTACATTGAGTTTGCGTATCTCAAACAACATGAACTTCAAGTGCTCAAAGAACAAAAAGCAACAAAGAGAAAGATGAGGGAAGAGACTGCAAAGTCAAGAGCCATCATCCAAAAGAGTATGAAGAAGTCTGCTGACAGACAAAGGATGATGTGCTTCTTGAAGCTGTATGGATTCTCCGGATGGAGACTTGGCCCTATGTCTCTATCCACAATGGATAAGCATATTAGGGTAATCAAGCAAAGTATCAAAAGTGGAGAGCTCATTGACTTACACTCCCCTCCAAGTCAAGCTCCTCCTGAAATGGAGGTTAAGGTTGAACAACCTAAGACAACACAACCTGGACCTTCTTCTGAGTTTCAGCAAGCTTCATCTTCTGATCCACAACAGGGTCAAACTTCCTCTCCTTCTAAACCTGTGAGGGAGGAACACCCAACTAAGCAAGACAAGACTGATCAACAAGGTGCGGCAAGCTAGTCTTCTCATTTAAAGTCTTCAAAGAGGAGGAAGAGGATGGCTTCTAAACCAAACTCAATGAAGAAGAAGAAGTCTGTATCATCCACCTCCAAGCTTCAGGATGAATCAAATCACCCTGAGGATGTGCATGAAGAGGCAGCCCCATCAACTCCAATTCAAGTGGCTCCTCTTTCATCTGAGAGACCCCTCTTATCCTAGACCTTCACTACAAATCTAGAAAGATGGCATGTGATCAGAGATCAAGTGAGTGAAGATGTCTACACATGGCAAGACTTATTCAACCTAATTATGCATGATCTTCTTGAGATGAGAAGATACTATGAGAGTCAGAGTGATCCGGACCATCTAATGAAGAAGGGTATGGTCATCATCATAAAGTGGATTGTCAACAGCTAAAGTCCTTCAAATGTTTTGGTTGCATTAGCCTAGGGGGAGTTTGTAAGGATTCCTATAAGTCTGATGCAACCAAAACATCCATAGTCTCTCTGCATGCATGCACTGAAGTACTAAAGTAGAAATGCTTTGAAAGTTTTACACCTTGCACTAGAAAAATATCTAAGTGTAAAATCTTCCGAAGCCAAGACCAACATCTTCCGAAGCCAAAAGTGAAGTCTTCCGAAGCTTCAAAGACAAAGTCTTCCGAAGCTAAAGAGTGAAGACAGATTTCTTCTGAAGACTTTTAGATACATGCTTTTATCTGATATAATTTACCATAAAGCTGGACCACCTTTCCGCTGCAACTCTGATCAGTCACCAACTTACATGAGTTGGTGAAAAGGTCCATGCTTTTGGTAACTGTACATTGAGGTCTTGAGTCTGAGCTTTCTACTTTATGTACTTTTATCCTTTTTGTAATATATTAGGATGTGAGCTATGGCATGTCATAGTCACTAGTCAAAAGGCAATTTTCCTTTTGACTCTACATTTGATTTTGTTGTCTAGTCTTATGTATCCAACTGGCCTTCAAAGTATCGCTGGCTGTAGGATGTAGTATAAAGTATCTCAAGTACTTGTAACTTTCTATCTATGCTTTGTAATACTTGTTAAAGAATTTGAGAGCAATATACAACATTCTTGAAAACCAAATACTTGTGTTGTTTGCAATCTTGTTCTATCTCATACTTTACTTGTGTTCTTAGCATCTTTCATATAAGTTACCAATTCCCTATTTGATCTATTAAGTGTTCTAAAGAATTCTCCTCATTGTGTTGTTGTGTTGTAAGTGACCACCCTTAAACGGTCCTGCACTTTTAAATGGATTAGGTTCTTCAAACAATTGATCCATTGTGTATGTTTTTTCAGGGATAAATATTGCTTTATCTGTTTCCCTTGAACTTATCTCTGAAGCTTGAGATATGATTCACTCTTCAAAATCATCATTCAGGTCTTGCTCTGAACGACATGTACCCTTTGTTGTGCGCACCCGGAAGAGAGTTAGTCGACGGGAGTTGTAGTTATACTCCCATCTAACTATGGATTCAAGTTCAGGACCTTCAACCATTTGAAGAAAGGCTTTGCCTTTGGTTGCTGATCCCTTCCTTTCCTCCTCCTCTCTCAGTCTCAAATCTTCTTCAATCTTGGTCCTAGCAGTTAGCTCGGCCAGATGAGGACTGCTAAGATGATTTCTGATATGAGCAGCTATCTCAGAGTTGGAGGGGTTGGAAAATGGCTTCTCTGCTAACTCAGCAATATCGAATCTACTTAAGTGTAGCAGCGATGAGGCATTGAGCCTGTTTAGCTCTCCATTCTCTCTCTCAACAACATAGTTATGAGAAGAGTCTTCAAACCTCCACTTGATAATCTTCTTTCTAGGCACAAGGTGTTGACTTGGCACTTTGTTCCCTTTCTTTGTATCCAGTAGAGTCACCAGCCTTTTTCTTAGCTTCTTCTCTTCTTCATTTAGTGAATCCGAGTTGAGGCCAAAGAGTTTAGTAGCTTGGTCCATTGTTCATCTAGGCAAATCAAGGAATTGATCTCTTGTGAGGGAACATGAGGAGTCATCAACATTAGTTAACTTGACTAACTCCTCCTCATAAGAGATATCGCTCAAGGTTGTACAATTGATGAGTTTCATCTTGATCTCCTTAAACTCCTCTAAGGAGAGATGTTTGGAAGGCTAAGGGGATGGTTTGGGTGGTTGTTGGGTAGGTAGTGGTGTTTGGGTTCTGGGAAATGTTTTGGGTTTGAGGATGGGTAGTTTAGGTGGTTGTGGTAAGGAGGCAGGTATGGATAATGGTGTAGGTTCAGGGGTGTAAGGCTCAGATGTTGGTTCAGTTTTAATGGGGAATAGGAAAGGAATTGGTTCAGGTTGTGGTTGGGGTTAAGTTGAGGTTGAGGTGTTGGTTTGAAGATCATCTCCTATCCTCTTCTATACATCTCCTTCCTTTTCCCTGAGCGAATGTCAGCCTTGATGTCACTGTCATGTCGCTGTAGGGTCTTCTCAGACATTGGATCCACCTGCCTACCAGAGAAGTCATGAACCCAAAGATAGTCCTTAATCCAGGCTTTATCACCTATCTTTCTGGCAGCAGCGAGTCCTGCTTCTTCCTCCTCCTTCTTCATCTCCCTTAGCTTCTCCTTTGCAGCTTTCTTTCTCTCTTTCTCTATTTGATCTTGCTCTTTATTAAAAATCCACAAGATCGTATCATTGTTGTGAGGAGAAAATTCCTCTAAAGAGAAACCCCTGGAGCTTAGGAAAGTTATCTTTTCACTCCTCAACTGCTGATCAGCATCTCTTTTCTTTCTCTCCCTTTCTTCCACCAAGACCAACCCTACTGCTTCTTCTTTTTGCTGAATCTACAGCAGAGTTGCATTCTCTAACTCAATTAGCTCCCCTAATGGTAGCAGCAACACATCTTCGTTAACATCTCCCAGCTTGACAAGCCTGTCAATGATCTCCACCCTCTTCTTGTTGTTGATAGCCTCCTGGTTGGCTGCAGTTGCTTTGGTACTTGCAACTAGCAACTTCCCAGTTGGGAGTCTACCTTTCCTTTTAAGCTTCTCCAACTTTTCTTCCTCCATTAGTTCTTCCTCATTCATCTTCCTCTTCCCTTTGGTGTCTTTGGAAGTGCTAGACATTGGAGGTTCATGAGTAGAGGTTTTAGGTTGAGTGGTGGTGATGGGAGCTGGAGTTAGTGATGATGTTTGAGCAAGGGATTGGGTGAGAAAATCGTCCTTATTGACCTCAGATGCTAGTTCTAGGATTGCATATGTGACAACTAGATCATCGGATAGAGGAAATAGCCCTTCCGTAGCTTCAATCTTAGCTTCGGAAGTTTGAAATGGTTCTTCTGAGGCTTTGACTTCTGCTTCAGAAGTCTGTGGGAATGCACTCTCTGTCCCAACTATTTCAGTTGCTGGACCGTCAATCCTTGTTTCCCCTTCGAAATCAATCTTAGGTTCCACTTGGACCTTAGGTTGACCAACTTCTTGGACAGTGGTAGAGGGTGCATTCAACCTCTGAAGCTCTTTAGCTCCAAAGTATATTACATACATATCAGGGCTTGGCTATTCAAAGAAAGATTCCATCAAGAACTTGGAAAAGAACCTGTTGAGATCTTGGAGCATCCTTTGGTCCACTTGAATGACAACGGGAGAAGGCTCAGGAAAAACTAAAGCTTGTTGAATAGGGTATCTTGAAGTTAAAGTAGAAAGAGCTTGACTCTGTGGTTCCTCTTGTCTTTGTCCTTGAACACTCTCCCCCTTTTTGGTAGCATCATCCTGAGAGCTTGATAAGCTAGAGGAAGAGGTCAATAAGACCTGAATAGGTATATGCCTAACAGACCTCTCAATCTGTTTCTAAGCTAGTTTGGCCTTGAGATTGTCAATCTCAAATTCCTGAGTGGCATACCTATCCTCTAATGTCCTAACCATAGATTCAAGGTTTGAGACTTTAGAAAGTAGGTCTTGAATGGTGAGTTGCAGTCTTCCCTCATCTTCTTTTGAAGAATCATGGGGAGATGAGGTAACATACCTAGTATGTTCATCCTCACCACCAGATGTGGTTTCTTGGCACCCTGGTTTCCCTTGCCTAATGATGCACTTTCCTGAAGGTCCAATGAGTCTCCTTCAGTAGTGGCAGCTGAATCTACATGAGTCCCCTCCATATCAGTGGGACTCATCTCAATTAAGGCTTGCTGATGGGGGCTAGAGATAAGAGGTCTCCCTTGGCTCTATTGATCCTTGAGAGGGTGTTGTGGATCAACTTCATTACCGTGACGAGACATAATCTCTTCATCAGTTCCTATCAATAGGTCAGTGAAGGATATAGAGGTTAAGCCTAATGACCCGGGACCTTAATTTGAGCCTATGGTGGGACTGTCCCTTTTTTGCTGCTCAGGGGAGTATAGAGACTCACCCTGAGGGTTTACAACTTGGGTTTCGGGCTTATAGGATTGAGACTGAGGAGACTCAATACCCTTATTGAGGTCAAAAGTGAAGGATGGTGAGACCTCAGACTGAGTGGGAGCCCATGTTTCCACTCTAGTCTTTTTGGATTCAACAGGAGGAGCTTGTTCAATCAGAGTAGATTGAACAAGGGTTCGTTTAGGGCGTCTCTGGTATATGATTGTGATGGAGTGAGAAGGTAAATTTGGCAAAGTAAGGGTAGTTGCTGGTGTAGGTTCATCACCTGTGGGCTTAACAAGGATGTCACCAGGAGCCATTTCCTCAATCATACCTGGAAGAAGCTCAGTGTGTCTTCTAGTGTAGTTGGTGGACACTCTCTTCAAGACTTTGAAGATGGTCGGCCTCATTTGAGGAACTGGTAGAACAGCTGCACAGACAAGCTGACTCTGGTCCAGCTCACAGTTGATAAGATGCTGAATGAACCTGGGATACATATAGAATATGTCCCTTTGGAGGTTCCCCATAAGGTTGAGCAGCATAAATCTTGAGTAATTGGGAGACTCTTTACCAACCCATGAACTAGGCATCCTAGTTCATATGGGATTTGATCCTATCCCCCAGACTTATTAGGCAAACAGTGGAGAACAACATGAAGCAGGAACATCCAGTTGTTTGAGAAATTGAACTTGTAAAAAGTAGACCTGCTCACATCTCCACCATATCCCATTTTGGGTATATGTGTCATCTTGGTCTGACTTGGGGAATATAGTAGGAGCGCCTTCATCGTGAAGCTCCAGATGCTCCCTGATGAGTTGTTCTGATATGATCAACTCATGGCCACAAATACTCGACCTTATTACCCTAACTCCATTTAGGGTTTCAATCTGACTGTTTCCCCAGAATTAAGCCATATGGTTTGAGTAGATGGTGGGGTTAACTGTCAGAGTGGTGTAATAGGTAGATTAGGTGAGAAAGGAGATGGTATGTGAGAAGTCAGCATCCTTGGATGAATCAAGGAGTGCGATTTGGTTGTGTTGAGGGTTAAGTGCCATTGTGGGAAAGGTTGCAGAGAGATGAGTTTGAACTTGGGTAAATTGGAGATGAAGGAAGCTTTTGGGCAGTAAATTTAGTAAAAAGATTAAAGCTTTTGAAGTTGAAAAGATGTTTTGGTGTACGATGTGACAAGGGTGGTAAGGTTAAGTCCATTTAAATAATCCGACATCATTAACAAAATCTTTGCTTTTTATAGAGCAAGGCCCAAAATTTCCGTTACACAAGAAATTCTCTCTTCCGAGTATAAAGCATTTCCAAAGGTAATCTTCTTCCGAAGGAAATTTTACTCCGAAGGTAAATTTCTTACTTCCGAGAGTAAAAAGTGCTTTTTGAATGGAGAATTTTATAGGCTTCGGAAGTTGATCTAATATGTAATCAATCGCTTCTTCCGAGACTAAAAACTCTTCCGAGAAGAAGATTTTCCTTAGAGGAATTTTGCTTTTGGAAGATATATATAAAACATCTTCCGAGGGTTAATTCTTCTTCGAAATAATTTATACTTACTGAAATTTCAGAGAAAGACGTTTTATAACAGGGCTTAGATTGTTTTGACACATGACATTACAAATTTTAAAAAGGTTTTCAAATGACATAGACTAATCAATGTTTATCATCCCAATAGCTGTAATGAGATACTTAAATCTTTGTTCATCAAAGGCTTTGGTGAACAAATCAACATAATTTGAGTCAACTTTGATTAGCTTAATCAGATTTTCTCACGAATATCTCTAATGAAATGATGCCTGATATCAATGTGCTTTGTCTTGGAGTGCTTTACCGGATTTTCACTAATGGAGATAACACTATTGTTGTCAATGTGGATAGGAGTACTCATGAAGTTGAATCCGTAGTCTATCATCTAGTTTGGAATCAACAGTAGCTGAGCACAACAACTAGCAGCAACAATGTATTCAGCTTCAGTAGTAGATGTTGAAATGCAGGATTGCTTCTTGCATTGGCATGAGATGATCCTTTCACCAAGAAATTGACATCCACCTGATGTTGATTTCTTGTTGATATTGCAGCCACCATAGTCACTATCAGAATAGCCATAGAGATTGAAATTGTTGTTCCTTGGATACTAGAGACCTAGTTTAGGTGCTCCTTTGAGGTATCTGAGGATTCTCTTGGCAGCAACTTGGTGAGACACCTTTAGAGCAGCCTGATATCTTGCACAGATGCAAGTTGCAAACATGATACCCGGTCTACTTGATGTGAGATACATCAGAGAACCAATAATTTCCCTACACTGATAGTATCCTCCCCCTTAGAGTCAGGGCAAAGATTATGGTTTCTGGGTATAGGTGTTTTGGCTGGCTTACAATCCTTCATAATCAAATCTTTCTAAAATGTCACTGACATATTTAGATTGATTGATAAAGAACCCTTCCTTCATCTGCTTCACCTAAATTCCAAGGAAAAAGTCCATTTTCCCATGGAACTCATCTCAAACTTCTTCTTCATGATGCTCTCAAAGTCTTTACACATTTGGTCATTTGAGGAACCAAATATGATATCATCCACATAGACTTGGACGAGCAAATGTCCTTCCCAGACATCCTTATGAAAAGAGTCTTATCAATGGTACCTCTAGTGTAATCATTCTTCAGGAGAAACTGAGACAATGTCTCATACCATAGCCTAGGTGCTTGGTGCAGCCCATATAGAGCTTTATCTAGTTTGCACACATAGTTAGGGTGCTGTGGGTCTTCAAATCCTGAGGCTGGCACACATATACTTCCCTATCTATATCCTCATATAGAAAGGCACACTTGACATCAAGCTGGTAGACAATAAAATTCTTGGATGCCGCATAGGCAAGGAAGATCCTACCTGCCTCAAGTCTTGCAACAGGTGCAAAGACATTAGTATAATCGATTCCCTCCTCTTGAGTGTATCCTTGAACTACCAGTCTTGCCTTAATATTGATAATCAAGCCTCTATTATCTCTCTTGTTCCTGAAAACCCATTTGGTGCCTATTGGTACTTGACTGGATGGTAGCGAACATAGGTTCCAAACCTTTTGTCTCTTGAATTGAAGCAACTCCTCTTGTATTGACTCAACCCAACTACTATCTTTCAAGGCATCTTCTACCTTCTTTGGTTCCATCTGGGATAAAAAGCATGAGTACAAACAGACATTCCCATTATGAGTTTGTCATCTTGTTCTCACACCTTCAGAGACTTCCCCAATGATGTTCTCAGCTGGATGAGTGTTGTGAATTCTAAATCTAGGGGTCACCTCCAATTGCAAAGATAGATCCAGATTGGACATATTTTGCTCAGGAGCTTGAACACTGGGACCAACTGTTGTTTCAAACTCATTCAATGAGGACTGATTGAATGAGTGAGAAACACCATCATCATCATTTGTTGGCTGTGAAGCAGCATTAACAGTTGCCTATTCCTTCAAGATGCTACTTCCATCAGCTTGGTGTTGTGTAGTGTCACCAGATGAGTTTTGAGGCTCATTAGGTGGACCACTGGTTGAAGCTCCACCATCTCTTGAGATAGTTATGTTATCAGATCTGTCAATAGTAGGAGCTTGGTTTGCAGCAACTCTTGGAGAACTTGGAATAGGTCAGGGTAACTCAAATAGTTGGCCTTCATCAGAATCACTTTGAGTACATGTTCCAGCTGAAACATTCTCACAAGAGGGTTTAGAATAGTTTGGAAACAATTCTAAATCAAAGATATGATCAGGGCCATTCCCTCTAACACAAGGAGTGTGCTTATTATCAACAATGTTGGAAGATTCCTCAAATTGTTGATTTTTGATGTTATAAACTCTGTAAGCAATAGAGTTGGAGGAATATCCAACAAAAATAGCATCATCCGACTTTTCAGCAAATTTTGCCAAATTGTCTTTTATGTTAAGTATGGTACACCTGCTACCAAAGGACCTTAGAAAGCCAATGAACGGTGGCCTCTTGTTCCATAGCCTAAAATGTTAGAGGCAGCTTATAATCAGCTAACATGGTCCGAGCAGCCTCAATAAGTGTCTTGTTCCTCCTTACAGCAATACCATATTGTTGAGGAGTGCAGGACCGTTAGAAGGTATGCACTTACAACAAAAAAACACAATGTGGAGAATTATTTAGAACGCTTAACAGATCAAATAGGGAACTGGTAACTTATATGAAAGATGCTAAGAACACAAGTAAATATGTGAGACTGAACAAGATAGCAAATAACACAAGTGTATGGTTTTCAAGAATGCTGAATATTGCTTCTCAAATTCTTTTCCAAATGTTACAAAGCATAGATCTAAAGTTACAAGTACTTGAGATACTTTATACTACGTCCTACAGTCAGCCATACTTTGAAGACCAGGTGGATAGATAAGACTAGACAACTACAAAATCAAATGTAGTGCCTTTTGACTAGCGAATATTACATGCCATACCTCACATCCTAATATATTACAAAAAGAATAAAAGTATATAAATTAGAAAGCTCAGACTCAAGACTTCAATGCACAGTTAGCAAAAGCATGGACCTTTTCACCAACTCATGTAAGCTGGTGACTGAACAGAGTTGCAGCTGAAAGGTGGTCAGCTTTATGGTATAGTACATCAGATAAAAGCATGTTCATAAAAGTCTTCAGAAGAAATATGTCTTCACTCTTTGGCTTTGGAAGACTTTGTCTTTGAAGCTTCGGAAGACTTCACTTTTGGCTTCAGAAGATGTTGGTCTTGGCTTCGAAAGATTTTACACTTATAATTTTTTTCAAGAGCAAGGTGTAAAACTTCCAAAGCATTTCTACTTATGTGCTTCAGTGCTTGCATGCAGAGAGACTTTGGATGTTTTTGCTGCATCAGACTTAAAGGAATCCTTACAAACTCCCCTAGGCTGATGCTACCAAAACATTTGAAGATCTTCAGCTTTTGACAGTCCTCATTATGATAATGACCATGCCCTTCTTCATTAGATGGTCATGATCACTCAGACTCTCTTAGTATCTTCTCATCTCAAAGAGATCATGCAGAGGTAGGTTGAATAAGTCTTGCCATGTATAGACATCTTCACCACCTTGATCTCTGATCACATCCCATCTTTCTGGATTAGTTGTGAAGGTCTAGGATAAGATGGGTCTTTCAGATGCAAGAGGAGCCACTTGAATTGGAGTTGATTGGGCTGCCTCTTCATGCAATTCCTAAGGTTGATCTGACTCACCCTGAGGTATAGAGGTGGATGATTCTGACTTCTACTTCTTCTTTGACTTTGGTTTAGAAGCCATCCTCTTCCTCCTCTTTGAAGACTTTAACTGAGAAGACTGGTCTGCAGCACCTTGTTGATCAGTCTTGTCTTGCTCAGTTGGGTGTACCTCCCTCACAGGTTCAGAAGGAGAGGGAGTTTGACCCTGTTCTGGATCAGAAGATGAAGCTTGCTGAGGTTCAGTAAGAGGTCCAGGTTGTGTTGTCTCAGGTTGTTCAACCTTAACCTCCACTTCAGGAGGAGCTTGACTTGGAGGGGAGTGTAAGTCAATGAGCTATCCACTTTTGATCTTCTACTTGATTACCTAATGTGCTCATCCATTGTGGATAGAAACATAGGGCCAAGTCTCCTTCCAAAGAATCCATACAGCTTCAAGAAGCTCATCATCCTTTGTCTGTCAGCAGACTTCTTCATACTCTTTTGGATGATGGCTCTTGACTTTGCAGCCTCTTCCCTCATCTTTCTCTTTGTAGCCTTTTGTTCTTTGAGTACATGAAGTTCAAGCTATTTAAGATACTCAAACTCAATGTACTCAAAGGACAAGGGAAGAAGTACAGATGCCTGGTAGAGACCTGTGGCACTCAGGTAGTTAGATCATATTTTGCCTATATGTTTCTTTGTCTACCTGAGGTTCTTGTGTAGCTGCCATAGTCTCTTGCACATGGATTTCTTGAACTGGGGAGAGAGTAAGAACACGCTTGTACATTCTTTTTTATCTCTTCTCTTCTTTGATTTGGAGAAGCAGCCTTACATCCTCTACTTCCTTCATCTCTCTTGACACCTCCATGTCAGCCAGTTCATTTAGTTCCTTTAAGGGAAGAGATACAATCTCATCAATGTCATAGTTCCTGGTCTGCAGGTAAGTAATCCTGACTGCCCTCAACTCATCATCTTGAGTGTTTGGTCTGGGGGCAGCCCTGATTGCAGCTTGCATGAAGCCTGAAGACACAGAGGAACTTTCTCCGCTTAGCTTCCTCTTCCTCTCTCTCTCTCTCCTCCTCCTCAATCTCCTCAGGAGTTAGAATCCTTTTCCCTTTGTCACCCATAGACCTTTGTGACACAGGGTGGATAGATCTTTGGCCTTAATTGCTTGGTGTAGCATCCAAGCTCTTGCTAGAGAGAGGTTGTGATACACCTTTACCAGCAGGTGTTTCCCTGAGGGAATGAATTGCTGAAGTAGTTGTTGTTGTGACAGGGCTCTTAGGCTCTATCACTAGGCTTTTAGTCAAGGTTTTCCCTTTGAAGGTAATCTTAGGGTCTGCCTCAACATCTAGTTGACCAATGAATTACCTAATTGACTTTGTCTCTTTCTTAGGCTGAACTCTTCAGTAATTCTGTCATGAATCCTTTGTGCCAGCCTGCCAGCTTGTCTAGATTGACTTGAGTTGACAAGTGGCATGATGATCAGTTCAAGACCTTCATAGTAGTTCAAGGTCTGAAAGTTGAATACCTCTTGCTTCCTTGAACTCTTTGAAGAATGAGGGCTCTTCTGTCAACATCATACCTCCACCCAATGATGTAGTTTGAAGTTCTTTGGGTGGGGATGACATAGCCCTTGGAATGCCTACCTCAAAGAGACTCTGAATGAAGAAGTATAGAGATTCCACATCAATGTGAACTTGAGGAAGTTGTTGAGTATGCACAATTGCAAGTGAGGATGGTGAGTCCTTAATGTCCACACTCCCTGAAGAACCTCCAGGTTCTGTGATTGTAATGACTTTCTCCCCTTTTTTGGTAGCATCAGCCTCTTGCATAGGTGAGCTAGGAGTTAGGTCAATCACATCCATAGGTTCTTGTGTTCCTGGTTCAGCTCTCCTTAAAGGTCTGCCAGCTAGTTTTGCCCTGAGATAAGACATCTTAAGTTGTTGATCATTGACCCTTGTAGTCACCTGAGATTCAAGGTGACTAACCTTAGACTAAATAGGTATATGTTTTTGACAGTTTTTGCACCATTAGTCTCAAGTTCCCCTCATCTTTATCAGAAGAATCACTGGGGGATGAAAGAATTGGACCAAAGTCCTCACTTTCACCACCTGCTTCAAGTTCTTGGCTGCTGGATTTCCTCTGCTTACTGACAGCCTGAGTTGAAGTGTCAATGGGCTGAGTTGCCATGGTTGAGGTCTTAATGATATATTCACTTGCAAAAGTGAGAGCCTCTTCCATATAGATCTCCTGAACAGGTTTAGAGAGGTCCACCTCAGTAATGGGTGACTGATGTGGGCTAGACATATGAGACTAAGTAGCACTCATCTCTCTTTGAGTAGGGGAAGAGAAGAGATACTCAATTACCTCACTGAAACCTAAGTATTCATCAATATAGAATTCAAGGTTAGGAATGGGTTGATCTAAGTCTAGAGGCTGGGGATGGTAACTGTCCCATGAAGGTTGTTCACTTGAGTGTTGAGACTCAGAGTGAAGGCTTGTTGGACCAAAAGAACCAATGAGCCGGATCAGAAAAACCTTTAAGTCCCACAGACGTCACAACAACTACTGAAGTCCACAACAGCTGAAGACAACAACTGATTACAAAGTCTGAAGACAAGTGCTGAAGACAAAGTCTGAAGACAAGTGCTGAAGACAAAGTATCAGACGTTGTCACAACAGCTGAAGAGGACTTCTTCAGTAGTTGTGACGGTGTGCTTTCAGTAGTTTTATATTTTCTCTTTTCAGTAGTTTTGTAAAACGACTGAAGAGTTTGTTCTTCAGTCGTTGTAGTATCAGTAGTTTCTTTTCAGTTGTTTTATGTTTTACACTTAGCACTCTGACATGCTCTCAGTAGTTGTGAACATTTCAGTAGTTTATTAAGTATTAGTTATTTTTGTACTAGATCTGCTAGTAATCACCATCCCGTGATTACAGCAGTGATTGCACTCTATATAAGGAGTGCCAACCTTATTGTAACTGTGAATGATTTAGCAATAATATTGGGCATTATTGAAACATTCCTAATCACAGAAAAATATTCTCTCGCATTTGTTTACAAGTAACAAACTCTTGCTATAATTTGACTAATTCTTCTCTTCATTCCGCTGCATTACACTCTAATACTTCAAACTTGTGATCGCTGATCCTGTCAAATGGTATCAGAGCTGGTTAATCATTGATCGATCTAATAATTGATCATTGAAACTGCTCTTCAAGATCCAAGTTTGAGTGAATTAGCATTCTTTTGCAAGAAACTGTTATAGAAATTGAATTTTCTGTGCTTTTAATCATTCATCCTGAGACTTATTCTTGGTTTTCATTGAGTTTGTTGTGGTGTGTCTAAATTTTTGCTTGAATAAAATTGTTTTTAGTTTCAAAATGACTACTCCTTCCAATGATCCTCACAATACTGGTTCCTCAACCAAGCCTCCAATGCTGGTTAGGAATGAGTATAACATATGGCAACGTCGTATGCTCCATCACCTGTCTGTTAACAGCTCAGGTTGTTGGACATCAGTGGTACATGGTCCACACAAGCCTATGGTGAATAACCCGGAAACCAATCAAATGGTTCCGAAGAGGAAGGATCAATACTCAGATGAGGATAAGAAATTGTTTGAGATAGATGCAAAAGCTCATGGAATTCTGGCCATGGCACTACCCAATGAAATTTATTCTGGGCTAATGCATTATGAATCTGCCCATGACCTCTGGAATGCCTTGAAAGAACAATTTGGAGGAACAAATGAGGTCTTGGCAAATAATAGAGAGATCCTTGCCCAACAATATGAGACATTCTCTCATAGGAAGGGTGAGACACTGACTCAACAGTTTGAGCGGTTCTCTTGCTTGATCTCTGAATTGAAAATGGTCAAACATGAGTATACTAATATTCAGATGAATAACAGATTTCTCAGATCACTGCCTGAGAGATGGGATACATATACCATTGTCCTACACTCCAGTGCAAATTTGGACAAACTATCTCTCACCCAACTTCATGGGAAATTGCTCACATTTGAGAGAGAGATAGAACAAAAGAGAAAACTGTCTTCATCTGGTAAGCTCACTGAGGACTTTGTACCAGGCAACACTGCTCTGGTTAGTCATGTGTCAGAATATGCTTCATCTGAATGCCAGTATGATGAGCATATTGATTTCTCTTCAAACATTTCTGATTCAGCATTTGTGAGTGTTGATAGTCAATTTTCTGGGTGTAATAATGACAATCTATGCTTCATCATGGATGATCTCAAGGGGATTGCTGATGATGACTTAGAAGAGATGGATATTTTGAGCCAAATGGCCTTGATAAATATCAGATCTCAGAAGTTCTACAAAAGAACTGGAAGAAAGTTCCCAGGACTCTTTGGCAAAACCAAAGTTGGTTTTGACAAGAGTAAGTTGAGGTGTCACAGATGCCAAAGACTTGGACACTTTGCTAGATAATGTAGATCATCTGGATCTAATTCCTCTGCACCTTTTGTGACTTTTCCTAGCAATAGTCAACAAAACAAAGGGCAACATCCTGTCAATTCTAGTCATCAGTCTCAACTACAATCTCCTGCATATTTTGTTCCTCAGGGTCAAATGCCTTACCCTTACCCGTGTTATTACATGCCACAAACCAGTCAAGTTCAAGCTCCTATGGTACCACAACCTCATGCACTTCCAGAACCTCAACCATCTCATCAACCCCCTCAACCTCAACAACATAGCTTCTTCACCCCAGAAGTTGTTGGTTGGAGCAGCTTGCCAGATGACATGTCTGGTCATGAACAACTGTTCACAAGTGCTGATCAACATGGTGGTGATAGTCCTTTTGGAAATCTGGCACTTATGGCTCTGGAATCAACTGAGGGTTCCTGCTCAACTGCATCATCTTCACAGGTAACTCAGGTATCTTCAGAGGCCAAAGCCAAGTTATGTTCTGAATCTTGCATTGCTGCCTTTGTCTCTATTAGAGAGGCAAATGTAGCATTCATAAAGGAAAAACTTGAGTTTGAGAAAACAATTTCCAAAAAACAAGCTGAGTATGAGTCTGCTCTTAATAGTAAAAATGATGAGATTTATAAGCTTAAATGCCAATTAAATGATGAAAAGGCTAAGATAGAGGTTATTCTGGAGGACCAGAAAAGTCTTAAAGAAACCCTTGCAGTCACGCAAGTAGAGTGTGATCGATGGGTGCAATCATGCAAAGGTTTTGAGATGCTTCTTAGTAAGCAATCAGCTTCCAATGTGAAGTTTGGCATTGGTTATAATCACACTGCTCCTCCTACAGATTTTGCTCCAAGAGTAGAGGTGAAATCTGATGGAGAAAGCAATAACCAATCCACCTCATCATGTGATTCATTTTCTGATAAAGCATCATCAAAAGTTGAAGTCAGCACTCAGCCCTCTCAGAACCTATTAGCTAATGTTGATGGTTCAATTGCTGACACTCACATGATCAAAGAGTTGGTCAACTCAGGAGTTATCTCTGAAAGTCCTGAAAGGACTGGAGAGCAAGATTTAACTCCTGAAGTTCAAGCTCCAACTACTGACAGCACTGAAAAGAAGAAAACTGTCAGTAGAAAGAGTTTGAAGACTACTAAAGAGGAAGTCAAGAAAGCAAATAGTGCTTCCAAAGTACTGAAGAGCAAGTCTTCAGTAGTTTCATCCTCTTTAGTTGTTGATCAACATAAGATGAAAAAGAAACCATGTGAAGTATGTGGTTTGTTTAATCATCTCACTGATGATTGTTGGTACAAAAGAGGATCCAAACTCAAACATAAAGATGAAATTAATGAGAAAATGGTTAAAATGAAAAATGAGTTTAAAGCCACATTTGTACCAGCAACATCAAATCCTGTAATCCTTAAGTCCAAAAATAAATCCAAAAAGGAAGGGGTTAAACAGGTAACAGCTGAGGTTGCTCAAAAGAAGAAGGTGCAACATAAGAACTTATCAAACTCCAGTGCTAATGTGTCTGAAGAGCTGAAAGCTTTATCACAAAATCAGACACAGCTGGTTATGATGGTTCAACATCTATTGGGTAGAGTCAACCAATTAGATGTTCCTATGTTGAATCCACAGAAAAGGAGGTCCAAGCCAAAGGATTCCTCGTTTCCACCATCTTCTTCCTCTCAAGCTGTTATTTCTAGCAAACTTGTTAGTCCACCATCTGTTGATGTGAATAGGCCCAAAACCAAAAAGGTTTGGGTCTCAAAATCTAACTAATTTGCTTTGTTCTGCAGGGTTCTTCAACATGCCACAGAGGCATCTGGTATGTAGACAGTGGAGGATCCATGCATATGACAGGAAACAGATCACTTCTTAATGACTACTCTCAAGGAAGGAAGGGATTTGTATCTTTTGGCAATGATGCAAAGGGTTACATCATCGGCAAAGGCTTTGTTTCCAATGGGGAAATAAAGTTTGATGATGTTAACCATGTGGAAAATCTCAAGTACAACCTCTTGAGTGTTAGTCAAATGTGTGACAAAGGCCATGTTGCTCTTTTCACAAGTCAGAACTGCCGGATTCTGTCATCCAAAGTTCTGAGTTTGATTGACAAGGTGTTGGATAAACACACTCTCCTTAAGGCCAACAGGACAGGAAGAGTGTATGCCTTAGATCTTTCTAAGAAAATAGATCTCAAAGGCCATCCTTGCCTATTTTCCAAGGCTTCCCCTCAAGAATCTACACTATGGCATAGAAGGCTGGGTCATGTTAATCTCAAAAACATAAATCAGCTGATTAACCATGGTTTAGTAAGGGGATTGCCTATGAAGGAGTTTAAATGTGAAGATGACTGCACTGCTTGTCTAAAAGGAAAACAGCACAAAGTTTCATTTCCTTCCATAGAAGAACCTAAGTCCACAGCCTGCTTACAGCTTCTTCACATGGATCTCTTTGGTCCTGTGAGAGTGTTGAGTATGGCTAAGAAGAAATACTGTCTAGTAATTGTGGATGATTACTCCAGATTTGTATGGACTTTCTTTTTGCATTCAAAGGATGAAGCACCTCAGAAGATTATCAACTTTGTGTTGTATGTTGAGAAGCAGTATTCCCTCTCAGTCAAGTGTATTAGAAGTGATAATGGAACTGAATTTAGAAACAATACACTTGATGAGTTCTACCTCTCAAAGGGAATCAAGAGGCATTTTAGCATTCCAAGAACTCCTGAACAAAATGGAGTAGTGGAGAGAAAGAACAGGACTCTTATTGAAGCTGCAAGATCCATGTTGGCTGACTCTGGATTGCCAATGACTTTTTGGGCTGAAGCTATCAATACTGCTTGTTATGTACAAAATAGAGCTCTAGTGAATTAGAGGTTGATGAAAACTCCATATGAAGTTCTTCATCATTTGGCCCCTCTAATTTCATTCTTTAGAGCTTTTGGATGTCCTTGTTTCATTCTCAACACAAGGGATCAACTCCAAAAATTTGATTCTAAGGTGGATGCAGGATATTTTGTTGGTTATTCATCAACTTGCAAAGCATACAGAGTCTTCAACTGTAGAACAAAGATGGTTGAAGAGACTCTACATGTTAAGTTTAATGAATCTACAAAGGACAAGATTCCACAAATTCCTGTGGAGATATTTGATTTGGACATACTACAATATGCTCCTCATCAAACTCCTGCTGTTGCTCATGTCAACAGTTCTCCACCTGGTGGTACTGCTGGTGCTGATGATGATGATAGTAGTACTCACCTCTTCAGATTTACTGATCAACTGCCTGATTCAGCTAGACCTGATGTTCCAGCAGCTCCAGCAGGACAATCCACAACAAATGCTGATGAGATCTCTACAACTTCAACTTCCTTTGAACTACCATCAACTGATTGGTTTCAAGGAAATTCTTCACCATCACCATCTGTTGCTGCTGAGCCTGCTACAAACACTTGCACTGATCTCATTGTGTACCAAGATCTGAAGAATCACCCTATGTCTCAAATCATTGGTGATATCACTGCTGGAGTATCAACAAGAAGTCAATTGTCAAATTTCTGCTTCTATGCTCTCTTCATTAGTCAGCAAGAGCCAAAGAATTATCACATTGCCTTAAAGGACAATGGATGGGTTGATGCCATGCAGCTTGAGCTTCTTCAGTTCAAGAAACAACAAGTGTGGGAACTGGTTCCTCTACCTCCAGTGATTATGCAGGGTGTAAGTTGACCAGGAAATCAACTTCTGGTGGATGCCAATTCCTAGGCAACTGTTTGATTTCTTGGCAGAGTAAGAAACAAACCTCAGTTGCTACATCAACTGCTGAAGCCGAGTACATTGCTGCTGCAAGTTGTACATCTCAGGTATTATGGCTTCAAAACCAATTATTGGATTATGGCATAACTGAGACTAAGACTCCATTGTTAATGGACAGTTCTTCAGCTCTTTGTATTGTCAGGAATCCTGTCCAGCACTCTAGGACTAAACATATTGAAATCAGACATCATTTTATTAGAGATTGTTTTGAAAAAGGTCTGATTGATCCAAAATTTGTTCCTAGTGCTGATGAGCTTGCAGACATTTTTACTAAGCCTTTGGATAGTTCAACCTTCCACAACCTGGTGTTAAGGCTTGGTATGCTGCAGCTAGAATAAGTGACAACTACCGATAATCTCAGTAATAAATACTGATGATCATTGGTAACCATGTCATATATAAGTACTTCATTTGTTAAAACAGCTGATGTAGTTATAACAGCTGATGAAATCACAACAGCTGATGTAACTACAACTGCAAATGTCAGAAATGCAGATAAGTACTGATGACCAATGAAACATCAAACTCAGATTTAAATGTGGACGTCAGACTGAAACAGCTGAAAAGCTAAGAATTGACGACAACAGCTGATGAGTAATTTCTCTTCAGTTGTTTTTACAACTGCTGTTTCTAAACAACTGACGCCACAGCTATGTCTTCAGTAGTTTACAACTACTGAAGACTACCACTAAGTCTTCAGCTGTTTACACCAACTGATGACAAAACCACTGTCTTCAGTAGTTACATAACTACTGATGACAAACACCATGTCCTCAGTTGTTTCACCACCTGGAGTCGGAATTATCCTCAGTAGTTTTATAACTACTGAAGACTAAATCAAAGACTTCAGCTGTTTCAATGTCTGACGGTTAAAACCAAGTCTTCAGTTGTTTTATAACAACTGATGATCACACCAATACGGTCAGTCATTTCAAACCTCTGAAAGTTAATGCCACGTCATCACCAGTTTCACCAAATGATGACTCACCAAAACCTTCAGTTGGTTCATAACCCTACCCTATAAATCCCTTATCTCACTAGAGTTTTTCTCACCTTTTCTCTCAAACCTAACGTTCAAAAAACTCTGTACCCTCTCTTCATCCATGGCGACCATGCAACTAAAACCACGACACAACTGTGTTGCTCACCTTACTAAATCACCATTCTGGACCAAGTTTCACAACGCCATTGATTTAATGGTCCAGTCACCTTACCAAACAGCTTTTCTGATAAACCCCACCATATATGCCGAATCCCTTAGCCAATTCTGGACAAACGTCACTCTTGTCTCTGAGGAGAATGACACAGAGTCACTTCATTCGTTTGTCCATAGCCAAAAGGTGGTCATCAATCCAGAGATTCTTCGCCAAACCCTCAATCTGGATGATGCCACTTTCCCGACTAGCTATCCAAAGGGCACCACTGATCTATCATTTGCCCACCATGGATACGAAGGCAACCTGAGTGCCTCTACCATATTGAAGAAACATTTCCAGGATGCTGAACGGCTTATCTTTCATATGGTCAATGTCTGCCTGGCTCCAAAGACTTCATCATGGGATCAAATGTCCACAAGGTGGCAACAGGTATTGTACTCTATCCTTGAGCAACAACCTTTAAATTTTTCTGAAATATTATTCTTAGAGCTCAAGGATATGGCCCAAAAACAACTATCTAACCGTTGGATATTATATCCTCGGTTTATAATGGCCATAATTGAAAACCAGCTTCAAGCTGAGGGACTTGTTGGCCTGGGAGTCCCTGCTATGGCTGTATTGCCTGAAGTATACTCCCGGCACAACTCTGACCAATCACTCAAAATGGCTGCCAAGCTGCGCAAACCCACGCAGCTGGAACCCACAGCCACCACCACAAAATCCAAAGTCCCCACCAAACCAAAAACAAAACGAACCAAAACAGCTATTCAGGAAGATGAGTCCCCTGAAGATGCTCCTGTACCACCAAGACAGGATATACTTACTGGTGTAAACCCCCCAGTAGTATCAGAGACTCACCCAGCCACAGCCGCTCAGGTTTCCTCTCAAAAGGAACCTGAAGCAACCAAAGAAGGGGTACCCACAACTCTGGAATCTTCCTCATTTGAGGAGATTGCCATTGAAACACACCATTCTCCCCAGGTGCATAACACCCTATCTCCTCATGAAAATGCCCCCCAAAGTCCAACACTTATAATTGCAAATGTGCTGACTCAACTGCATGCCTCTCCTCCTCCCCAACAACCACCTAAAGGGAAAACCACAGATATTGAGGTAGAGGATCAACATGCTTCTGACAACCCACAGCACATGGGTTTAAATGTTCAGTCTCCTAGTGTAGATACGGAGACAAGAATATCTGGTGAGGCTGCCACCTCTTCTGCATCAGCACATGATCAGACTGAGGCTGGTAACATGGCTAAGACCTCATCAGAGGCAACAGCTGATGTAGGACATCGTCCTGAGGCTGGAAGTCCCCTGTTCCAAGAAAAAGGGGCACATGCTACATCTGGTCTACACCCAGGGCATGTACATCTTGCTACTAGCAGGAGGTCAGGTGATTCAGCATCTGCTGATGATGACCTGGGCTTCTTTTATGATGTTCTAGCCCAGAACACAATTCTCAGGTAGTTAGATCATATTTTGCCTATATGTTTCTTTGTCTACCTGAGGTTCTTGTGTAGCTACCATAGTCTCTTGCACATGGATTTCTTGAACTGGGGAGAGAGTAAGAACACGCTTGTACATTCTTTTTTATCTCTTCTCTTCTTTGATTTGGAGAAGCAGCCTTACATCCTCTACTTCCTTCATCTCTCTTGACACCTCCATGTCAGCCAGTTCATTTAGTTCCTTTAAGGGAAGAGATACAATCTCATCAATGTCATAGTTCCTGGTCTGCAGGTAAGTAATCCTGACTGCCCTCAACTCATCATCTTGAGTGTTTGGTCTGGGGGCAGCCCTGATTGCAGCTTGCATGAAGCCTGAAGACACAGAGGAACTTTCTCCGCTTAGCTTCCTCTTCCTCTCTCTCTCTCTCCTCCTCCTCAATCTCCTCAGGAGTTAGAATCCTTTTCCCTTTGTCACCCATAGACCTTTGTGACACAGGGTGGATAGATCTTTGGCCTTAATTGCTTGGTGTAGCATCCAAGCTCTTGCTAGAGAGAGGTTGTGATACACCTTTACCAGCAGGTGTTTCCCTGAGGGAATGAATTGCTGAAGTAGTGGTTGTTGTGACAGGGCTCTTAGGCTCTATCACTAGGCTTTTAGTCAAGGTTTTCCCTTTGAAGGTAATCTTAGGGTCTGCCTCAACATCTAGTTGACCAATGAATTACCTAATTGCCTTTGTCTCTTTCTTAGGCTGAACTCTTTAGTAATTCTGTCATGAATCCTTTGTGCCAGCCTGCCAGCTTGTCTAGATTGACTTGAGTTGACAAGTGGCATGATGATCAGTTCAAGACCTTCATAGTAGTTCAAGGTCTGAAAGTTGAATACCTCTTGCTTCCCTTGAACTCTTTGAAGAATGAGGGCTCTTCTGTCAACATCATACCTCCACCCAATGATGTAGTTTGAAGTTCTTTGGGTGGGGATGACATAGCCCTTGGAATGCCTACCTCAAAGAGACTCTGAATGAAGAAGTATAGAGATTCCACATCAATGTGAACTTGAGGAAGTTGTTGAGTATGCACAATTGCAAGTGAGGATGGTGAGTCCTTAATGTCCATACTCCCTGAAGAACCTCCAGGTTCTGTGATTGTAATGACTTTCTCCCCTTTTTTGGTAGCATCAGCCTCTTGCATAGGTGAGCTAGGAGTTAGGTCAATCACATCCATAGGTTCTTGTGTTCCTGGTTCAGCTCTCCTTAAAGGTCTGCCAGCTAGTTTTGCCCTGAGATAAGACATCTTAAGTTGTTGATCATTGACCCTTGTAGTCACCTGAGATTCAAGGTGACTAACCTTAGACTAAATAGGTATATGTTTTTGACAGTTTTTGCACCATTAGTCTCAAGTTCCCCTCATCTTTAGCAGAAGAATCACTGGGGGATGAAAGAATTGGACCAAAGTCCTCACTTTCACCACCTGCTTCAAGTTCTTGGCTGCTGGATTTCCTCTGCTTACTGACAGCCTGAGTTGAAGTGTCAATGGGCTGAGTTGCCATGGTTGAGGTCTTAATGATATATTCACTTGCAAAAGTGAGAGCCTCTTCCATATAGATCTCCTGAACAGGTTTAGAGAGGTCCACCTCAGTAATGGGTGACTGATGTGGGCTAGACATATGAGACTAAGTAGCACTCATCTCTCTTTGAGTAGGGGAAGAGAAGAGATACTCAATTACCTCACTGAAACCTAAGTATTCATCAATATAGAATTCAAGGTTAGGAATGGGTTGATCTAAGTCTAGAGGCTGGGGATGGTAACTGTCCCATGAAGGTTGTTCACTTGAGTGTTGAGACTCAGAGTGAAGGCTTGTTGGACCAAAAGAACCAATGAGCCGGATCAGAAAAACCTTTAAGTCCCACAGACGTCACAACAACTACTGAAGTCCACAACAGCTGAAGACAACAACTGATTACAAAGTCTGAAGACAAGTGCTGAAGACAAAGTCTGAAGACAAGTGCTGAAGACAAAGTATCAGACGTTGTCACAACAGCTGAAGAGGACTTCTTCAGTAGTTGTGACGGTGTGCTTTCAGTAGTTTTATATTTTCTCTTTTCAGTAGTTTTGTAAAACGACTGAAGAGTTTGTTCTTCAGTCGTTGTAGTATCAGTAGTTTCTTTTCAGTTGTTTTATGTTTTACACTTAGCACTCTGACATGCTCTCAGTAGTTGTGAACATTTCAGTAGTTTATTAAGTATTAGTTATTTTTGTACTAGATCTGCTAGTAATCACCATCCCGTGATTACAGCAGTGATTGCACTCTATATAAGGAGTGCCAAGCTTATTGTAACTGTGAATGATTTAGCAATAATATTGGGCATTATTGAAACATTCCTAATCACAGAAAAATATTCTCTCGCATTTGTTTACAAGTAACAAACTCTTGCTATAATTTGACTAATTCTTCTCTTCATTCCGCTGCATTACACTCTAATACTTCAAACTTGTGATCGCTGATCCTGTCAAATGGTATCAGAGCTGGTTAATCATTGATCGATCTAATAATTGATCATTGAAACTGCTCTTCAAGATCCAAGTTTGAGTGAATTAGCATTCTTTTGCAAGAAACTGTTATAGAAATTGAATTTTCTGTGCTTTTAATCATTCATCCTGAGACTTATTCTTGGTTTTCATTGAGTTTGTTGTGGTGTGTCTAAATTTTTGCTTGAATAAAATTGTTTTTAGTTTCAAAATGACTACTCCTTCCAATGATCCTCACAATACTGGTTCCTCAACCAAGCCTCCAATGCTGGTTAGGAATGAGTATAACATATGGCAACGTCGTATGCTCCATCACCTGTCTGTTAACAGCTCAGGTTGTTGGACATCAGTGGTACATGGTCCACACAAGCCTATGGTGAATAACCCGGAAACCAATCAAATGGTTCCGAAGAGGAAGGATCAATACTCAGATGAGGATAAGAAATTGTTTGAGATAGATGCAAAAGCTCATGGAATTCTGGCCATGGCACTACCCAATGAAATTTATTCTGGGCTAATGCATTATGAATCTGCCCATGACCTCTGGAATGCCTTGAAAGAACAATTTGGAGGAACAGATGAGGTCTTGGCAAATAATAGAGAGATCCTTGCCCAACAATATGAGACATTCTCTCATAGGAAGGGTGAGACACTGACTCAACAGTTTGAGCGGTTCTCTTGCTTGATCTCTGAATTGAAAATGGTCAAACATGAGTATACTAATATTCAGATGAATAACAGATTTCTCAGATCACTGCCTGAGAGATGGGATACATATACCATTGTCCTACGCTCCAGTGCAAATTTGGACAAACTATCTCTCACCCAACTTCATGGGAAATTGCTCACATTTGAGAGAGAGATAGAACAAAAGAGAAAACTGTCTTCATCTGGTAAGCTCACTGAGGACTTTGTACCAGGCAACACTGCTCTGGTTAGTCATGAGTCAGAATATGCTTCATCTGAATGCCAGTATGATGAGCATATTGATTTCTCTTCAAACATTTCTGATTCAGCATTTGTGAGTGTTGATAGTCAATTTTCTGGGTGTAATAATGACAATCTATGCTTCATCATGGATGATCTCAAGGGGATTGCTGATGATGACTTAGAAGAGATGGATATTTTGAGCCAAATGGCCTTGATAAATATCAGATCTCAGAAGTTCTACAAAAGAACTGGAAGAAAGTTCCCAGGACTCTCTGGCAAAACCAAAGTTGGTTTTGACAAGAGTAAGTTGAGGTGTCACAGATGCCAAAGACTTGGACACTTTGCTAGAGAATGTAGATCATCTGGATCTAATTCCTCTGCACCTTTTGTGACTTTTCCTAGCAATAGTCAACAAAACAAAGGGCAACATCCTGTCAATTCTAGTCATCAGTCTCAACTACAATCTCCTGCATATTTTGTTCCTCAGGGTCAAATGCCTTACCCTTACCCGTGTTATTACATGCCACAAACCAGTCAAGTTCAAGCTCCTATGGTACCACAACCTCATGCACTTCCAGAACCTCAACCATCTCATCAACCCCCTCAACCTCAACAACATAGCTTCTTCACCCCAGAAGTTGTTGATTGGAGCAGCTTGCCAGATGACATGTCTGGTCATGAACAACTGTTCACAAGTGCTGATCAACATGGTGGTGATAGTCCTTTTGGAAATCTGGCACTTATGGCTCTGGAATCAACTGAGGGTTCCTGCTCAACTGCATCATCTTCACAGGTAACTCAGGTATCTTCAGAGGCCAAAGCCAAGTTATGTTCTGAATCTTGCATTGCTGCCTTTGTCTCTATTAGAGAGGCAAATGTAGCATTAATAAATGAAAAACTTGAGTTTGAGAAAACAATTTCCAAAAAACAAGCTGAGTATGAGTCTGCTCTTAATAGTAAAAATGATGAGATTTATAAGCTTAAATGCCAATTAAATGATGAAAAGGCTAAGATAGAGGTTATTCTGGAGGACCAGAAAAGTCTTAAAGAAACCCTTGCAGTCACGCAAGTAGAGTGTGATCGATGGGTGCAATCATGCAAAGGTTTTGAGATGCTTCTTAGTAAGCAATCAGCTTCCAATGTGAAGTTTGGCATTGGTTATAATCACACTGCTCCTCCTACAGATTTTGCTCCAAGAGTAGAGGTGAAATCTGATGGAGAAAGCAATAACCAATCCACCTCATCATGTGATTCATTTTCTGATAAAGCATCATCAAAAGTTGAAGTCAGCACTCAGCCCTCTCAGAACCTATTAGCTAATGTTGATGGTTCAATTGCTGACACTCACATGATCAAAGAGTTGGTCAACTCAGGAGTTATCTCTGAAAGTCCTGAAAGGACTAGAGAGCAAGATTTAACTCCTGAAGTTCAAGCTCCAACTACTGACAGCACTGAAAAGAAGAAAACTGTCAGTAGAAAGAGTTTGAAGACTACTAAAGAGGAAGTCAAGAAAGCAAATAGTGCTTCCAAAGTACAGAAGAGCAAGTCTTCAGTAGTTTCATCCTCTTTAGTTGATGATCAACATAAGATGAAAAAGAAACCATGTGAAGTATGTGGTTTGTTTATTCATCTCACTGATGATTGTTGGTACAAAAGAGGATCCAAACTCAAACATAAAGATGAAATTAATGAGAAAATGGTTAAAATGAAAAATGAGTTTAAAGCCACATTTGTATCAGCAACATCAAATCCTGTAATCCTTAAGTCCAAAAATAAATCCAAAAAGGAAGGGGTTAAACAGGTAACAGCTGAGGTTGCTCAAAAGAAGAAGGTGCAACATAAGAACTTATCAAACTCCAGTGCTAATGTGTCTGAAGAGCTGAAAGCTTTATCACAAAATCAGACACAGCTGGTTATGATGGTTCAACATCTATTGGGTAGAGTCAACCAATTAGATGTTCCTATGTTGAATCCACAGAAAAGGAGGTCCAAGCCAAAGGATTCCTCGTTTCCACCATCTTCTTCCTCTCAAGCTGTTATTTCTAGCAAACTTGTTAGTCCACCATCTGTTGATGTGAATAGGCCCAAAACCAAAAAGGTTTGGGTCTCAAAATCTAACTAATTTGCTTTGTTCTGCAGGGTTCTTCAACATGCCACAGAGGCATCTGGTATGTAGACAGTGGAGGATCCATGCATATGACAGGAAACAGATCACTTCTTAATGACTACTCTCAAGGAAGGAAGGGATTTGTATCTTTTGGCAATGATGCAAAGGGTTACATCATCGGCAAAGGCTTTGTTTCCAATGGGGAAATAAAGTTTGATGATGTTAACCATGTGGAAAATCTCAAGTACAACCTCTTGAGTGTTAGTCAAATGTGTGACAAAGGCCATGTTGCTCTTTTCACAAGTCAGAACTGCCGGATTCTGTCATCCAAAGTTCTGAGTTTGATTGACAAGGTGTTGGATAAACACACTCTCCTTAAGGCCAACAGGACAGGAAGAGTGTATGCCTTAGATCTTTCTAAGAAAATAGATCTCAAAGGCCATCCTTGCCTATTTTCCAAGGCTTCCCCTCAAGAATCTACACTATGGCATAGAAGGCTGGGTCATGTTAATCTCAAAAACATAAATCAGCTGATTAACCATGGTTTAGTAAGGGGATTGCCTATGAAGGAGTTTAAATGTGAAGATGACTGCACTGCTTGTCTAAAAGGAAAACAGCACAAAGTTTCATTTCCTTCCATAGAAGAACCTAAGTCCACAGCCTGCTTACAGCTTCTTCACATGGATCTCTTTGGTCCTGTGAGAGTGTTGAGTATGGCTAAGAAGAAATACTGTCTAGTAATTGTGGATGATTACTCCAGATTTGTATGGACTTTCTTTTTGCATTCAAAGGATGAAGCACCTCAGAAGATTATCAACTTTGTGTTGTATGTTGAGAAGCAGTATTCCCTCTCAGTCAAGTGTATTAGAAGTGATAATGGAACTGAATTTAGAAACAATACACTTGATGAGTTCTACCTCTCAAAGGGAATCAAGAGGCATTTTAGCATTCCAAGAACTCCTGAACAAAATGGAGTAGTGGAGAGAAAGAACAGGACTCTTATTGAAGCTGCAAGATCCATGTTGGCTGACTCTGGATTGCCAATGACTTTTTGGGCTGAAGCTATCAATACTGCTTGTTATGTACAAAATAGAGCTCTAGTGAATAAGAGGTTGATGAAAACTCCATATGAAGTTCTTCATCATTTGGCCCCTCTAATTTCATTCTTTAGAGCTTTTGGATGTCCTTGTTTCATTCTCAACACAAGGGATCAACTCCAAAAATTTGATTCTAAGGTGGATGCAGGATATTTTGTTGGTTATTCATCAACTTGCAAAGCATACAGAGTCTTCAACTGTAGAACAAAGATGGTTGAAGAGACTCTACATGTTAAGTTTAATGAATCTCCAAAGGACAAGATTCCACAAAATCCTGTGGAGATATTTGATTTGGACATACTACAATATGCTCCTCATCAAACTCCTGCTGTTGCTCATGTCAACAGTTCTCCACCTGGTGGTACTGCTGGTGCTGATGATGATGATAGTAGTACTCACCTCTTCAGATTTACTGATCAACTGCCTGATTCAGCTAGACCTGATGTTCCTGCAGCTCCAGCAGCACAATCCACAACAAATGCTGATGAGATCTCTACAACTTCAACTTCCTTTGAACTACCATCAACTGGTTGGTTTCAAGGAAATTCTTCACCATCACCATCTGTTGCTGCTGAGCCTGCTACAAACACTTGCACTGATCTCATTGTGTACCAAGATCTGAAGAATCACCCTATGTCTCAAATCATTGGTGATATCACTGTTGGAGTATCAACAAGAAGTCAATTGTCAAATTTCTGCTTCTATGCTCTCTTCATTAGTCAACAAGAGCCAAAGAATTATCACATTGCCTTAAAGGACAATGGATGGGTTGATGCCATGCAGCTTGAGCTTCTTCAGTTCAAGAAACAACAAGTGTGGGAACTGGTTCCTCTACCTCCAGTGACTATGCAGGGTGTAAGTTGACCAGGAAATCAACTTCTGGTGGATGCCAATTCCTAGGCAACTGTTTGATTTCTTGGCAGAGTAAGAAACAAACCTCAGTTGCTACATCAACTGCTGAAGCCGAGTACATTGCTGCTGCAAGTTGTACATCTCAGGTATTATGGCTTCAAAACCAATTATTGGATTATGGCATAACTGAGACTAAGACTCCATTGTTAATGGACAGTTCTTCAGCTCTTTGTATTGTCAGGAATCCTGTCCAGCACTCTAGGACTAAACATATTGAAATCAGACATCATTTTATTAGAGATTGTTTTGAAAAAGGTCTGATTGATCCAAAATTTGTTCCTAGTGCTGATGAGCTTGCAGACATTTTTACTAAGCCTTTGGATAGTTCAACCTTCCACAACCTGGTGTTAAGGCTTGGTATGCTGCAGCTAGAATAAGTGACAACTACCGATAATCTCAGTAATAAATACTGATGATCATTGGTAACCATGTCATATATAAGTACTTCATTTGTTAAAACAGCTGATGTAGTTATAACAGCTGATGAAATCACAACAGCTGATGTAACTACAACTGCAAATGTCAGAAATGCAGATAAGTACTGATGACCAATGAAACATCAAACTCAGATTTAAATGTGGACGTCAGACTGAAACAGCTGAAAAGCTAAGAATTGACGACAACAGCTGATGAGTAATTTCTCTTCAGTTGTTTTTACAACTGCTGTTTCTAAACAACTGACGCCACAGCTATGTCTTCAGTAGTTTACAACTACTGAAGACTACCACTAAGTCTTCAGCTGTTTACACCAACTGATGACAAAACCACTGTCTTCAATAGTTACATAACTACTGATGACAAACACCATGTCCTCAGTTGTTTCACCACCTGGAGTCGGAATTATCCTCAGTAGTTTTATAACTACTGAAGACTAAATCAAAGACTTCAGCTGTTTCAATGTCTGACGGTTAAAACCAAGTCTTCAGTTGTTTTATAACAACTGATGATCACACCAATACGGTCAGTCATTTCAAACCTCTGAAAGTTAATGCCACGTCATCACCAGTTTCACCAAATGATGACTCACCAAAACCTTCAGTTGGTTCATAACCCTACCCTATAAATCCCTTATCTCACCAGAGTTTTTCTCACCTTTTCTCTCAAACCTGACGTTCAAAAAACTCTGTACCCTCTCTTCATCCATGGCGACCATGCAACTAAAACCACGACACAACTGTGTTGCTCACCTTACTAAATCACCATTCTGGACCAAGTTTCACAACGCCATTGATTTAATGGTCCAGTCACCTTACCAAACAGCTTTTCTGATAAACCCCACCATATATGCCGAATCCCTTAGCCAATTCTGGACAAACGTCACTCTTGTCTCTGAGGAGAATGACACAGAGTCACTTCATTCGTTTGTCCATAGCCAAAAGGTGGTCATCAATCCAGAGATTCTTCGCCAAACCCTCAATCTGGATGATGCCACTTTCCCGACTAGCTATCCAAAGGGCACCACTGATCTATCATTTGCCCACCATGGATACGAAGGCAACCTGAGTGCCTCTACCATATTGAAGAAACATTTCCAGGATGCTGAACGGCTTATCTTTCATATGGTCAATGTCTGCCTGGCTCCAAAGACTTCATCATGGGATCAAATGTCCACAAGGTGGCAACAGGTATTGTACTCTATCCTTGAGCAACAACCTTTAAATTTTTCTGAAATATTATTCTTAGAGCTCAAGGATATGGCCCAAAAACAACTTTCTAACCGTTGGATATTATATCCTCGGTTTATAATGGCCATAATTGAAAACCAGCTTCAAGCTGAGGGACTTGTTGGCCTGGGAGTCCCTGCTATGGCTGTATTGCCTGAAGTATACTCCCGGCACAACTCTGACCAATCACTCAAAATGGCTGCCAAGCTGCGCAAACCCACGCAGCTGGAACCCACAGCCACCACCACAAAATCCAAAGTCCCCACCAAACCAAAAACAAAACGAACCAAAACAGCTATTCAGGAAGATGAGTCCCCTGAAGATGCTCCTGTACCACCAAGACAGGATATACTTACTGGTGTAAACCCCCCAGTAGTATCAGAGACTCACCCAGCCACAGCCGCTCAGGTTTCCTCTCAAAAGGAACCTGAAGCAACCAAAGAAGGGGTACCCACAACTCTGGAATCTTCCTCATTTGAGGAGATTGCCATTGAAACACACCATTCTCCCCAGGTGCATAACACCCTATCTCCTCATGAAAATGCCCCCCAAAGTCCAACACTTATAATTGCAAATGTGCTGACTCAGCTGCATGCCTCTCCTCCTCCCCAACAACCACCTAAAGGGAAAACCACAGATATTGAGGTAGAGGATCAACATGCTTCTGACAACCCACAGCACAGGGGTTTAAATGTTCAGTCTCCTAGTGTAGATACGGAGACAAGAATATCTGGTGAGGCTGCCACCTCTTCTGCATCAGCACATGATCAGACTGAGGCTGGTAACATGGCTAAGACCTCATCAGAGGCAACAGCTGATGTAGGACATCGTCCTGAGGCTGGAAGTCCCCTGTTCCAAGAAAAAGGGGCACATGCTACATCTGGTCTACACCCAGGGCATGTACATCTTGCTACTAGCAGGAGGTCAGGTGATTCAGCATCTGCTGATGATGACCTGGGCTTCTTTTATGATGTTCTAGCCCAGAACACAATTCTCAGGTAGTTAGATCATATTTTGCCTATATGTTTCTTTGTCTACCTGAGGTTCTTGTGTAGCTGCCATTGTCTCTTGCACATGGATTTCTTGAACTGGGGAGAGAGTAAGAACACGCTTGTACATTCTTTTTTATCTCTTCTCTTCTTTGATTTGGAGAAGCAGCCTTACATCCTCTACTTCCTTCATCTCTCTTGACACCTCCATGTCAGCCAGTTCATTTAGTTCCTTTAAGGGAAGAGATACAATCTTATCAATGTCATAGTTCCTGGTCTGCAGGTAAGTAATCCTGACTGCCCTCAACTCATCATCTTGAGTATTTGGTCTGGGGGCAGCCCTGATTACAGCTTGCATGAAGCCTGAAGACACAGAGGAACTTTCTCCGCTTAGCTTCCTCTTCCTCTCTCTCTCTCTCCTCCTCCTCAATCTCCTCAGGAGTTAGAATCCTTTTCCCTTTGTCACCCATAGACCTTTGTGACACAGGGTGGATAGATCTTTGGCCTTAATTGCTTGGTGTAGCATCCAAGCTCTTGCTAGAGAGAGGTTGTGATACACCTTTACCAGCAGGTGTTTCCCTGAGGGAATGAATTGCTGAAGTAGTTGTTGTTGTGACAGGGCTCTTAGGCTCTATCACTAGGCTTTTAGTCAAGGTTTTCCCTTTGAAGGTAATCTTAGGGTCTGCCTCAACATCTAGTTGACCAATGAATTACCTAATTGCCTTTGTCTCTTTCTTAGGCTGAACTCTTTAGTAATTCTGTCATGAATCCTTTGTGCCAGCCTGCCAGCTTGTCTAGATTGACTTGAGTTGACAAGTGGCATGATGATCAGTTCAAGACCTTCATAGTAGTTCAAGGTCTGAAAGTTGAATACCTCTTGCTTCCCTTGAACTCTTTGAAGAATGAGGGCTCTTCTGTCAACATCATACCTCCACCCAATGATGTAGTTTGAAGTTCTTTGGGTGGGGATGACATAGCCCTTGGAATGCCTACCTCAAAGAGACTCTGAATGAAGAAGTATAGAGATTCCACATCAATGTGAACTTGAGGAAGTTGTTGAGTATGCACAATTGCAAATGAGGATGGTGAGTCCTTAATGTCCATACTCCCTGAAGAACCTCCAGGTTCTGTGATTGTAATGACTTTCTCCCCTTTTTTGTTAGCATCAGCCTCTTGCATAGGTGAGCTAGGAGTTAGGTCAATCACATCCATAGGTTCTTGTGTTCCTGGTTCAGCTCTCCTTAAAGGTCTGCCAGCTAGTTTTGCCCTGAGATAAGACATCTTAAGTTGTTGATCATTGACCCTTGTAGTCACCTGAGATTCAAGGTGACTAACCTTAGACTAAATAGGTATATGTTTTTGACAGTTTTTGCACCATTAGTCTCAAGTTCCCCTCATCTTTATCAGAAGAATCACTGGGGGATGAAAGAATTGGACCAAAGTCCTCACTCTCACCACCAGCTTCAAGTTCTTGGCTGCTGGATTTCCTCTGCTCACTGACAGCCTGAGTTGAAGTGTCAATGGGCTGAGTTGCCATGGTTGAGGTCTTAATGATATAATCACTTGCAAAAGTGAGAGCCTCTTCCATATAGATCTCCTGAACAGGTTTAGAGAGGTCCACCTCAGTAATGGGTGACTGATGTGGGCTAGACATATGAGACTAAGGAGCACTCATCTCTCTTTGAGTAGGGGAAGAGTAGAGATACTCAATTACCTCACTGAAACCTAAGTCTTCATCAATATAGAATTCAAGGTTAGGAATGGGTTGATCTAAGTCTAGAGGCTGGGGATGGTAACTGTCCCATGAAGGTTGTTCACTTGAGTGTTGAGACTCAGAGTGAAGGCTTAAGGAAGTTGGGCTAGTGAGCTCATCACGTTGAGCATGAGGAACCTCAGCACTGATCCTTGAAGAAATGGGAGTGGTTTGCTCCTCAGGGGAAGTGGGCGCTCTAGTATCCACTTCCTACTGTATGGGTGAGTGTATGGGGGCCTGCACAAGCTCAATAGCTTGAGTAGGGGTTCGTTTTAATTTTCTTTGGTAGGTGAGGGTGATTTGTGGCCTTTTTGGTGGTTGAGAGGTAGAAGGTGTGGTGGAGAGGTAGAATGTCAGGCTTCATCTGTCCTATTTTAAGAATATTATATGTTTCCTGCAATTATGATAAACAAACTGAGAGTACCTGAACATGACCCCTTCAACCATTCCAAGCACTATGAAGGAGAGATCTTCAGGAATTTGGTCCCACCCACCATGCTTGTTGGACAAGCTGTGGATAACCACATGTAGCATGTATTTCCACTGGGATGAGACTTTCCTTTTCTTGAAGGTCTTTACAGAGAAATCTCCCTCATAGCCCATGTGCTCAAAGGAATGATTAACAGCTTCCTTTGGAAAGGAGAACTCACCTTCTTCATCATCCAACTGAAGATGAGTGTTGATGATGGCCGGAGTGATGATGATTGTCCTCCCCTATACTGTGGCAGACAGTGCCTTCTCCGCATCCATAATGACCTCTTGACAGGTTTTCCAAAATTCAAGCAGATGATCCTCATTGAGAGTAGGATCAATGGTTAGGGAGGTGAAGTAGTTGGATAGAGCTAGTTGTGTTGCCTATGAAGTTGCGTGGAGAATTCAGGATTGTTTATGCGATTTAGGTTGGCCATTTTGAGAAGCTTAAGGGTGAACAAAATGGAAGAACAAAGGCAGTTTGGATGAATTTAGGTTTAAGGAATAGTGCAAATGAAGAAGATGGTGAAAGAGGGGGCAACCGTTGGGTATTTATGTGAAAAGTATTTGAGACAAAGTTAATGAAAGAGGATAAACGTTGAAATCCGGATGTCGGTCCCACCTCTGAAAAAGTAGTTTACTTTTGCCCAAAAAGTAGTTTTCTTGGAAGTTGAGAAATCTTCTGAAGGTTATTTAACTTCGAAAGTGCTGAAGAAGAGCTTCCGAGGGCAAATTAGCTTCGGAAGATATTCCAAAGGTTTTTGAAAATTTTTCTTCGGAAGAGATTTATTATTCAGAGTTTTTATTCTAAGAAGAATAAAAACTTCCAAAGGTAATTTGCTTTCGGAAGAAAATTGTTCCTTGAAAACATATAAGTACTTAAGTTAATTTTAAGCTTCGGAAGATATTTCAAAAATTTCTTCCAAAGGTAAATCTACTGAAGTAGTTATTTTTTTTCTAAGACATAAGTTTCTTCCGAAGGTAATTATAAATCTTCAGAAGGATAAAAAGATCAAAATTTTCAAAAATCTAAGGAATGTCTTTTAAAAAGATTTTTCTTCCAAAGAGAACAAGGGCTTATGAAGGTGATAAAATAGACAACTTAGGACACGCAGATTTTAGAAATAATATGATTACGTTTTAATACTCAAATTTAATCATCCTAATAGCTGATACAAGATATTTAAATCTCTTTTCAACAAAAGCTTTGGTGAACAAATCAGCATATTGTTCATTTTTGTTAACTTTGACTAGTTTGATTAATCCCTTTTAAAAGTTATCTCTAATCCAGTGATAGTTGATATTAATGTGCTTTGTCCTTGAGTGGTGCACAAGATTTTCTGTGATTGAGATAGCACTGTTGTTGTCTATGTGGATGGGAGTCTCCTTGAAGTTGAATCCATAGTCCAACATATGATTTTGAATCCATAGCACTTAAGCACAACAGCTTGCAGCAGCATTGTATTCAGCTTCAGCAGTTGATGCAGACACACAGGATTGTTTCTTGCATTGCCAAGAGACTATCCTTCCACCAAGAAATTGACATCCCCAAGATGTGGACTTTACAGTCATGTTGCAGCCACCATAATCATAAAGATTGAAGTCAGAGTTCTTTGGATACCAAATGCCAAGTGATGGAGCACCTTTGAGATATCTTAAAATTCTCTTGACAGTGATTAGGTGTGACATCTTGGGGTTGGCTTGATATCTAGCACAAATACATGTAGCAAACATGATATCAGGCCTACTAGTTGTGAGGTACATAAGAGACCCAATCATTGCCCTGTAGAGATGCTCATCAACACACTCCCCCTCAAGATCAGGTCCAAGGGAGTGGTTTTTGGCTATGGGTGTCTTAGCAATCTTACAATCAATCATGTTAAATCTTTCTAATATGTCTTGTACAGACTTTGATTGACTTATGAAGATGTCATTGTCAACTTGCTTCACTTGAATTCCTAGAAAGAAATTGAGTTCCCCTATGACACTCATTTCAAATTTGTCCTTCATCAGCTTCTCAAAGTCTTTACAGAGCTTTGGATTAGTTGACCCAAAGATAATGTCATCTACATATACTTGGACTAGCATTATGTCATTTCCTGTTCCTTTGATGAAAAGAGTTCCATCAATAGTACCCCTTTTGTAGCCATGCTGACAGAGATACAGAGATAGAGTCTCATACCACTTCTTTGGTGCTTGGTGCAGCCCATAAAAAGCTTTATCAAGCCTGCAGACATAATCAGGATGATTAGGATTTGAAAACCCAGGTGGTTGTCTGACATACACCTCTTCATCAATCACCTCATAGAGAAAAGCACACTTGACATCAAGTTGGTAGACCTTAAAGTTCTTGGATGCAGCAAAAGCTAGGAATATCCTGACAGCTTCAAGTCTTGCTACAGGAGCAAAAACATATGTGTAGTCAATTCCTTCTTCTTGAGTATACCCTTGAACAACTAGTCTTGCCTTGTTCTTGATGACAAGTCCTCTATCATCCTTCTTATTCTTGAAAACCCATTTGGTTCCTATAGTAGTCTTCCCTTGAGGAAGAGGACATAGGTTCCAAACCTTTTGTCGTTTGAGTTGAAGTAGTTCCTTTTGCATACCTTCAACCCAACTTCCATCCTTTAGAGCCTCATCAATCTTCTTTGGCTCTGTTTGGGACAAGAAACAAGAGTGAAGACAAACATTTGCATCATGGGTTTATCCTCCTGTTCTTACCCCTGAATCAACATCTCTAATGATGTTTGTGGTAGGGTGAGACTTGTGGATCCTTACTTGAGGGATCCAAGCAAGTTGCTTAGACAGATCTAAATTAGAGAAATTTTGATCTGGCAAAGAGGATTCACCCTCCACATCAGCACACTTATCAAGATTGACTTGATCCAATGAGTGTGTGACATCATTGATGTTGTCTTCAATGGAGTGGTTATCAACATCAAGAAATTCCTGATCACTTTCACCACCACCATTTTCTCCAACATTTGAAGCTCCTTGATCTGAGTTTTATGTCTCTAAGCTGGAATTTGATGGCACCCCAGTAGTATCAGCAGGATTTGTCATTGATGTGCTGGTAGAAACTTCATTTGCAGGATTAGTTACCACTAGAGCTGAAGATGTGTAGCTTGAAGGTCTTCTTAGCTCAAATCTTGGGTCAGCATCACATGTAGGTAGTATATCTGTGGAATCCTGAAATATGCTCACAAGCTTTGATAAACAGTTGGTAACTAAATGAAGATCAAATTGTCAATCTGGACCCGAACCTTTCACTCTGGGAGTGTGCTCATTGAAAGTCACATTGGCTGACTCCTCCACTACTCTACTTCTGAGATTGTATACTATATCAGCCTTAGCTTGAGAAGAGTATCCAATAAAGTTTCCATCATCTAATTTCTCAGCAAACTTGGGAATTTGATCTTTGGTATTCAAGATGGTGCAATGACATCCAAATGACCTGAGAAAACAAATGAAATGTTTTCTCTTGTGCCAAAGTTCATAAGGAGTCTTACCATGTGTATTAACTACTAAAATTCTGTTTTGCACAAAGCAAGCAATGTTCACTGCCTCTGCCCAAAAGGTGATGGGCAGTTTAGAGTCAGACAACATAGTTCTTGCAGCTTCAATTAGTGTCATGTTTCTCCTCTCAACAACACCATTTTACTGAGTAGTCGTGGGAGCATTATATTGTCTTGTAATACCTTTTTCATCACAAAATGTATCAAGGATTTGGTTCTTGAATTCAGTTCCTTGTTGACATCTTATGGTTTTGGCCTTGTGATCACATTGATTCTCATTCTTTAAGATCAAAATTTTTAGAATCTTAGGGGTCTCATCCTTAGTTATAGAAATAAGACCTAAGTGAATCTTGTAAAGTCATCCGTGATCACCAAACAATAAGAGGTCCTTCCTAGACTCATACACAGGTGGGGCCAAAGAGATCCATATGTAATAAGTGTAGAGAGTAGTGATGGAGTTTCTTTCCTTTGGCTTGTGAGATACCTTGTGTTGCTTCCCCTTCAGGCATGCAACACAGTGGTCATCACTTTTAAACTCTTTCTTTGGTATTCCAGTTACCAAATCATTCTTAATTAATTTATTCATATTTTTAAAGTTTACATAGCACATTCCTTTATACCAGAGGAAAGACTCATCACTATTTGCTTTAGATAGAAAGCATGAAACTTCTCCTTAGGGAGATGTTTCTTGCAAATCCATCTTGTACATGTACCCTTTCCTGGGGGCTCTGTGCAGGATGTGCTCATGAGGAATGACCACCCCGGGCCTGAGAACAATGCACTCTTGCTCAGTAAAGAGCATGTTATGACTCTGATCACAAAATTGGGATACACTCAAAAGATTGTACCCAAGCTCCTTAACAAAGTTTACATTCTCAATGCTAAGCTTACCATTTATGACCTTGCCCCTTCCTGTAATGTAACCTCCTACATCTCCTCCAAAAGCACTGCTCCTCCATCAGTTGTTTCAAACTTTTGGAGCAGTGACCTATTGCTTGTCTTGAGTTGTTCCTGCATAAAAGAGATGATTAGTTACATTTGGAACCCAAGCCTCATTGGTCTTGGGCTCATCAAGAGAAGTTGAAGGCAATGCAACAGTAATTAATCTTATAGTCATGTTTTGAGGATCATTTGTTGATGTTGATGAAGAACTTTCAGCCATTTGGTCTTTCTTTGTCTTCCACACCACCTTTGGAAGCTTAGACTTGACCTTCAATACTTCAGAAGTTTTGATAACTTCGGAAGTTTTAATGACTGGACCTTCGAAAGATCTTGCTTTCACTGCAGCAGGCTTCAGTACTTCGGAAGTATTCGTTTCTTCCGAGACCAAATTTTCTTCCGAAGGGAAGTTTCCACTTGTCTTCTTCTTCATTTTGGAGCTTTCGAAGGAAAAAGATTTTCTTTCCGAAGCTTGCTTCTTCTTCTCCAAACTCTTAGAAGTTTCTTTCTAGGTCATGTGGAAAGTACTCTTTGGATTGTAAAGACAATCCTTAGCAAGATGAGAAGTACTCCCACACATAACACAGTCCATTTTCTTCCTTCTAGGAGTCTTCTTCTGTGAACAAGGCTGAACTTCATCACTTTCCTTCACCATCTTCATATTTGCAGATGTTGTGGCAATTCTTGTGGGGATAGAACTACATTTGGAGCTGGATGGTTCAGATTGTACAGCAGTGGTGCACAATTGATCAGCCTTCTTCTTGATGATGTGATGATGGATATGAACTAGAACTCTTGTTGTTGGAGTTTAACTTTGTGTCTTCAGCCTTAACCACTTCAAATCCTGCAGAAAAGAAGACTTGTTTCTGTGCAGAGTTGAAGGTGGCCTTGATCACTTGAGCCTTCTTGGACTTTGTTTTGTCCTTCCTGATCAAGTTATTTCTCTTGGACTTGGTCATCCCAACAACTTTACTCTCTTCAGAGGGATGGTGACCCTTCTTAGAATGCTCTTCTTCACTCTTCTCAGATCCATTCTTCACCATCTCCAATTCATCCTCTTCAGTCAAGGGGTCTATGAGAGAAAGCTCATCTTCACAAGTTCCAAACAAAGGAGATCTCACAGACAATATTGTGTGTGGAGGATCTATCTCACTAGATCCTAGTCCCTGCTTATTTTGATAACAAACTTTTGCATGCAAGGATGAGGATATTATGTTCTTGAAGGACTCTTCTTCAAGAACACATTTTTCGACCTTGGCTTTGCTGATCACAAGCTCAGTCTGGCATTCAGTCAACTTAGTTATGAGGTCTTTGATCTGAGTCCTGTAGTTTGTGTGCTCATGTTTAAGAGTTGAAATGGTTTTCTCTAAGTCCTCTATCTTTAGTTTTTAATCATTTTTAGCTCTTTTAAAATCAGCTTTTAAGATATTTATGGACTCAATATCAGATCTCATTTCTAAGTTACAGGACTTGTATCTATTTACTTTAGAAATAAATTCAGTACAAAGATGTTCCAATACCTTGGCTTCATCGTGGTCTGCCATGAGTGCTAGGTTTGGACAAGCATCTTCCACTTGAAAGCTCCAGTCAAAGCCTCCTTCTTCAACAGCAACAGCAACTTGCTGCTTTGGCTTCTCATTTTGGGGAGCTCTATTAGTGTAGTTTGGTATGGCTTGTGTTTGGCCACCATTTGTCCTTGTTGCCTTACACTCCCTTGCAAAGTGTCCCATCTGGTTACAGTTGTAACACTTTACTTTGCTTTTATCCAGCCTAAACTTTCCACTGGCTGCATTGCTTGGAAACTTCTCCTTGTCATAGAACTTCTTGGCTCTATGAGTGAGAGGAGCCATCTGCTGGACTATGTCCATGTACTCCAGATTATCTGGATGGATAAAGTCCAAGTCTACAAGGGTGAAGAGAAAGTTGCATGTGGTTTCATTAGCAGAGA
This sequence comes from Flaveria ramosissima, assembly GCA_025215565.1. Taxonomy (NCBI): domain Eukaryota; kingdom Viridiplantae; phylum Streptophyta; class Magnoliopsida; order Asterales; family Asteraceae; genus Flaveria; species Flaveria ramosissima. The sequence continues at coordinate 21,133,651 of CM046030.1, forward strand.
CAAAAGCATGAGAAGAACTTGTCTCTTGGAAATGACTTCCTTGAGTGTAGCCTTTTTTCTTGGAGTCTCTGGGAAGGTGATGAAAGGACCCTTTTGTGAGTTGTCATGGTAGCATATAAGATGATGTTGTGGCTCAATGCTTTCCCTTTCAACCACATGGAGGGTTGAACTCAGTTGATTGCTGGAGTTACCAGATGAGTTTTGCATGTTCATCTCCATCTGGTATCCACTGAGAATACCATACAACTCTGTAACAGTAAGAGTCTTAAGGTTCTCAGTCCTCTTGATAACAACACAATAATGTGTCCATTCTCTAGGAAGAGAGGACATGAACTTCCTCACAATGTCCCTATTCTCAAGAGTTACTCCAACATCCATTAGAGTATTCACAATCTCAACATACCTGAAGTATTGTTGAGTCATGGTCTCACCTAATTTGAAGGTGAAGTTTTCAAACTGCTACTTTAGGAGATCATTCTTATTCTCCTTTGCTTCATTGGACCCCTCATAGATAAGCTTCAATGCTTCCCATAGTTGCTTGATAGTTTTACACTTCTTGAAGCCTCTATAGATGGAGTTTGGAAGATCAGTTTGAAGTGCTATCATTGCTTTTTGATCAATCTCTATTCTTTTTCTGTCTTCTTCAGAATAATCATCCACAACCTTTGGAATCATACCACCACCAGTAGCAGAAGTGGTGCTTGGTATGTAAGGTCCTTGAACAACAGAGTCCCACATCCTGGAGTGTTGACACTTGATAAAGCCACTTTGACACCAAGTATCAAAGTCTCTAGGAGTGATCAGTGGAGACTTTGTCATAGTTCCAGTTTCCATATCAGCTTTAGTAATAGCTGCCATTTGAGTTGTTAAGTATTTTGTGGGTGTGAGGGATCTTAAGATGGTGAAATCTTATATCAAGAGCTTAGAATGCTCTGATACCAAATGCAGGACCGTTAGAAGGTATGCACTTACAACACAACAATACAATAAGGAGAATTATTTAGAACACTTAACAGATCAAATATGGAACTGGTAACCTATATGAAAGATGCTAAGAAAACAAGTAAATATGTGAGACATAACAAGATAGCAAATAACACAAGTGTATGGTTTTTAAGAATGCTGTATATTGCTTCTCAAGTTCTTTTACAAATGTCACAAAGCATAGATCTAAAGTTACAAGTACTTGAGATACTTTATACTACATCCTACAGCCGGCCATACTTTGAAGGCCAGCTGGATACATAAGACTAGACAACTACAAAATCAAATGTAGAGTCAAAAGGCAGATTGCCTTTTGAGTAGTGACTATGACATGCCATAGCTCACATCCTAATATATTACAAAAAGGATAAAAGTACATAAAGTAGAAAGCTCAGACTCAAGACCTCAATGTACAGTTACCAACAGCATGGACCTTTTCACCAACTCATGTAAGTTGGTGACTGAATAGAGTTGCAGCGGAAAGGTGGTCCAGCTTTATGGTAAAGTACATCAGATAAAAGCATGTTCATAAAAGTCTTCGAAAGAAATCCGTCTTCACTCTTTGGCTTCGGAAGACTTTGTCTTTGAAGCTTCGGAAGATGTTGGTCTTGGCTTCGGAAGATTTTACACTTAGAATATTTTTCTAGTGCAAGGTGTAAAACTTCCAAAGCATTTCTACTTCTGTGCTTCAGTGCATGCATGCAGAGAGACTTTGGATGTTTTGGCTGCATCAGACTTATAGAAATCCTTACAAGGAGTTCTAGGAGCACTATATTGTCTTGTAATCCCTTTTGAGTTACAGAATGAGTCAAGAACTTGATTCTTAAACTCAGTCCCTTGATCACTTCTAATTATCTTAACCTTGTTATCAATTTGATTTTCTATTTTAAGAATAAAATATTTTAAAGTTTCAGCAGTTTTATTTTTAGTTCTTAAAAAGAATACCCATGTAAATCTTGTAAAATCATCAACAATCACAAGGCAATATGATCTCCTTCCAATGCTCCTTATACTTGTCGGACCAAACAGATCCATGTGCAATAAGTGTAATGGAGTGGTGATTGAAGATCATGTTAGGTTGGACTCACTTTAGTATAGATGTTTAATTTACATTGTAATAGGACTTTTGTTAGTTTCATTTTGTATTTTGTTAGTAATTAGCAGTTTTGGCAGTCCAGCGAAACTGTGAGCGAATCTATAGATTCGCTCAAAGTTTGTTGTTTTGGTTTACCCGGCGAACTTGTGTTCTCCCGGGCGAAACTATAGTTTCGGCATGACAGTTTCGCTGGTAGCGAAACTGTCAGCGAAACTATGACTGCTATATATACTATTGTCATTTCACTTTGTATGGTAAGCTTGCAAAACCCTAATTGTGGAATTCTGTTGCAAGCTACCATTTCTAAGCAGTTACTTCATTGAAATACAATTATGCTTGTTGTTTTTGAGTGAGTTTGTTCATTTGAGTACCAATTATGTCTTGATTCATCATATTCACTTCTCAATTGTTGTTATTTGGATTGTGTGTTTGATATTGATCACATTATCCTATCAATTGTACTGTTCATAGATCACATGGACCAACAATATGGTATCAGAGCCTTAGTGCTCTTGATTTGTTGAGTTTTTGTGGTTTTGGTCAATATCTAGTTTCAATCAATTTTCATTGGATTATCAGCTGTTTTTGGCATGGAAATTGATTGAATTATGCTTGTTCTTGATTGAGGAAGATTCTACAATCATCAGATCTCAAATTCATTGAGTTTTGGATGATTTCAGATTGATTTTGAGGTGAAAAAGGGTTTTGAGATCGACCAGCAAAATTACTGTTCTTACTGCGAAACTGTCATCTTCATTCAGCGAAATTATGAGTTATTTTGGATCAAAAGTTATTTTCTAGAGTTTCAGCGAAAGTATTTCCTTGAACGAAAGTTCATTAGTGTTTTTGACCAATCATCAAGCGAAAGTGCTGCCGAATCTATTTCTGAACGAAAGTTCAAGCTTGTTTCCTGCGAAATTAGCAGCGAAACTAAGCAATTGTTGTCTCTGATTCAAGCGAAAGTGCTGCTGAAATTGCAAGCGAAAGTGTCTGTGTTTGCGAAAGTGTCTGCGATAGTATTGTTTCAGCGAAACTGTTAGCCAAGTCACCACTTTCAGCGAATTTGTTAGCGAATTTGTCAGCGAAATTATCAATTTTTTTGCCGAAACTATCATGTCGAAATTAACTACTCTTACACTAGCGGATCTTGAAAGTGTTGCTCCTAATAGACCTCCAAGACTCATTAATGGAGATAATTTTGAAGATTGGAAGAGATGTCTCAAAGCTTTCTTTTTCTACACAGATCATAATCAATGGGAATCGATTATTTCAGGTCCTCATATACCTACGGTTACGGTTGGTGATGTCGTTTCTCAGAACAAAGATCCATCTTCTTATACTGAAAGAGATCTGAAACTGATTGATCGTGATCAAAAAGCTTTTGGGCTCTAACTCTCTGCTTGGCTCCAGACATCTACAATCGTTTTGCAGAGCATAAAAATACTAAATCCCTTTATGATGCTCTCTGTGAATTCTATGATGGGAATGCAGATCTGGTGAAAGACAAGAGTATTCAAGCTGAAAAGGAGTTCAATTCGTTTGTAGGATACAAGAATGAAAGTTTGACAGATCTTACAAATCGTTTCTTAACCGTCTCAAGCACTCTGAAGAAGTATGATGAAAGACTCTCCAACAGTGAACAAGTTAACAGGCTTCTCGATTCTCTTCCACCACAGTGGAGTCTTCAAGTGAGGATGCTCAAACAAGAAAGAGGTTTTACAGATTATAAGTTGATGGATATCATTAACAAGTTGAAATCTTTTGAATTGGATATGAAAAGAAGAGAATTTAACCAGACTATGATGCCCACACCTGGTTTTTCTCAAAATGCTGCTTTGTTGTCATCCGCTGCAAACTCTCACATTCAAAATCCAATTCAAGGAGGGAGCAATACAAGTAATTTCTCGAGTGGTAGTAATCATGTTGGAAAAGAATTGGGAAATTCTAAGGTGAATGCTGAAACTACAATTCCATCTGAAACAATGGCTCTTTTTGGAATGTTTGTTCAGAGCTATGAAGCTCTTGTTGCTGGTGAATTGAAAGGTAAAGGAATGACTATGGAGGATATGTATCAGGTTGATCCTGATGATTTAGAAGAAACTGACATTCAATGGCAAATGGCAATGTTAACTTTAAGAGCCCAGAGATTCATGGAAAGAACAGGAAGAAAGAATTTTGGTGGTCAATCATCAACCTCAAAACTAGGATTTGATAAGTCAAAATTGAGGTGCTTTAATTGTAAACAATTGGGACATTTTAAACGTGAATGTCCATTACCAATTGTCACAGATCCTAGTAACACTGGAGTACCAAGATTGACAGCAGAGAAAGTAAAGGAAGAAGGAAATTCAAAAAAGGAGTCAGCCTTGATCTCAAACTTTGACTGGAGTGCAGAGGTGGAAGAAACAAGATCTGAAATAAATCACGCGTTAGTTGCTGAGGTTGTGGAAAGTGATGAGATGGAAGTTGATAAAGATGGATTTGTGCTGTTCAAGGAATTCAAAGGAGAGAATGAACCTTCAGTAAAGGAGAAAGAAGAGAAGGCAGATGGAGAGAAGAAAGAGGAAATTACAGATTCAAATGAAGAAAGAAATTCAAAAGCTACGAAAGGAAAAGAGAAAGATGATGCGGCCGTTACTGTTGAGGAAAGGAAATCAAGTACTCCAGTATGCATGTGCGATAAAGCTTTAGCTGCCGAAAGGATGGTAATGGGACTTCCTTATGAGGTAAACAAGATATGTGCTCATCTGCTTGCAAAATTAGACTTTTTGGGATTTATAAGGCTAATCGTTTGTTAACTGATAATGAAAAGGATTTAAAACGAATTAATGATAAACTTAAAATGAATGAATCAAAATATTTTGTGAAATTAAATGAGGCTTTAAAAGAAACTGATCATTTAAAAAGAATTGTTTTGGAAAGGAATGTAGAGGTTAATACTTTGACTGAACGGGTTGCTCTTGCTGAATTTGAAGCAAGAAAACTTCAGTCAAAGTTAGATAAATGGACTATTTCTGGAATGAAACATGATGATCTTTGTAAATCTCAACGGGGAGCAAGAATTAAAAGAGGTTTGGGCTATGAAAATGTACAGGTTTATCCTCCTCCTAGTACATACTATTATTCTCCTATGCCTGTTCCTCATCCTTCTAATGATTTAATCAAATCAGATACTGACAGTATGTCTGCAGGTTTAGTTGGGAATAACTCTAAGTACATTCGTGAAGACTACGACTATGGACCAACTAGTGGGCTTGGATGCACTAGTTCTAGTACACCTGAAAAGCAGCAGTCTGTTTTAGATAATAAGTCTAGTTTAAATTCAGTGTTTGTTTCTAGTTCAAATGTAACAGACTTGAATGTCTCATGTTCTCTTGATTGTTCTATTTCATCTTGTACTTCAAATCATGATAGTGATGATTTTTGTTCTGGTAATGAATTCAATGAATCTGATGTTTCTCCTAAAACAACTGAGCACCTTAAAATAAATTCTTTCGAAAAGTTCTTTTCTCAACCTATTCCATCTTTCATACCATTAAATATGACATCATCAGAAAAATGCAGTTCGTCTTTATCTGACACTGGTACCAATACTACGATTTTTACTGATTTGTCAGAAGAATCACGTTCTGTTTTTGTAAAGAAGAACTCTGATTCAAATAAATAAAAACATCATGAGATGTATGAGACATTCAGTGATATTGATTCTAGTTTGTCTGAATGTGATGAGGAGATTATTATTGATCCTATTTTTACCTCATCACATCATCGACCTAGATTCAAACATCATTGTTTCAGGTGTGGTGAAGAGGATCATCTTATCAAAAATTGCCCTTTGATTCAAAGATCCTCTAATAGGAATTGTTTTGGGAATAAATTGACAAAATTGGTTAATAATTTCTTTCATAAAAAATCAGCTTCTTTAAAAACAAAAGTTGTTCAATCTTGGGTTCCTATTGCTCCTGGCTAAATGATTTGTTAATTCATTTCAGGGATCTTCTTCAAAGATTGTACACAGTCTGTGGCATGTTGATAGTGGATGTTCCAAGCATATGACGGGATTAAAGGATTTGTTGACCAATTATCGGATTATAGATGGAGGATATGTGGCATTTGCTGGAGATAAGAAGGGTGGAAAAATGATTGGACAAGGAGAAGTTACCAATGGTTCTCTTACTCTAGAAAAAGTCAACCATCTTCCTGAATTGGCTTTTAATCTTCTGAGTGTCTCTCAAATTTGTGATAAAGACATTCCTGTTCTATTTAAATCTGACGAATGTTTATTTTTAAAATCAGAGATTGCTATTCCAGAGGATTTAATTCTCATGCGTGCTCCAAGGAAACATGATACATATCTTCTTGATATGAATTCAAATGAGTCAAAGGCTACTGCAACTTGTCTTCTCTCAAAAGCATCAACCTCTGAGCCACTCCTGTGGCATCGTCGCTTAGGCCATGTCAATTTTAAGATAAATAATAAATTAGTAAAGAACAATCTTGTTAGAGGACTTCCTTTAAAAGATTTTTCTATTACTGAAAAGTGCATGGCATGTGCCAAAGGGAAACAACATAAGAAACCTCATAAGCCCAAACTTTTAAATAGCATTTCAAGTCCTCTTGAGTTGTTACACACTGATATATTTGGGCCAATTAGTGTTAAATCAATTGCTAAAAAATCTTTTTGTCTTGTTGTTACAGATGATTTCTCACGTTATTCATGGGTGAGGTTTCTTGCACATAAAAGTGAAGTTGCAGAGGAATTGCAGAAATTAATCATTTCTATTGAATCAGTCAGTAAGAAAAGAGTTATGGGATTAAGAAATGACAACGGCACTGAATTTAAAAATCAGATTCTTGATTCATTTTGTGCTCAAAAGGGATTGTGAGACAATTTAGTGCTGCAAGAACACCCCAGCAGAACGGTATTGCAGAAAGAAAGAATCGCACTCTTGTGGAAGCTGCTCGTACAATGTTGATAGAATCCTCATTACCAATTATTTTCTGGGCTGAAGCTGTTAATTGTGCATCTTATGTTCTAAACAGGGTGCTAATTGTGAAAGATAAAGTGAAGACTCCTTATGAACTTTTTCATAAGAGGAAGCCACTAATTGATTTCTTTCGCCCATTTGGCTATTCTTGTACTCTTCTGAATACTCAAGCTCAAAAGACAAAATTGGGTGCTGTTTCTGACGAGTGTTATTTTGTTGGATACTCTTCTTCACAAAAGGCGTACCGAGTTTATAACAAGAGAACACGTATTGTTCAAGAGTCATTCTATGTTAATTGGCAAGAATCAATCCTTCTGAAGAGAAATCTGAACCTGCATGGTTCTTTGACTCCGATACTGTGTTCAATTCATTTAATTTGCCAGTTTTCGATGATGATACATCCATTCCAAGTACTCAAACGAATATTATTCCATCATCTCCATCGTCTGTTCCATCCATCCCGCTAGTAAATGATGCTGTTTCAACTGATGTCAGCTCATCGTCTCCAATGCCTGATCATGCTCCATTATCTGATTCTTTATCTCCTACATCTCCTAACTTACCTGATTCACACTTGTCATTGATACACCTTCATCTACTCTTTCTTCGGCAATGGCTGATACTTCTTCAACTATCTTTCCTTCTTCAAGTGATTATAAAACTTTGAAAGATCATCCACTTGATATGTGATTGGATCTGTTTCTGATGGTGTTCGCACGCGAAGTCATCCGGTCTGATTAATGTTTGTCTTTTCTCATGCTTCATTTCTCAAATTGTTCCAAAAATGTTCATGCTGCTCTACAAGATCCTTGTTGGGTAGAGTCTATGCAATTGGAACTTCAACAGTTCAGAAAGCTTAAGGTTTGGACCTTAGTTGATTTACCTCCCAACAAATATCCATTGGTACAAAATGGGTATTTAAGAACAAACCAGATGATCGGGGTGTGGTGGTGCGAAACAAATCTAGACTTGTAGTGCAAGGCTTTGCTCAAGAAGAAGGAATTGATTATACAGAAGTCTTTGCTCCAGTTGCTCGTCTTGAAGCAATCAGAATATTTTTTGCTCATGCTGCTGCTCATAAACAATTCAAAGTGTACCAGATGGATGTGAAATGTGCTTTTCTCTACGGAGACATTGATGAAGAGATATATGTGTGTCAACCACCAGGCTTTGAAGATCCTGATTTTCCTGATAAAGTGTATAAGCTTGATAAATCTTTGTATGGTCTTCATCAAGCACCCAGAATCTGGTATGAGACTCTTACGCAATATCTTTTAAGCAATGGTTATTCTCGTGGTACCATTGATATGACTTTATTTAAAAGAGAGGTGAATGGTGAAATGATCTTTGTTCAAGTGTATGTCGATGATATTATTTTTGGATCCACAAACTCTCAATTGTGTAGAGAGTTCGAAGAAGTGATGAGCCAAAGGTTTGAAATGAGTATATGGGTGAAATGTGTTTCTTTCTTGGATTGCAAGTTGAACAACAGAAAGAAGGAACAAGAGAAGTCTTATTCATCAAGAGAGTACATTAAGGATATTCTGAAGAAATTTAAGATGGATGATGCATCTACTGAGATGACTCCTTTACTGCTCAGACCTGTCTCACTCCGGATGAAATGGGAACCAGTTGATCCTCATCTTTTTCGATCTATGATTGGCTCTCTCATGTCTTACTACAAGTCGTCCTGATATCACTTTCGCTGTTGGTTACTGTGCTAGATATCAGTCGGCTCCAAGGAATCGCATGAGAAAGCTGTCAAACGAATATTTCGTTATCTCAAAGGATCGTCTCGTCTTGGACTGTGGTATCCATATGGTGGAAATTTTGATTTACATGCTTACTCTGATAGTGATTCCAATGGTTGCAGGTTAAATAGAAAATCTGTGTCCGGAGGTTGTCAATATTTGGGAATTGTCTGGTATCCTGGCAGAGCAAGAACAAACTACTGTTTCTCTTTCCTACAGGAAGCTGAATATTTTTGCAATCCAGCTCCTGCTCTCAGTTCTCTGGATCCAGCACCAATGATTGATTAATGGAATTACTTTCCGTCCTACACCTTTCTTCTGTGAAATGAGGCTGGCCATTTGGAATTGCTAAAAATCCCATTCATCATTCCCGCACAAAGCATATTGAAACACGAATTCATGCGATTCGTGATGCTCAAGAGAAGGGTTTCATTAATATTATACCCATCGATACAAAAAATCAAAAAGCTGATCTTTTCACAAAAACATTTGATAAACCTCGTTTTTATGAATTGATTTCTATGCTTGGGTTAATATCTTTTAAATTTTATTTTCTATTTCTTTGATAATATAATAAAAATAATTAAAAAAAATAAAAATAAAATAAAAATACAAAAATTTAAATTACATTAAAATTCATTTTTAATAATAGAAATATGAAAATAAAAATTTGGGGAGTAATATCATTATTCTGAGATCGGAATTTAACATGATGAGAAATGATTGTATATTCTCTAAATATTTTTATTTACATGACCAGTACTTCTATGAGAAATGATAGTAACTGTTACTGGATTCTGTTTCACATTAAAAAAAAAGAAATGGATCAGATTCTTTAACGATATGCTTGATAGACTCAGCCTGATGAATGAAGTAGACAGCAGCTTTATGATTAAATTAAACTTATGCTTAAGAATGTCTGGATTTACTCAATTATTTTGGATTGCACAAAAACTGAGTCCTGACAAAAATTGGATTGAGAATGAATCTTTCGTTCATTTTGCTTTGTTATGTCATCACCCTCTGCTGGTTTATTTAGTGTTAAGATGTCTTGTGTCTGTGCTTATCTCCTCTGCTGTACGTGAGTACTGACCTGGAGTGATGATCTCCTCTGCTGTACGATAGTACTGACCTGGAGCTCTCATCAGCACATGATCAAATGGTTATCTCCTCTGTTATACGTGAGTATAGATCTGGAGCTCTCACCATTTTGATATAATTATGTCAAATCATCTTATCGATGAATTTCTCTCAGAATGAAATATTCTGTTTATAATCATTTGCACACTAATCCACAAACCTTGTTCTATGAAGATTGATTCATAATTCAAGAAATCCTGAGGTTGGGTGAGGTTTTTTACCAAATGATTGTGGGGTCTTAGCATTCTAAAGCATCTAATCGAACCTTAAATGAATCATAAGCTGTTGGTCGAAAAAGGATAAGGCATGAGTTTAAGTGGACAATTATATCAGCAATCGTTATTGATTTGTTCTAATTTCAGTTGTTTCTGTGCAGATTGTGATCAGATCTTGTATTCAGTATGATCTCATGACTGGTAGATGATTTTTGATCATCTTTATGTTCTAAAATATTTAGAGAATGTGATCTCTGATTATTTTAGATCTCATTATGTGATGTGCTTCCTTTAAATATTAAAATAAAAAAAAACAAAAAAATAATAATAAAAAAAATATATAATAATAAATAAAAAAAAAAATAAAAAAATAAAATAAAAAATGGTGCGAAATTATTCTTTCGCTAATAGCTTCGCAAAGCGAAACTGCAATTTCGCTAGGTTTGCTAATAAGTTGTTAACCAGTTATCTCCTAGCGAAATTACAGTTTCACTGGACGAAACTGTAAATTCGCAGACGAATTTATAGTTTCGCTGTCTGCGAAACTATTTGGTATATAAGTCATGTTTGCGAATTTTTTCTCATAATTTCGCACAATCGCACAGTTTCCTTTTAGGGTTTTCCGTAACAAAAAAGGCGATTTTGATTTGTGTTTGTGATTTGGACTGATTTTTCGTGATATTCATTCGTATGTGAGTTTCGAACACTGATTCACTCTCTAATCTGGATTAAATCATCTATTCTTAAGTAATCTGGATTGTGTCTCTTCGGTGGTTTCGCTGTTCGTTCAGCGAAACTACTGAAGTCTCTGCGAAATTGAACGAAAGTTCACATCTTTTCAGCGAAACTGTAAAGTTATGCTGTCCGAGCGAACTTAACAGTTTCGCCATATCTTCTCTAATTTCGCAATGACTGATCTTTAATTTACACAGTTTCGCTTGTATTTTCTTTGTCAGCGAAACTAATTTGTAATAGCGAAACTAAATTAATATTGGTGGTGAAACTAATTGCGAAACTACTTTAATTCATTCTAATCTTGTCGAAACTACTTTTTGTTCTGCGAAAATAACAAGTTTCAATGAGCGAAATTATAGTTTCGCTTGTCGAAACTGTTTGTTTTCCTTGTCGAAATTGTCTTTGATTCAGCGAAACTATCATGTCTTAGTGAGCGAAACTATTGTTTCGCTTGCCGAAACTGATTGTTTCTTATGTTTTTGTCTTATTTTCTTATTTTCAGTATTTCTTATTCAAATTTATTTGTTGTTCTTTTCAGGTTATTATGGCGAATCTCAAGTTTGATGAGAGGAATAACATCACTGCCATATTAGACGATACTCTTCCAAAGGCGGCCGGATTTCGTGACTGTATTAGATGGCTCCAGAGATCACCCATTGCATATGCTATCTCTCACTCACCCACTATCTATGATCTTCATATTAGAGACTTTTGGAGATCAGCAGAATACAACACTGGAGGAGATGTTCAGAGAATCACAGCTAGAGTGATTGATCATGATATAACTATTACTGCTGAGAGCGTGTCGAGGATTCTTAGACTAGAAGATGATACTGGTGATGAAGTTGATATGACGGAATCTGAAGTATTCCAAGCTTTCAGACAAATGGGATATGAGGGACCAGCTTTTGGTTCGAGGAAGGAGATTAAAAAGTCTTTTTTATCTAAGGAATGGAGATATATAGCTCACGTTTTTATTATGTGCTTAGATCACCGTAAGGGTGGATCCGATGGACTTAATCTTGACTGGGCCAAAGCTATGGTGATATGTTGTAAAGGGGAGAAAGCAAACATTGCTAGACTGATCTTTGCGTGTATGGCAGAAAATGTGATGGCTGTGAAAAAGGATAAATGGTTGTTATATCCTCGCTTTATTCAGATGATTATTGATGATCTTGTTCCTGATGTTCCTAAACATGGTGAAGTTAAGAGATTAGTGCAGATGAACCCTCGGATATTTGCTGATTGCTGTGTGCTATCCGCCATGATTTCAGTGGTAAAATTACCCATCTCTGGGAAAATATGTACCCACCAGAACGTTGGAATTATATCAGACGGGTCGATGAGTCTGAAAACAAAAGGGCTGAGGAAACAAGGGTGAAACAAGCTGATGCAGCTAAGAAGAGAAAGAGATATGCAAAAGAGAAAGATTATGATTTCGAAGAAGATATAGATACACAAGCAGAGGAGATAAGGGTGGAGAAAGAACGGAGGTCTAAAAAGAAAACTGACTTTGTTGAGCCTGAACGAAGAACAAAACATCGACACGAGGGTTTCACAGCAGGGAAAGAGGCTAGTGCTGGTCTTGATGAGGATGTGATTCGTAGTCTAAATACTTCATTGGCAAATGAGTTGAGTATGATAAAGACTAAACTGACGAATCAGGAGATTAGGGAACAACAGAAGGATGAGGTAATTGAAGGAATGAAAAAGATGTTGGTTGACCAGAATAATTTGATTAAGAGATTGTTTGAAGAAATTCTCAGATGAAAGCTGCTGCTGGCCTACCTAGTCAACTAACTCAATCTGAGTTAGATGATATGACTGATATATCTAAGTACTCATTCTTGAATGTGGGTACTTCATCCAAGGTAGGAGAGGGCACTTCTGGAGCAGCTGATACTGAAGCAGGGGAACAAGAGATCCCAAGAGAAGATGCTGGAAGAAATGAAGATGATGATATTATTGAAGCAGGGTTTGTTAACCTACAGTTTGATTTTGATAAGGATATTGTGGGTGAAGAAGTGGTTGTTACAGCTACCAATGAGGGAGTGTCAGATAAAGGAAAAGGTTTGATTGATGAAGAAGAGGAGGATGAGCAATTGGTTGATTATGATTCTGAACCAGAGTTCTATGAAGTAGATGAGAGACCATTGGTGTATGTTGCTAAGAAGGGAGATGATGAAGGTGATGTGTTTGAGATGGATAAGAGTGACTGGTTGGTGAAGGAGAAGGAGGCTGAAGAACTTACTCCTTTGTTTCAAAATATGGAAGGTTTAAGCAGGAAAGAGGCAGACAAGAAGATAATAAGTTGGTGTTATAATCCTAGCTTAAAGATGTTTTTGATTAAAAGAAGAGGAGGTAATATTAGTTACATGCTCAAGAGGAAGGCTTTTAAGACCTTGCCTAAATGGGATCTGAGACGGTTGGCCACCTTGCCTTTGATTAATGCTCATTTAAGTGAAAGGGCAGTATTTCTTGAGAAGGAAATTAAAAATGGACTTAATGATAATTTTGAGTCATTTGGATACATGAAGGCTGAACGAAAGAGATCGAAGAAAGATAAAGACTGGGAGACTGGCAAAGGGAGGATTGTTTTGAGAGTCAAACCACCTAAGACTGTAAACAGGTAAGATTGGCTGATCCTCTTCCTCAACGTTTACAGGACTTTGAAAAGTGGTTTTATGATAATAACACTGGCGAGGCGGTGATTAGAGCCAAACACGGAAAAGAGTTTAGGGTGTTTGACCCGATGGAGTTATTCAGCTTAGTGATGAAGATCTCTTGACTCTTTGTGAAAATCATATTAAGGCTGGGGCAGGAGAGGAAACACGAAAGGAGGCAAGCTTGTTTATGAATGTGGCGAACAAAATAAGAGGAGTACGGGCGGAGGAGGTAAAGAGTTTGGCTGAAAAGGTGAGAGCACAAGATGACTTTGCCATGGATGTTCAAGACATGACCAGGCAGTTTGCTAGAGCTAGTGGTCATTCTGAGGAAGCTGGTGATGCAGGAAACTAACTTGGAGGATCAGTGGCTGAAGCTTCTAAAGATGTTGCTGCGGGAGGTGATGAAGATAGACCAACAGCAGCAGAGGAAACCGGAGCCGACGAGTCAAATCAAGAGAAGTGAAGATAGTGAGGTCCAACCTAGGGGGAGTATTGAAGATCATGTTAGGTTGGACTCACTTTAGTATAGATGTTTACTTTACATTGTAATAGGACTTTTGTTAGTTTCATTTTGTATTTTGTTAGTAATTAGCAGTTTTGGCAGTCCAGCGAAACTGTGAGCGAATCTATAGATTCGCTCACAGTTTGCTGTTTTGGTTTACCCGGCGAACTTGTGTTCTGCCGGCGGCGAAACTATAGTTTCGGCATGACAGTTTCGCTGGTAGCGAAACTGTCAGCGAAACTATGACTGCTATATATACTATTGTCATTTCACTTTGTATGGTAAGCTTGCAAAACCCTAATCGTGGAATTCTGTTGCAAGCTACCATTTCTAAGCAGTTACTTCATTGAAATACAATTGTGCTTGTTGTTATTGAGTGAGTTTGTTCATTTGAGTACCAATTATGTCTTGATTCATCATATTCACTTCTCAATTGTTGTTATTTGGATTGTGTGTTTGATATTGATCAAATTATCCTATCAATTGTACTGTTCATCGATCACATGGACCAACAGTGATAGAGTTAACAACTTTGGATTATGAGTGCCATGTGTTTGCTTTCCTTTTAGGCATGCAACACAGTTATCTTTGCAAAAAAAATTCCTTTTTAGGCAAACCATGTACCAAGTTATTTTTAACCCATATAATTATTGTTTTAACAATTCACATGACACATTCGTTTATGCCATAGTGTTGACTCATCACCATCTGCTTTGGAAAGAAAGCATGATACTTCACCCAGTGGGGAAGCATTGTTCATATCAAGCTTGTACATATCCCCTTTCCTATGAGATCTAAGAAGCACCAATTCATGACAAATAATCCCAGGTTGAGGATAATGTACTCATGTTCTGTGAAGAGCATTTGATGCTTTGATCACAAAACTGAGAAACACTTAACAGGTTGTGTTCAAGCTGTTTGACAAAGTGTACTTTGTCAACTTTTAGATTACCATTGGATATACTCCCTCTGCCAAAAATATATCCTCCGGCCTAACCTCCAAACTGGACAGGACCTCCATCAAAATGTTGAAATTGTTGAGGGAGAGATCTGTTCCCTGTCATGTGCCTGGAGCATCCACTATCTACAATCCATACATTGTTATTCTTGTCATATGGATGTCCCTGCACATAAGATGAGATGATTAGTTTTGATTGGAAACCCAAGCCTTGTTGGTCTTGGGTTCTTCCAAAGATAGTGACATAATTGAACCAAAGTTTATGCATGGGGGTTCAATGGATGTCTTTGAAGAAGAGGTTTGGGCTGTAGCATCTTCCTTGATCTTCCATTTCATCCCTTCGTTGATCATAGAAGATGAGCTTGTTGAAGCTTGTGTATCTTGGCATTCTTCCGAAGCTTCTTTCTTTTCGGAATAAACCTTCACCTCCTTTTCTTTCGAAGCAGTCTTTTTCTTGGAAGGTCTCAAAGGAACTCTCTTGTTCTTTTGAGTTTTGTTGACCTTGTCTTCCGAAGCAATTTTCCCTTCAGAAGAATGAGTTTATTCCGAAAGCAACTTTGCTTTCGAGACAAGTTTTCCTTTCTTCATCACTTGAACCATATGATAGGGTCCAAATGTGAAACCTTCCTTGACTCCTTCCTTTTTAACATTATTTGCATAAGTGTGCTAGCATGATTGTAGTAACAATCTTTTTCCATGTGGTTTTGGAGACCACACATTATGCAGGCAATGTTAATCTTCTGGGAACTTAAGGATTGTTGTTTCTTGTTCTTCTTTTCTTCATCAGCAATCTTTTCCTTTAACTTATGATCCTTTGGTAGGACAGGAGTGCTGGTACTACACCCCTTTCCTGAAACAGAGTTTCCTACCACCTGGAATCCAGCTGAGATGAACACACCCTTTTGCTTTGGTTCTATCTTCAACTTGGACTCAACCCCTTTCTTGGCAGTTTTTCTGGCTTCCTTAGCTCGACTTCTTCTGGCTTTGGTGGTCAGGGGTTGATCATCACAGGTAGGATTGGGTAAAATTACCTGGTTCTTCCCTATGATTGTCTCCATAGTTGCATCACTCGTTGACTCATGGGAAGGTGGGTCAGCAAATGGAACCTCTTGCTTTTCAGTACCACACCTTGGTTGTCTAATAGACTCGTAAGAGTATGGTAGAGCAATTTCATTGGTTCCCAAGCCACCTTTGTTATGATAACAAAGTTTTAAGTGAGAGGATGATACAAGAATGGCTTGGAAGATTTGCTTTGAAATAGCATGCTTTCTGGCTTGAGCCTCAGCTATGACAAGCTTGGCTTGAGCCTCAGACAATTTGGATACTAAATCCTTGATTTGAGTCTTGTAATTTGTATGTTCATGTCTTAATAAGGACACAGTTTTCTCTAACTCTTCAATTTTCTTTTGATAGTCAGATTCAACCCTTTTAAAATCAGATTTTAAAATGTTTAAAGACTCAATATCAGATTTAATTTCCGTATGTAGTCCTGATATAACTTAACCTTAGCAATACAAGTTGGAGTACAAAGATGTTCATATACCTTGTTGTCATCTGTTTTAGCCATGAGTGTGTGAGCAGAAGTCACATCTTGTACCATGAAGCTCCAATCAACTTCTTGAGCCATCGCAACTATCTCAGTTGACTTTCTAGTAGCTTTTGATGTAGAGGGATGTGTGGAGGCCTGCGGGGTTCCCGGATTTGACTTTGGAGCCTTGCATTCCCTGGCAAAGTGACCAAGTTGGTTACAGTTGCAAAGTGACCAAGTTAATGATGTTACAATGAGTGTTAAGTCAAATTAATTGTCTATGTTTGTTTGTAACAAATTTTTTAAAATGTTAGATCATTTAAAACAAATTTCAACTTATTTTCAATGATTTTGAAGATCAAAAATCAAGTTTTGGTTAATTTTGATATGAACACCATTATTGTTCAAGTGCTCGATGAACACTTAATCAAATTTTATCTAATCAACAGTTCTAATAACTTTAATTAACATCATATAACACTTATCCAATGTTTGATTTGGTTTAAAACATCTAATGACTTATGTTTGATATTGGTTTAATGTTCAACTTAGGTCAAACAATGTTCTAATCAGAAACACAAAATCAGATGTTTTAATGAATGATTGGTACTCACAATCATGTTCTTATAGGGGTTTAAGGGTTTAACGGACTGGTTTGAATGTTTTGAAATTTTTTTCTCTCTCTCTCACTTGTGATGATTGAAAAATCACAAGTGTGAAACTATATATACAACGGACAAAATGTATTTCCGCTATGTATACAGTGTGTATGTCCGCTGTTCAAATGGTTTAAACTTAAAATTTAGGTTTAAGTTGTCCGCTGTGAATTACACGTCCTCTGTATTAACAATGTATCCACTGTAGGACGTTATACACTGTACTTTGTGAACCCTTTGACTTTGACTGTGTATATAGCGGATGACCACTTGGTCATGCGCTGTGGATCCTTCTTTGATTGACTGAGTATATAGTGGATGACCACTTTGTCATGTGTTCTGGATCCTTTGAT
This sequence comes from Flaveria ramosissima, assembly GCA_025215565.1. Lineage (NCBI taxonomy): Eukaryota > Viridiplantae > Streptophyta > Magnoliopsida > Asterales > Asteraceae > Flaveria > Flaveria ramosissima. The sequence continues at coordinate 21,151,223 of CM046030.1, forward strand.
TGTTTGACTCAAGTTCACAACGGGTGATTAAATAGCCATGCGTTGTGGACACTTTTTGTATGATAAGTTATTTTCACAACAGATGAAAATTTGTTCATGCACTGTGCATCCTTTTATTGAATTTACACGGCGGATTAGCATTTTGTCATGAATTGTATATTGTTATTTTATTTAAAGCGGATGTCATACTAAGTTTATGCGCTGTGAACACTTAACAAATTTTATTGAATGTTGATTGCATTGCAGCTGCATCGTATGCACGTTTTGTATGTCCATTGTGTCAACAGTTGTCAAAGGTGTAAAAAATTTGAATATTTATTTTCTTCCGAAGCAAAATTTTAATTTTCTTCTGAAGCCAATTTATGATTTATTTTCTTCCGAAGCCAAATTTTAATAAAATTTCTTCCGAAGTTAATTTTGTTTATTTTTCTTCCGAAGGGAAAATTTGATAAATATTCTTCCGAAGCCAAATGTTAGATTTTTTTCCGAAGAAAAATTTTTGATAAAATTTCTTCCGAAGGCAATTGTATGATTTTCTTCCAAAGCAAAAGTTTCCTTCCAAAGTCAATTTTGATAAATTTTGATTGTTGACACTTGTTTAAATCAGAATGCTGTTTAAAATATATGTTAAAATTTACAATTTTAACATCATCAATATATGAGTGTTAAAATATCACTAACAAGCAATATTGTGCAATAAAATTCATATGTATATGTGTCAAAACGCTATGTTTGAGTGCTTGCTTGACTTGGCTTTATTTAAAACTTGAAATTTAACATTTCAAACTTTTAAAACTTGTATGATTATGCACATGTACTGCTAACTTTGTTATTTCCATGCTCATATATCTCCCCCTAAAATTTTGCATATTTTATAAAGGTTTATAAAATGACAAAAATTTGATTATTTATGGAAATATTGCAAAGTCCAAAATGATTGTTTGCATGATATTCTTTCTTAGACTGATATTGCTTCAACTAACATAGAATGAATGTTGTGATTGCTTGTGACATGAATCATGGTTACATGACATGAGATCATACTAGTCGAAAATCCTCATTAACTGTTTTGAATGATTTTGAGAATAGATATAGACTAATAAATGTTGATTGTGGATATTGTTATTCACGTAAACTCATGCATGGTATTAATGAATGATTGAAATAGTGAGTGATTTGTCATGTTTTAAGTGTATTAATATGATTTGTATGTACCCCACACCTGATTATATGTTAAGATCAATCCTTCTCAAAATACACTAGAAAGCACTTACAATACTTATAACCTAGTTATTTAGGAGTATAAATACTCAATTTGATCCTTAATATTTGATCCACAATGGAATTCTTTTCTCTTCACTTTGGAAGGTGATCCACTTTGGGATTATTTTGTTTCATTCACTAGGAATGTAGTCTAAATGACTTTATTGATTGTTCATCCAAAAAGGATGTGTTCCTCATTGGGAATCTTTTTGGATCATGATGTAGGTCATTCAGGTTTGTGCTTAGGAGAGTAGCGAATCACCACAATATGTTCAGTTAGAGGTGTTGGGTCTCTCATAAAATCCCAGAATTCATCATTTATAATAAGTTATATAGATGAATAGCTATCCAGTTCTTTAACCATGTCTCTAAGTTTCGATTCCTTATCATGAGTTTCTTAAGAGGGTTGACTAGAGTACACAACCATAGCCATACTTTGGTTTTCTTTCCAAATCTCACTGGGTTCTGTCTCCTTACAAACTCAGTTGCCTTTTGTCTTTTTGCAGGTGGAGAGTCATCATCATTACTGCTACTCTCACCAGAGACACTATCATCTTCTTTTGTTTCTTCTTTATCACTTTCATCACCCTTCTCCTTTTCAGAATCATCATCATCTTTATCTTCTTGTTCTTAGCTATCTATTCTTTAATCTTTATTAACAGTTCCAACTCAGAGACTCTATTTGTTAGAGCCTCAATCTGATTATGAAGATCAACTATGATATCAATCTGGACTTCAAGCAAATTCTCTTGTTCTTCCATAGCAAGAGTCGGAATAGTGACTCTATCAACATGTCCACTAATTTCATCTTTGGCTTATTTAAGACCAACTTTGAGTCTTTCAATCTCCTTGTCTTTTTCTTTCTTTTCAGATTCGTATCTTGATTTAAGTTGTTTAAGATCTTTTTCTTTCTCATATAACTCCAGAAGTCTATCTCGAATAATCTCAGACGTTCAATCAAGTAGTTTCTCCATCCTTGCCACTTTCAATAATATCTCAGATATCATCTCATCTTTCCGAGGCACCGGCCTCTGATTGAGCTTGTCTCACAAGCATTTCAGTAGGATGATCTTCCTCGTCCAAATATGACTCAGATCCATCTAATGATCTGGTAGATTCACCAGAGTCACCAGAAGCAGCAGCACCTATTGGAAGTGAATGAACAAGAGATATGTGTTGTGAGTAAAATGGAGATACTGGAGGAGAATGAATAGGAGATGATCTGAAGGGTGATGGAATGTCAGCTTTATGAACAGAAGGCCCAGTGTGAAGATCACCACCTTCATCCACATGTGGTGACACTGGCCTTTGTCCTTCTTCAACTTCTTCAGCATGCACATCACCATGTTGTTGATCACGAGTAGCTTGTTGTTCCTCTATATCATCGTGCTCATCAACATGAGCAGCTTGTTCTTCTTGTTCATCAATAGCTTCTTATGGATTTATCTGTTGCAACATCCATGGAAGCGTAGGAAAGAAAGTCCCATTGTAGAAGTTCCTAGGATCTCTTTTCATAATGTACTTATAGGACTTGGCATTGTAACGGGGAATGTCCATTACAAGTCCTTGAGGTACAATCTCAGGAAAGGCTTCATTGATAAATCACTGTAAAAATATTGGATACATCAAAAACATGTGCCTTCTCCCATCTTAAATGTTTTATAGTATGCCATTAAAGACTAGGCAGACATGTTGAATGGCCTGTTTGTGCATAAGGCACAAATAGCAGATGATGTAGTGATAGAAATATCATTCCAGCCGTTCTTCCTCTTAGAGAAGCAGTGCTGAAATAAGTGTATTAAAAATCTTCGTTGTAGATCAACTAGTCCTTTCACTATTCTTTTGCCCTTAAATCCTCCTTCATACCTAATATTTTCAAAGTGTATTAAAAATCTCCATTGTAGATCAAGCATATACTTCTGTTGTTTTGCTTCTTGTTCTGTCTCACATTTTAATTGTGTTCTTAGTATCAAACTTATAAGTTTCTAGTTCCCTATTTGGTCTGTTAAATGTTCTAAAGTTCTCTCCTCATTGTGTGTTGTGTTGTAAGTGACCATCCCTTGAACGGTCCGGCAATTGGTATCAGAGCATTCCAGGCTCTTGATTATAAGATCTCACCATCTTAAGATCCCTCAAACACACAACTCAAATGGCAGCAATCACTAAGGCTGATATAGAAACTGGAACAATGACAAAGTCCCCTCTGATCACTCCTGAAGACTTTAATACTTGGTGTCAAAGAATGGAAGGCATTATCAAGTCTCAAGACTCCAGGATGTGGGAATCTATTGTCTCAGGACCTTACATACCAAGTACCTCTTCAGCTACTGCTGGAGGTGGTATGATTTCAAAGGCTGTGGCTAACTATTCTGAAGAAGACATAAAAAGAATAGAGATTGATCAGAAAGCCCTGACAGCCCTTCAAACTACTCTTCCAAACTCCATATACAGAGGCTTCAAGAAGTGCAAAACAGCTAAACAACTATGGGAGGCACTGAAGCTGATGTATGAGGGGTCAACTGAAGCCAAGGAGAACAAGAAGGATCTCCTGAAGCAGGAGTTTGAAAACTTTACCTTCAAATCAGGTGAAACCATGACTCAACAATACTTCAGGTATGTTGAAATTATGGATACTCTAATGGATGTTGGAGTGACTCTTGAGAACAGGGACATTGTAAGGAAGTTCATATCCTCTCTTCCCAGACAATGGACACATTATTGTGTTGTTATCAAGAGATCTGAGAACCTTAACACTCTTACTTTGACAGAGTTGTATGGTATTCTTAGTGGATACCAGATGGAGATGAATATGCAAGGTTCATCTGGTAACTCTAGCAATCAACGGAGTTCAGCCCTTCATGTGGTTGAAAGGGATAGCATTGAACCACAACATCATCTTATATGCTACCCTGACAACTCACAAAAGGGTCATTTCATCACCTTCCTGGAGACACCAAGAGAAAGCTACACTCAAGGAAGTCCATTCCAAGAGAAAAGCTCTTCACATGCCTTTGTGTCTGCTGATGAAAGCACATGCAACTTTCTTTTCACCCTTGAAGACCTGGACTGTATCCATCCACATGACCTGGAATACATGGAGATAGTTCAGCAAATGGCTCTCCTCACTCATAGAGTCAAGAAATTCAACAAGAGGACAGGGAGGAAGTTTCCAAGCAATGCAGTCAGTGGAAAGTTTGGGCTGGACAAAAGCAAAGTAAAGTGTTACAACTATAGCCAAATGTGCCACTTTGCAAGGGAGTGTAAGCACCAAGGACAAATGGTGGCCAAACACAGGCCAGACCAAACTACACGAAAATAGCTCCCTAGAATGAGAAGCCAAAGAAACAAGCTGCAGTTGTTGTTGAAGAAGGAGGCTTTGAATGGAGCTTTTAGGTGGAAGATGCATCTCCAAACCAAGCACTTACGGCAGACCATGACGAACCAGGTATTAGAATATCTCTGTAGACCTGAATGTATTGCTAAAGTAAATAGATATAGGACCTACAACTTAGAGATGAGATCTAATCTTGAGTCTTAAATATCTTAAAATCTGATTTTAAAAGAGCTGAAAATGATTATAAACTAAAGATAGAGGACTTAGAGAAGACCATTTCAACTCTTAAACATGAACACACCAACTACAGGACTCAGATCAAAGATCTCATAACTAAGTTGACTGAATGCCAGGCTGAGTTTGTGATCAGCAAAGCCAGGGCAGAAAAAAGTGTTCTTGAAGAAGAGACCTTCAAGAACATAATACCCTCATCCTTGCATGCAAAAATTTGTTATCATAATAAGCAGGGACTGGGATCTAGTGAGATAGCTCATCCACACACAGTCTTGTCAGTAAGATCTCCTAGGTGTGTAACTTGTGAAGATGAGCGCTCCCTCATAGACCCCATGACTGAAGAGGATGAAGAGGATATGGTGAAGGATGCGTCTGAGAAGATCGAAGAAGAGCATTCTAAGAAGGGTCACCATTCCTCTTAGGAGTAGTAAAACTGTTGGGATGACAAAGTCAATGAGAAAGAACTTGATCAGGAAGGCCAAGAGAAAGTCCAAGAAGGCTCAAGAGATCAAGGCCACCTTTAACTCTACACAGAAACAAGTCTTTATTTCTACACGATTTGAGGTGGTTAAGGCTGAAGACACAAACTTGAACTCTAGTAATAAGAGTTCTAGTGCATGTCCAAATCATCCCAACATCAAGAAAAAGGCTGATCAGTTGTGCGCCACTGCTGCACAACCTGAACCATCCAGCTCTAAAGGTAATTCTATCCCTAAAAGGATTGCCACAACTCTAAAAGTGAAAGATGGAGAAATGAAAAATGATCAAGTTCATCCTTTTTCACAAAAGAACACTCTTAGGAAGAAGAAAACGGACTGTGTCATGTGTTGGAGTACCTCTCATCTTGCTAAAGATTGTTTCGACAATCCAAAGAGTATTGTCCACATGACCAAGAAAGAAACTTCTAAGAGTTTGGAGAAGAAGCAAGCTTCAGAAGGAAAATCTTTTCCTTTCGGAAGCTCCAAAATGAAGATGAAGTCAAGTGGAAACTTGCCTGCGGAAGATAATTTGGTCTCGGAAGAAAGGAATACTTCCGAAGCACTGAAGCCTGCTGCAGTGTTAGCAAGATCTTCCGAAGGTCCAGTCATCAAAACTTCCAACGTTATCAAAACTTTCGAAGTGTTGAAGATCAAGTATAAGCTTCCAAATGTGGTGTGGAAGACAAAGAAAGACCAAGTGGCTGAAAGTTCTTCATCAACATCAGCAAATGATCCTCAAAACATGACAATAGGATCAATTACTGTTGCATTGTCTTCAACATCTTTTGATGAGCCCAAGACCAATAAGGCTTGGGATTCCAAATGTAACTAACCATCTCTTTTGTGCAAAAACAGCTCAAGACAAACAGAAATGTATGTATCATTGATAGTGGCTGTTCCAGGCACATGACAGGAAATAGGTCACTACTCCAACATTTTGAGAGAATTGATGGAGGACCAGTTGTTTTTGGAGGAGATACTGGAGGTTACATTATAGGAAGGGGCAAGGTCACAAATGGTAAGCTCAGCATTGAGAAGGTAAACTTTTTCAAGGAGCTTGGATACAATCTTTTGAGTGTATCTCCATTTTGTGATCAGAGTCATAACATGCTCTTTACTGAGCATAAGTGCATTTTTCTCAGGCCCGAGGTGGTCAATCCTTATGAGCACATCCTACTTAGGCTTTGGTAATTAAGACAAATGGTAAGACTCCATATGAACGTTGGCATAAGAGGATACCTTTCATTGGTTTTCTCAGGTCATTTGGATGTCCTTGGACCATCTTGAATACCAAAGATCAAATTTGCAAGTTTGCTGAGAAATCTGATGATGGACATTTTATTGGATACTCTTCCCAAGCCAAGGCTTATAGAGTATAACAATTTCAGAACCAGAGTAGTTGAGGAGTAGGCCAATGTGACTTTCAATGAGCACACTCCCAGTGTGAAAGGTTATGGTCCTGATTGGCTATTTGATCTTGATTTAGTTACAAACTGTTTTAACAAGTCTTGTGAGCATGTTTCAGGATCAACAGATATACTACCTACAGGTGATCCTGACCTAAGATTTGAGCTTAGAAGACCTTCAAGCTACACAACTTCAGCTCCAGTTGTAACTAACCCTGCAAATGGAGTTTCTATTAGCACAACAATGACAAATCCAGCTGATACTTTTGGGATTCCTTCAAATTCCAGCTTAGAGGCACAAAACTCAGATGATGGAGCTTCAAAGGTAGAAGGAAATGGTGGTGGTGAAAGTGATCAAGAATTTCTTGATGCTGACAACCACTCCATTGAAGACAACATTAATGATGTTACACACTCATTGGATCAAGTCACTCTTGATAAGTGTGCTGATGTGGAGGGTGAATCTTCAATGCCAGATCTAAATTTCTCTAATTTAGATCTTTCCAAGCAACTTGCTATGATCCCTCAACTAAGGATCCACAAGTCTCATCCTACCATAAACATCATTAGGGATATTGATTCAGGGGTAAGAACAAGAGGACAAACCCATGATGCAAATGTTTGTATTCACTCTTGTTTCCTATCCCAGATAGAGCCTAAGAATATTGAAGAGGCTTTAAAGGATGGAAGTTGGGTTGAAGCTATGCAGGAGGAGCTGCTTCAATTCAAAAGGCAAAAGGTTTGGAACCTATGTCCTCTTCCTCAAAGGAAGACTACCATAGGAACCAAATGGGTGTTCAGGAATAAGAAGGATGATAGAGGACTTGTCATCAAAAATAAGGCAAGACTAGTTGTTCAAGGATACACTCAAGAAGAATGAATTGACTACACAGATGTGTTTTCTCCTGTAGCAAGACTGGAAGCTGTCAGGATATTCCTAGCTTTTGCTACATCCAAGGATTCCAAGGTCTACCAACTAGATGTCAAGTGTGCTTTTCTCTATGGGGTGATTGAGAAAGAGGTGTATGTCAGACAACCACCTGAGTTTGCAGATCTTGATCATCCAGATTATATCAGCAGGCTTGATAAGGCTCTTTATGGGTGGCACCAAGCACTAAGGAATTGATATGAGACTCTATCTCAGTATCTCTGTCAGCATGGATACAAAAGGGGTACTATAGATGGAACTCTTTTCATCAAAGGAACAGGAAATGACTTAATGCTAGTTCAAGTGTATGTAGATGACATGATCTTCACTAATCCAAAGCTCTCCAAAGACTTTGAGAAGCTAATGAAGGATAGGTTTGAAAAGAGTGCCATGGGGGAACGCAATTTCTTTCTAGGAATTCAAGTGAAGCAAGTTGACAATGGCATCTTCATAAGTTAGTCAAAGTATGTACAAGACATACTTAAAAGATTCAACATGACTGATTGTAAGGTTGCTAAGACACCCATAGCCAGAAATCACTCCCTTGGACCTGATCTTGAGGGGGAGTGTGTGAATGAACATCTCTACAGAGCTATGATTGGGTCTCTAATGTACCTCACAGCTAGCAGGCCTGATATCATGTTTGCCACATTTATTTGTGCAAGATATCAAGCCAACCCCAAGACGTCACACTTGGTCACTGTCAAGAGGATTTTAAGATATCTCAAAGGTGCTCCAACACTCGGAAGGTTTATTCTACCTAGAATAAAATCTCTGAGTATTAAATTTCTTCTGAAGCAAAATTTTCAAAACTCTTTGGAATATCTTCCCAAGTCATTTTGCCTTCGGAAGCTTTTCATCAACAACTTCCGAAGCTAAATTACCTTCAAAAGCTTTTTCGACTTTCAAGAAAACTACTTTTTGGGCAAAAGCAAACTACTTTTCAGAGGTGGGACCGACATCCGGATTTCAAAGTTTATCCTCTATCATTAACTTTGTCTTAAATCCATTTCATATATATACCCAACGGTTCCCCCCTCTTTCACTCTCCTCTTCATCTAAACTATTCCCAATTACTAAATTCACCCAAAACGCCTTTGTTCTATCACTTTATTCATTCTTAAGCTTTAAAAATGGCCAACCTCAACCGAAGAAAAAGCCTAGATTTTTCCATGCAACTCCACAGACAACATAACCAGGTTGCTCTGTTGGACTCTGAGAAAGATCCTAGTTTCTCGGAGGCTTGTCAATTCTTGACTATATCCAACTACTTCACCTTCCTGACCTTTGATCCTACTCTCTAAGAGGATCATCTGCTTGAATTCTTGAAGACCTGTCATGAGGTCATTATGGATGGGGAGAAGGCACTGTTTGCCACAGTGCAGGGTGGACAATCTTCATCACTCCAGCTATTATCAACACTCATCTTCAGCTGGATGATGAAGATGGTGAGTTGTCCTTTCCAAAGGAAGCAGTCAATCATTCCTTTGAGCAAATGGGCTATGAGGGAGATTACTCTGTAAAGACCTTCAGGAAAGGGAAGGTCTCATACAAGTGGAAGTACCTGCTTCATGTGGTCATCCATAGCTTATCCAACAAGCATAGGGGTGGGACTAGATTCCTGAGGATCTCTCCATCATAGTGCATGGAATGGTTCAAGGGGTCAAGTTCAGGTACTTTCAATTTGTTTATACAAATTTACTTGCTAATTTGGACTCCTTAGAGTATTACATGTTTCCTAGATATGTTCAATACATTCTTAACTGTGAACTGGGCTCACAGTTGAGGGAAATAAGTAATATTCTTAAATTGGGATAGATGAAGCCTAGCACCTTTAAAATAATGAAGAAGCCAACTGTTGATTTCTCTGGGGTAGAAACAGCCATTGTCTCAAAAATGTTAGAGCTTATTGCTCAAGGTGACAACCTAGCAACACAAGCTAGTGTTGAACCCACACCTTCTACTTCTTAACCACCCAAACAGCCACAAACACTCCTTACCTACCAAAGAAAATCAAAACGAACCTCTGCTCAAGCTATTGAGTTTGTGCAAACCCCCACATCATCACCCATACAGGAGGAAGTGAACACTAGAGCTCTCACTTTTCCTGAGGAGCAAACCACTCCAATCTCTTCAAGAATCAGCGCTAAGGTTCCTCATGCTCAGCCTAATGAGCTCATTAGCCCATCAGCCTTAAGCCTTCACTCTGAGTCTCAACACTCAAGTGAACAACCTTCAGGGGACAGTTACCATCCCCAGCCTCTAGATCTAAACAACCCATCCCAACCTAGAATTCTATGCTGATGAAGACATAGGATTCAGTGAGTATCATGAGTCTACCTACTCCTCCCCTACTCAAGGAGAGATGAGTGCTCCTATTCTCATATGTCTAGCCCACATCAGTCACCCATTACTGAGATGGATCTCTCTGAACCTGTTCAGGATATCCATATGGAAGAGGTTCTTACTTCTGCAAGTGATTACATCATTATGCCCTCAACCATGGTAACTCAGCCTATTGACACTTCACTAGAAGCTGTCAGTGAGCAGAGGAAATCCAGCAGCCAAGAACATGATGCTGGTGGTGAGAGTGAGGACTTTGGTCCAGTTCTGTAATCCCCCAATGAGTCTTTTGATGAAGATGAGGGGAACATGAGACTGAAGGTGCAAAAATTGTTACAAACATGTACCTACCTTGTCTCTAAGGTTAGTCACCTTGAATCTCAGGTGACTACCTTACAAAGGAGTGTCAATGATCAGCAACTTGAGATATCTTATCTCAGGGAAAAACTAGTTGGGAGACCTTTAAGAAGAGCTCATCCAAGAATACAAGAACCTATGGATATGATTGACTTAACTCCTAACTCACCTATGCAAGAGGGTGATGCTACCAAAACGGGGGAGAAAGTCATAGCAATCACAGAACCTGGGAGCTCTTCACAAAGTATGGACATTGAGGACTCACCATCCTCACTTGCAATTTTGCATACTCAGCAACTTCCTCAAGTTCACATTGATGTGGACTCTCTAGACTCTCTCACTCGGAGTCTTTTTAAGGAAGGTATTCAAGGGCTATGCCATCTCCATCCCAAGGAACTTCAAACTATATACTTGGGTGGAGGTATGATGCTAATAGAAGAGCCCTCATTCTTCAAAGAGTTCAAGGGCAGCAAGAAATCTTCAACTTTCAGACCTTGAACTACTATGAAGGTCTTGAATTGATCAACATGATTACTGAAGAGTTCAGCGTAAAAAGAAGAAAAAGGCAATTAGGTAATGTCATTGGTCAACTGGATGTCACACCCCCGACCTAGGTAGGGTGGGACGTCACAGACTACCAACAACATATGGCAGCGGAAACAATCATAAGAGCGCAAAAGGAGAGAACATCACATGGCATTAATGTTTAAAAGAAACCAGGGCTAGAAGTATGTCTAGCCCCCAAATGAAACATACATACAACATTAGTACAAATTGTTTCCAACAACAATAAATGTAAATCGTTCATTATGTTTTAAAATCAAAACAAGCCAATGCCATGGTCACGGTGCTAGGTCTAGGTCTTCTACAACCGCTAGACTCCCTTCATGGATTACCTGAAACATGCTCAAAAGAAAATTGTGTCAACTAAAAAGTTGGTGAATTCAAGTGCTTAAAGTTTAAAAACAAAAGGGTTCAATAAAATCCACATTTGATTTAAAAGAATCATAGTTTCACTATTGTGGGGGATCACAATCAACCCTGCACTCAGTCCCGGCTAGCCTCTTCAAAAATTATTTTGTATTGGTTAATCCCGAAGGAAGAACTGAGCCTCAAAACAGTAGACCATACCAGCCGGATGGTTCACCCTAGTATCTAATAAAAAGTTGTCACATGCCACAAACGACCCCGCAGGATCTCAGTGTGGTACCCTTTCTCGTTCATCACGGAAGGCACTGTGTGTGGGGGATTCCACACGTAGATCTACCTATATAAAACAAGCGGCTCACACAAGAATTAATGATCGTGATACAAGTAAAAGTAGGTTCTAACATTCCCTAACATTCAAGTATCATACAATAGCTCATAAATGATTTCAATTCAAGCATAACATGTTTCATCCCAAAAACAGTAGTAAAAATGGAACACTAGAACTCACCTTAAGGTTCAAGCAAAGGATTCTTCGTGTACCGGGAAAAGTATCAAGTCTAGCACCCTAACATCAGGATTTAATTGATAAGCCACTAATTCTTAGGTTATGGAAGGTGCACTAAGTGTGCTATAAGGTTAAATGTCCAACTAGCTTTTGATTTGCAAGTTTTGTATAAAACGTTTCCTTTTATTGTAAGTTAGGGTTTCTTAATAAGAATTACATGCTTTACCATATTGGATCATTTATACAGGTTAGTTTAAGTTCACCAAATGATTATTAGTCTAAGGGGTCGGTTTAAAGAGGTTTGGCAAATTTACCGTTTAGTCCTCCAAGTTTCCAAAATTTATAATTTCTACCCCAAAGTTTGTTTTCTTGAATTTATTGACTTTTATGGCAAAATATCATGTTTTTGAAGATAAGTAACTCATTTTAAGTAGGTTTACTCCAAATGTTTCAGAATTTAGGTCCGAGTTTAGTATTCTTATGCTTTACGTTACCGGTTACAATAAAATCGAATGTTTTTAACGGTTACGTATTAATTTCTATATTATGAGTCTTAGATCTTTAAATACCATTTTAAGGACATTTTTATAAGTTTTTAATCTGTAGAAAATGTATTTCAAGCCTCTTTTAGTTGAAAGCCTCCTTTTTATGTTTAACCCGTTAAAACGCGTTTTTACCCGTAATTGACCGTTTAAAAACATGTTTGACCAATTTTTCAACACCTTTAAGTCTTATTGCTCCTAACTTACTGAAATAAAATAATTTCCAAGGATTTTGGTTTCAAACTCTTATTTTTAAGATTTTTCCTTCAAACATCACTCGGTTAAAACACGTTTTTAACTATAAATTTCTTTTCAATTGTCTTTTGACCATTTAATCAACAAATCCGGTCCAAATCACTTTATTAACCCTTTTTGAGCTGGAATACTTTTTAAGATGATTATAATCCAAGTTTCCTAAATTTTAAGTTGTTTCACCACCTTTCGGGTCCCCAAATATGTCCAAAATACATACAAGTCCATATCTTTATTATTTCCAGCCATTATCAACACATCATACAACCAATATCATCCAAAACAAGTTGAAGCATAGTGATTACACCATTTTCACCCATTACACATGTGTAAAACGTTATAACTCATGCTTAAACATTACCAAAACCTTTTGTAACTTAAAAAAAAAGTTATTAGAAGATTACAAATCTATTTTTGAGCAGGTTACAATCTTTGCTTGGAGGGTTACAAGATGTGCAAATTAGATGGTGCAACAACACCCAAAAAGAGGGTTTTCATGGTTTAAATCGGGTAACACCCATAGAATGAAATATATATCGAGTGAGATACCTTCATGATTGTTAAAAGATTCTCAAGAACAATGTTGTAGCAGCAAGCTTCTGTTAGATCAAAGAATGGTAGGATTTTTAAGAGAAAATATAAAGAGAACACAAGATATAGTCAAATCGGGTATAAAGTGGCTTACACTTCGGGTGTTCCACGAGTTTGGGAGGATGTTGAGAGTTTGAGGGTTGTTGAATCTCGAACCCAGGCTGGATGCCAAGTCCACAAGAACCGAGCACCAAAAGTTCAAGAAATAGAGCCTCCTTGATGGTTTGAAGCTTGTCCGATGTGTTGCGGTTGAATCTTCGATTATGGCTGGAAATGGTGATGTAACCGTGAAGATGTGTGTGTTTCTGGTAGTGATAATCCAAGAGGGAGATGAGAGTGAGAGAGGAGAGTATGTGTGTGTAATTTGAAAAGAGAATGCATGTAAGGGGAGTGGAGAAGAGGAGGGTGTGTGGTGAATGGTGGAGAGGGGTGGTGAAAGGGATGGCCGATTCTTGGCATGTAGGGATGGTTTTTGATTTAGTTTTTAATGCTAAATTATATTGTGTAGTTTTATTTTGTAGTGTAGTGTAGTATATTAGATGGTATAATTTAGTTAGTTGATATGTATAGTGCATGATCATGCATGCATTAACCGAAAATTATGTGTGTATGCACATATTTTAATTGTTTCAATTATGATGTAATTTTTGCAAGGGTGACTAACTAACTTTCCCAGAACACTAAGTTTCCCTAAGGTAAAACTTGATCAAGCTAAATCAACATAAAGAGCACAAGTCGAAAGAAGTCTAGATGCAATGCGGCTGAATGATTGCTCATCCGCATTATCAAATCCGGATTACCCAGGAGGAAATGCGGATGATGATTTCCTCATTCGCATTAACAAATGTGGGTGAACATATATAAAATGTCGAGTTAGCATTTTGCATTTTCCCAAATCACTTACTAGTTTCCAAACTAAGGCAAGTCATAAAGGGATCATTTAAGGCAATAATACAAGAAGTCAATTAACTTGTAAGAGAAAAAATATATAAAAATAATAATATTAATAATAATGCTAATAATAATAATGATAATGATATTAACATTAATGTTAATTGAATGGGTAATGATGCAGGTTGATGAAGGTTAGAATTATGACCTAGAGGTCGGTTGTCACATTCTCCCACCATTTAGGAAATTTCGTCCCGAAATTTTTAGCTTCGGCAAACTCTAGAACAAGTGGGTTTGAAGAGGTGCGGATAACTCTTTCTCATTTCATCTTCTCGCTCCTAAATGAATTCAGGTCCTCGCCTAGAATTCCATCTTACTTTGACCTTGGGTATGCGACTTCGTCTTAGTTTCTTGACCAGCCGGTTAGTGAACTCTATAGGCTCTTCCACGAAGTTTAACTTGTCATTAATCATAGCTTCCTTCAATGGTAACTCCATGGTCTTGTCTACCAAGCACTTTTTTGGGTTTGACATATGGAAGGTGTCATGTATGTAACTTAACTCATGAGGTAGCTTTAATTTATATGCCACGGGACCAATTCTTGCTAGTCTCTCAAATGGTCCAATGTCTCTCGGGCTTAGCTTTCGTTTCTTTCCAAACCTCACAGTTCCCTTCCATGGTGCTACTTTTAGCATTACCCTGTCACCCACTTGAAATTGTAAAGGTTTTCTTCTTCTGTCAGTGTATTTCTTCTAACGGTGTCTAGCTGCTCTTACACGCTCCTTGATTTTGAACATTTTGTCGGTGGTCTCTAGCACAATGTCGGGTCCCATTACTTAGCTGTCCCCGATCTCATTCCAACTCAATGGTGATCTGCATTTCCTACCATATAGGGCCTCATGCGGAGCTGCCTTTATACTTGTGTGGTAACTATTATTGTAGGAGAACTCCACCAGAGGAAGATGGTTGTTCCAGTTCCCACCAAAGTCAATCACGCAAGCCCTTAGCATATCTTCCAAGGTTTGAATGGTTCTTTCGCTGTGATCGTCAGTTTGCGGGTGGTATGCAGTGCTTAAATCCAAACGGGTCCCTAAAGCTTGCTGCAGTGATCTCCAGAAGCGAGAAGTGAAACGGCTATCACGGTCAGAGATGATCGATAGTGGCACACCATGCCTGGTCTCTATTTCATCGATGTACAGTTGGGCCAGCTTTGTCAGCTCGTAGTCTTCTCCAATCGGCAAGAAGGGAACTGATTTAGTTAGCCTATCCACTATTACCCAAATATCATCATGTCCCCTAAAAGTTCTGGGTAACTTTTTGAGAAAATCCATTGTGACGTTAACCTACTTCCACTCTGGAATTTCGGGTTGTTGCAACGTCCTTGACGGTTTTTGATTTTCAGCCTTTACCATGGCGCACGTCAGACACTTGCCAACATAAACAGCGATGGATTTCTTGATCCTAGGCCACCAGAACAGTGCCTTTAGATCTTGGTACATTTTGTCGCTTCCAGGGTAAACCGAGTACCTAGATTCGTGGGCTTCGTCGAGGATTACCTCTCTAATTCTCCCGTACTTCTTTACCCACGTTCTCCCTTCATATTTATATATACCATCGTTGCTCAACTCTAATCGCTTCTCCATTCTTGTTAAAAATTCCTCTGCTAACTTATCTTCCTTTAGCGCTTCGCCTTGTGCTTCTTTTAGTCTCGCGATAAGGTCAGTGCACACACTCATCCTTAAGGCACGGATGCGAAGGGGTTTTTCTCTTTCTTTCCGGCACATGGCATCTGCCACTACATTGGCTTTGCTGGGATGGTAGCGAATTTCGCATTCGTAATCATTCAATAGCTCAACCCATCTTCTCTGGCGCATGTTTAGCATCTTCTGATCAAGAATGTGTTGCAAACTTCTATGATCGGTGTAAATAATGCACTTCGTGCCATAGAGATAATGCCTCCACATTTTTAGTGCAAACACCATGGCACCCAATTCAAGATTGTGCGTTGTGTAGTTCTTCTCATGATCGTTTAGTAGTCTTGATGCATAACAATTACCTTGTTGCGCTGTATTAGTACGCATCCTAGTCCTTGACGTGAGGCGTCACAATAGACTACAAAATCTTCAATTCCTTGTGGGAGGGCTAGGATAGGTGCGCTACAAGTTTTTCCTTAAGCGTTTCAAATGCTTCATTCTGCTCTCGTTCCCACACGAAAGCTGTATTCTTCTTAGTCAGAGCAGTTAACGGTTGCACAATATGCGAGAAGTCCTTGATAAATCTTCTGTAGTGCCTGGCCAATCCAAGGAATTGCCTTATCTCGGTAGGAGTTTTAGGAATTTTCTAGTCCTTAATAGCCTCAATCTTAAAAGGGTCCACTTGAATTCCATCTTTATTCATGACATGCCCTGGAAATTGGATCTCTCGCATCCAAAATTCACATTTGGAGAACGTGGCATATAAATGCTCATTCTTGAGCAACCCAAGAATCAACCTAAGGTGCTTCTCATGCTCTTCCTTACTACTAGAGTAGATCAGGATGTCGTCAATAAACACGATCATAAATTTGTCAAGATATGGGCGACATACACGGTTCATGAGATCCATAAATGCCGCTGGTGCGTTAGTCAGTCCAAAGGGCATCACCAGATACTCATAATGTCCATATCTTTTCCTAAAGGTCGTTTTGGGTATGTCTTCTTCTCTTATCTTCAGCTGATGATATCCTGATCTTAAATCTATTTTGGAGAAATAACTTGCTCCCTGCAGTTGGTCGAATAGGTCGTCGATTCTCGGAAGAGGGTAACAATTCTTTATAGTCAGCTTGTTCTGTTCCCGGTAATCAATGAACATACGTAGGGTTCCATCCTTCTTCTTTACAAATAGTACCGGGGCACCTCATGGAGAAACACTCGACCGTATAAATCCCTTGTCGAGTAGCTCTTGGATTTGTAGCATTAGTTCCTTCATCTCGGGAGGGGCTAGTCGGTACGGTGCCTTGGCTACTGGTGCAGCACCAGGCAATAGATCTATCTGGAACTCAACTTGTCGGTTTGGAGGGAGTCCAGTAAGTCTTCGGGAAATACTTCCGGGTATTCAGAAACCACTAGAATATCCTTAATCTTCTTCTCCTCTTTAGCTTTCATTACATAGACTATGAAAGCTGGGCATCCCTTCATAAGACTCTTGGTAGCTTTTAGATGAGATATCATAGGATATAGTGTGTCACTTCCTTCGCCACGAACAACTAGCACTTTCCCGTCGCTCAACGGTATCCTAAGTAGGCGTTCATCACACACGATTTCGACTCTATGCGTAGCCAGCCAACCCATGCCAACAACCACATCGAATCCTCCTAAATTAATAGGCATCAGGTTTATCTTAAATGTGCTACCTTCTAGATTCATTAAGCAATCCTTGATGACTTCATTAGTTTCTATGATGTTATCGTTAGCTAATTCTATGGTAAACATATCAGTCAACATACATGCACTCAATACAATCAAAGACCTAAAAGTACTAGACACAAAACTAGCAGTTGCTACAGTATCAAATAGAACGGTAGCATGATGGTTGTTTATAAGGAACGTACCATTGACCACATCAGGTTCCTTGCGAGCATCGGCTGGTTCCATCACAAATGCTCGTCCCTTAGGCTTGTTGGGTCTGGTGTCCTTATCTCTTCCCTACTTAGGACACTTATTCCTCATGCGTCCCGGGTCTTCACATTCATAACATTGTTTACCTGGCGCATACGCACAATCCTTTATTAAATGACCTGGTCGTTTGCATCGGAAGAAGGGCATCGGGTTGCACTTCCCTTGATGATGTAGTTTGCACTTATTGCAGAACGGGCTTGTACCCGAGTATAGCTTCCGTGTCCTCCCACCTTGGTCATCGCGCCTCACACCTTCAAAACCCTTCTTGCTTGACCAGCTACTACTGCCAGTTGCTCTCTTCACATCAAACCACTTTCTTTTCTCACCTATCGGCTTCCTCTTTTCATCAGTCCTGGTTTGTTCAGTCCATCCAGACCTAACTAAATCATCAGTCAAACTACTGGTGAAGTCAACCGCAACTTGCAGGGTTAAGGGCTTGGAGGATCGAACCATTCCCCTGACTCTAGGATGTAGCCCCAAAATAAAACGTGCTACGCCCTTAGATTCCGGTGTCACCAGGTGTGGCACCATTCGAGACAGGGCTAAGAAACGGTTGATGTACTCAGTGTAGTTAGGACCTTTCATCTCTAGGCTTAGGAATTTAGACTCTAGCTTCTCCAGTTGATTGATGGGGCAGTATTTGCTGGTTATCAGCTCCCTAGATTCGATCCAACTTATTTGGTTAGCAGCGTTTCTTCCACGGGGCTGAGTAACCGTCTTCCACCAGTCCAGAGCCGATCCCTTGAGTGATTGGGATGCGAACCTCACCATGTGGTCCATCTTACACTCATTTATGCCTAAGACAGCTTCCATTTCATCGATCCATCGGTACGTCTCTATCTCACCCTCGGTGTCATAGAAATCCTTTGGCTTGCACGCCATGAAGGTTTTGTAGGAGCATCCATTCTTTAGTGCTTTAGCTTCCTCATTGTTGCCCTCCTCGTTTCCAAATCCATCATTACCACCAGGGTTACTCCGGTCTGCGTTGATCTGGGCTATGATGGTAGGAATGGCGTTAGCAATCTGTTGTGCTACAAGGTTGGCAATTCTCTCATCATTCCCTTGATTAGCATTCTCTCCACGAGGAGTTCCTGGTGGAGTAAGGGGTTGGTTTCCGGTTTGTCTAGCACCCTCACGGTGGCCTCTAGTAGCTCCTTGCCTTCCAATGCGAGTTCCTCTCCTAGTCGGCATTCTGGTAGCATCACAGATAAATTTGTTTAGCATCTCATAATTGGTTTCGAGTAGCTCATGCATCGTTTACCCTAAACAACTGCGTCCTAGCAGAAGGGAGTGTAATATACACACCACTAAATAACTCTAACAAGAAAATGTTCCATTAAATTAGTTTAAGACAATTCATCCTGAATGGGCACGGGTCAACATTCCAACACTTAACATGACACATTGCAGTTCAATACAAATAGCTTAGCAAGATATAGCATCAATTAAAATAGTTTCACAGATAGATTGAGTTAATAGTATGAGCAAACATAATTGTCTCAGAGTTATACTATTACAAGTTGGAAGGTTCCATCACCCCCATAATAAATAATAATAGTATCAGATATAAATATAATTAGTTTCCTTCAACTGTCTAGAAGACAGATAATCCCACTTCCTCACTCCGCTCTTACATCCACTTCTTCTTCAGCCACCCTAACCATCCTGAGCTCTTCTTCCTTTGCTCTTTCTCCAACCGCTGGACCCCATGCGAAGCCATCATGGCCTGAAACTCGGCAGACTGAAATGTCCGAGTGGCGTGTTGGAGTGTCAGCTTGTGACGACGGACGGTCTTCAAAATCTCATCCAGTGCAGCATCGGAGGGACCTATGTCGCTTGCCCGGCGGCTAGACTGGGAGTATCTGTCACCAGCTAGCACACTAGGGCCATCAGACATGCTGCACCTTGGTGGCATCCAGTGCTCGTCATGTGGGTGGTGTCGGAGTGGGTCAAATGGCGGTGGTGCAGGTGTCGGAATCCTAACAGGTGGTGGAGGAGTAGGAGGATGCATCCTAAAAGAGACTGAGGGTCCTAGCCTTGCACTCTTGCATGGGCGGGTGATAACACATGCACCCATATCCCCGATAGGTGGAATAGGTGAGTGGGTAGGAGCTGCGACATGCGGTGATGGGAGCGCGTCCGGCTCCTGGAGGGGGATGTCGAGGAAGAGTCTTCTGACGGCTCAGTGTCGTCGGATGTAACGGATATCCAACCCAGATGTCCTTATCTCCTCATATATTCCTCGTACTGCGTTCGCGGTGTCGCCTTCCTGAGGCTCCCAGTTGGTGCAGTACCGTCAATTGGGTGTGGCGGTGCCTTGCCTTTGTCAACCATAGCTCAGATGTCCTGCAAGAAATATCATGAGTAATTTGGTTTCTCATAGCTCATGATTGTAATAATAATAGTACTTGTAGTAGTGATTTCAATAGTGTTAGGACCGTTTTCGTACGGAGTACTAACGGATTCTGCGTGAGACCATATCAAATAGTGTGGAATCCTATTTGATTGGCGACCCAATCAGTGAGAACGACAACCTGATCGATCTAACGATGAAACAAAGGTTAAGAATTGATTAGAAATCGATCTGGAACGAACTATGAAGTTGGATAGGCTGTTTAGGACGCTCTGGACGGCTAGGGTTTGTAAATCTTCGAAGTCCCTGTTTTTCCACAAATTATGTGGTATTTATAGGTTTGTAGTTTTCATTTGTACGACTGAACCATTGGCATGATTCAGTCGTGCGACTGACTCATGCGCTTGATTCATACGTGCGACTGACTCATGCGCTTGATTCATACGCACGACTGAAGGTTCAGTCGTGCTACTGAATCAATCTTATGTCTCAGTCATACGACTGATCCAGTCTCCTGGTTTAGTCGTGCGACTAGACCATAAGTATGATTAATTCATGCGTATGACCCATAAGTATGGTCCATTAGCATGAATAATCACCCGACTAAGTTGAACACATTTCTCAATCATTATTGACTTAGAATCATGTACAACAACCTCAAACCCGTATAAGATGTTCATACATATGAATTATATCAAATACAATAATAATATGAAATATTTAAAGACAAATAAACATCAAGAAACATATTACATTTCATTAAGAATTCACATTACATCTATGTAAGAAATGAAAGACTTTTGCATTAAGAACATAAACTAGGTACATAATGTATCAACAAACTCCCCCTTGGACCTACTTTAGCCTATTGTCTAACATTCTTCACATGCTTTTGAAATTTCTTGTACTTCTCTTCCCTGGTGACTCCTGTGTGTATCTCGAATGCAAAGCAGAGTCGTATAACATGTTGGAACCGTAGAGCTTGTACAATATCTTGCGTGTCATAGAACAGTTGCCACTTGTATAGAGTGTAAACATCTTCAGCAGACAAGTTGGTAAGCCACATTGGGTCAAATACCCTGATAGTGTCAATCTTTCCTTCTCTGTTCAGAACTATTGGATATAGAAAGGCTGGTGCAACCAAAACCAAGTCACTTAGAAGATTTTGGTACAACAAATAAAGGACTTCTGAAGCTAAGTGTGGAACTTCCGAAGGAAAAAGGAGCTCTTCCGAAGACAAAGTGTAAACCTTACTTCCGAAGGAAAACTCCAACTTCCGAAGATAAAGAACCTACTTCCGAAGATCAAGACTTAGAATGAAAGATCTAAAGTCAACTTCCAAAGTACAGAAGTCCTCAAGCCTCGGAAGAATAGAAGCCTTTTCCGAAGTATAAGTGGCTTCGGAAGAACTTGTTATTCCGAAGCCAACTTACCTTCGGAAGACACTGCTATTATCCAGTGGACATAAGTATGGTCTCCCTGACACTCCGCTGCAGACCTCTGAGATACTGCATGGCGTTTTCTCAAAAGCCATGTAGTTGACCATACTTTAATCTACTGTTTACCTTTTTATGTTAGTACAGTTTCCATCTTTAGTTGGTGACAAAAGGTAAGTCATGGACATGTCATGACTACCATATCTTAGATAATACTTTATCTAAGATACCTTAACTTTAGCATTGTAGTATATGCTTTAGTCTTAGGTTTCCAGCTGGTATCAAAGTATATCCGGCTGTAGGATCTAGTATATATAGTTTCTCATTGTAACTCATGTATCATGCTTGTAAGAGTCTTTTAATATCTTGAGTTGAGAAGTAATATATACAAGTGCCTTGAAAATTTATTTCTGTGTGTTCCTTGCTACTTATTATATTATTATCAACTCTTGTAAAAGACTTTACTTCATCTGATTTGAGTGTTTCAATAAGTGACTTTGAGAGAAATCCAAGTGTTTAAGTAACAAACCTGATCCTGCAATTGGTATCAGAGCTTTTTAGGCTCTTGATTGTGAGATCTTACCATCCTAATGAACCTGTTTTTCACTCCTCCTTATACCTCACTCAAAATGGCCCTCAACAAATCTGAAGTAGAGATGGGGACGATGACCAAAGCACCCATCATCACCCCTGAAACCTTCAGGTCTTGGAGCAGAAGAATGGAAGGCTTCATCAGGTATCAAGACAGCAAGATGTGGCAATCCATTGTCAATGGCCCGTTGTAAGGCCCCGTTCCCGGGACGCTTACAGTTGGTCATTCATCGCACATAAAACATCTAATTACATTTGTCTCATGAAAATATTGCAGCGGAAACATTCAAAAATGACATCTCATTTCATTATAAACACTTTTGCCAAATAATACATCATTATCCGATTACAAAATACATGTTTGCATTATATCACAAAAGCTTTATAAATGGATGCCATCCCAAAAGAGCCAAGTAGCCTTGCCGTGCCATCCTCAGCAATCATTACCTGCCAACTGGAAAACATATAAAAAGTCAGGGTTGCTGAGTGAGTTCTAGATTTATAATAAAACATACTTTACTTTCATTAAAAACTATTCCTTTTCTCATTGCGATCATTCAACATACGTATGCACAGATAATGTCATTATTATCTTTCATCCCATTCATTATCTTTCGTTCTTTTCATACGTTCATTCTTCCGAGTCTGTTGCGACGACAGAGTCGCTCACCTCATTAGCAATCTTAACGATTGCACGCTATCCGAGTCTGTTACAACCATAAGGTTCCTCACCTCATTGCCAATCTTAATGATAGCAAGCTATCCGAGTCTCTTGCAACAACAAGGTTGCTCACCTCATGGCAACATCACGATAGCACGTTACTCGAGTCTCTTGCAACAACAAGGTTGCTCACCCCATGGGCAATCTCAATGATTGCACGTCATCCGAGTCTCTTGCAACACAAAGTCGCTCACCCCATATATGTGCTTGCAAGCCTTTCCATCGTTCATTCATCATTCATTAATGCATGCATTCTTACTTCATGTTCCTCTTTCATTATCTTTCACTTTACATTACATAATACTTCATTCATTCATTAACATGACATGTAAAGCCACAAGAAAGATAAGCATACATCATAAAAAGGAACATATCATACACAGTCATAGTCATCATCATCATACAGGGCAACATCATACATACATAACATGCATAAACACGCAACATCATCATCATCATGCCCTACATACTCTCTAAGGCCATAACAGTCATCTTACATGCTCTTACGGGAAACTTTACATCAAAACTTACATCTGCACTTTCCCCCGAAAGCCAGGAGTCGAACTACACTTTCCTTCGAGTGGAACAGCCCTATTCAGGCGTATGGACACCCTTCAGTCGCATGGCCTCCATGCGACTGAACACCATGCGATTGGACTCATGCGGATGAACATCTATGCGAATGAACATTCAATCGTGCGTATGGACCTCATGTGGATGGAACTAACGTGAATGAGCACTATGCGACTAACATCATGCGAATGGACTCATGCGACTAAGCACCTATGCGACTGGACCCTCAGTCGTATGACTCCCCATGCGACTGGACTCCCAGTCGTGCGACTGAAACCTTAGTCATGCGAATGAACCCTCAATAGTGCGAATGAATCCCAATCGTCCGAATGACCTTCAATCGCCTCTCAATCGGCCGTATTGCCTTCATTCGGTCGCATAGCCCTAGCTGATGCAGAATGGAGTTCATCCCGAACCCAATCTGCCATTTTAGGCCTCCAAGCTCATCCAAACCCATTCTTAGCCTAAATCAACCATCCTAAACCTTAGGAATGCATACCACAACACCATACAAGCACACACAAGCCCGAAACATACATGAAGCACATCACACACATCACACCCAAATGGGTCAAACACATACTCACAAAAAAAAGGTTTTGATATTCTATCCCCAAAACCGGTTGAAAACAAGTAAAAGTGGGGTCCTACAACTCACACAAACGAGCACAACGACAAGGGCTTCGATTTGGCTTGCTACACAACGAGTTTGGCCACCCGAACCACCCTAACCGACCCTTTTTCTCTTTTCTTCTTCTTTCTCTCTTCTCCTCTCTTTGATAGCTGAAATGTGAGTGTGTGGGGAGAGTTTGGCTGCTCTCTTCCTACTAATATCACCACATTTCCAACTTTCCTTCGTTGGCGAGTTTGGTCCCTCGACTTTGAACTTTATTTCCTTTTCTTCCTTCGTCGGCTTCAAAGTAATAAATATCCGGGTGTTACAAGTCCACCCCCCTTAAATAGGTTTCGTCCCCGAAACCTGTTATTCCTCGAACAAACGTGGATAATGTTGTCTCATTTCCTCCTCAGTCTCCCACGTTGACTCGGATCCCTTCCTGTGCTTCCACTGTACACGCACAAGAGGAACCACTTCTTTTCTCAGCCTTTTCTTTTCCGATCGATGATTGCCACTGGTTGCTCCACATAATTGAGCCGTTCGTCTACTTCGATATCCTCCAGTGGAACAATCATATCTTCATCAGCTAAGCACTTCCTTAGATGAGATACATGGAATGTCGGGTGAATTCCACTTAATTCATCCAGTAACTCTAGTCTATAGGCCACCTCTCCTACTCGAGCAATGACTCGGAAAGGGCCTATATACCTTGGGCTTAATTTGCCCGCTTCCTGAATCGGATAATACCCTTCCAAGGTGAGACCTTCAACATAACCCAGTCACCCACCTGAAACTCAATCGGCCTGCGTCGTTTATCAGCATACGACTTCTGTCTGTCTTTGGCTGCCTTCATGAAGGCTTTAATCTTCTCAAGCTTCTCAGTCGTAGCCTCGATTACCTCGACGCTCCCCAATTCGTTCTGACCAATATCACCCCAACAAACGGGTGTTCTGCATCTCCTACCGTATAGCATCTCATATGGTGGCATGCCAATGCTGGCATGATAGCTGTTGTTGTATGAGAATTCGGCTAAAGGTAGGTGGTCATCCCAACTTCCACCAAAATCAATCACACATGCCCGAAGCATGTCTTCCAGTGTCTGAATGACCATCAGTCTGGGGATGATAAGCCGTGCTAATATGTAACCTCGTCCCCATAGCATCGTGGAACTTCTTCCAAAATTTAGATGTAAACTGGGTGTCGCGATCCGACACAATAGACACCGGCACACCATGACGAGTTACAATTTCCTTGATGAACATATCAGCCAACCTCTCTGATGAATATGTCTCGCGGATCGGTAGGAAGTGAGCACTCTTCGTCAAACGGTCAACTATCACCCATATGGCATCGTACCCTTTCGGGGTACGCGGCAGCTTCGTAATGAAATCCATGGTGATGTGTTCCCACTTCCATTCCGGTATATCCAAAGGTTGTATCTTCCCATACGGCTTTTGGTGCTCGGTCTTCACCTGTAAGCAAGTAAGACACTTACTCACATACTCCACCACATCGCGCTTCATACCCGGCCACCAATAATCTTTCTTCATATCATGGTACATTTTCGTGGCACCAGGATGAATGGAGTACCGAGTCTTGTGAGCTTCATCCATTATCTTCACCCGTAGATCCCCAAAACGAGGAATCCATACACGACCGAATCGGGTTCTAACACCGAGTGTGTTTTCACCCAACTCCACGGCCAGACCTCTCATTCTTTCAGAGTTAAGATGATCTTCTTTTAGCGCCTCATCTTGAAACTCTTTCACTTGCTTCATTACATCAGAGGTCATGATCAACTGGTATGCTTTCACCCGAATCGGCTCGGGTCTCTCCTTTCGGCTAAGGGCATCCGCCACCATGTTGGCTTTTCCCGGATGGTAATGGATCTCGCAATCATAGTCTTTTATGAGCTCCAACCATCGTCTCTGCCTCATGTTCAGATCCTTCTGCTCAAAGAAGTACTTCAGACTCTTGTGGTCGGTGAATATGGTGCACTTCGTCCCGTAAAGATAGTGCCTACAAATCTTCAACGCAAAGACCACAGCTGGTAGCTCCAAGTCATGAGTAGGATAGTTGATCTCATGAACCTTCAACTGTCGGGATGCATAGGCTATAACCTTTTCTCTCTCCATTAACACATAACCAACCCCGAGTAGGAAGCATCAGAATAAACCACCAGATCTTCACTTCCATCGGGTAATGACAGAACAGGAGATTGAGTCAATCTCGCCTTCAATTCTTCAAACGCCTTCTCTTGAGCCTGACCCCATACAAACTTTACATCTTTTCGGGTCAACTTAGTCAGTGGAGAAGCAATCTTAGAGAAGTCTTGGATAAATCTTCTATAGTAGCCCGCCAAACCCAAGAAACTACGAATCTCGGATGGCGTCTTCGGTGACTTCCATTGCATAACCGCCTCCACTTTCGCCGGGTCCACCATAATCCCGTCGGGGTTCACTACTTGACCCAAGAACTGAACTTCGCGCAACCAGAACGCGCACTTGGAGAATTTAGCATACAACTTCTCCCTCCTCAGCATCTCAAGAACCTCCCGAATGTGACCGGCATGGTCAATTTCGCTCCTCGAATAAATCAGGATATCATCAATAAACACGATCACTGATTTATCCAACATCGGCCGACACACTCGATTCATCAGATCCATAAAAGCAGCTAGCGCATTGGTCAAACCAAAGGACATGACGAGGAACTCATAGTGACCATAGCGTGTGCGGAAAGTTGTTTTAGGGATATCTTGTTCCTTCACCTTCAACTGATGATAGCCAGATCGAAGATCTATCCTTGAAAACCAACTGGCACCCTGAAGCTGATCGAACAAATCATCTATCCTCGGTAGGGGGTATCGGTTCTTTACCGTCAACTTGTTCAGCTCACGGTAGTCAATACACATTCTCATGCTACCGTCCTTCTTCTTCACAAACAGGACCAGAGCACCCCAAGGAGAGATACTCGGTCTAATAAACCCCTTATCAAGCAACTCTTGCAACTGCTCCATCAACTCTTTCATCTCGGTCGGAGCCAACCGATACGGTGCTTTGGCGACAGGTTGGGCACCTGGTATCAGATCAATCTGAAACTCGATCTCTCTGTTAGGTGGCACTCCTGATAAATCTTATGGGAACACATCTGGAAAGTCACACACAACCGGTACACCGGCTAGTTGTGGTGTTGGCGTATCCACATCCTTTACATAGGCCAAGTAGGCATTACATCCACGCCTCATACACTTTCCCGCCACCGCCATCGAGATCACCTTCGGAATCGTAGTAACCCGATCACCATAAACCGTCACTGAACTACCGTCAGGCGCCGACAACCGAATCATCTTCTTGCGACACACAATGTACGCCTCGTAGTCCGCTAACCAATCCATCCCAAGAACTAAATCAAAACCACCTAAGGTCATCACAAACGGCCTAACAGGAAACTTATGACCCTCAAGTTCCACATCACAGTTCTCTATCATCTCAGAAATCCTGGTAGACTTACCTATGGCAGTTTCTACATCAAAGGGCGCATCAACACATCTACTACTAACGGGCAGCTTAGCACAGAAAGCAGCAGAAATAAAACTTTTACTGGCACCCGAATCAAATAACATAGAAGCTAAAGTTTGGTTCACCAGAAACGTACCGAACACGACATCAGGGTCCGTTCTAGCTTCCTCCTGTGTCATGGTGAATGCCCTGGCGCTCGCCCTCGGTCCTTCACCTCCTGTCTTCTTCGCCCAGAGCTCTCAGCCCTCAGCCTCTTACAATCTTTGCTCATGTGACCCTCTTCACCACAGTTAAAGCACCGGACCGTACGACAGTCCTTAGCCATGTGCCCCGCCTTTCCACACTTGAAGCACAAGTTCGACCCAAACTAGCACTCCCCACTATGCTCCCGTCCACACTTGCCACACCTTCTCGACCCCGCACTTGACGTGACCACACGGCGGTCGTCCACCCGTGCCCTCTTATTACCCGTCGAGGCATCACCCCGACCAAACCTCTTCCTCTGCCAGTTTTGATCACCACCGCTCTTCTTGGCCATTCAGTCACCACCACCGTCCTCTCTTCATACAATCTTCCCGCCAAATCCACCGCCGACCTAAACGTGCTCGGTCGGGCAGCGATCATGTGCCTGCGAATATCCGCTGGCAAACCCTGTATAACATCTTGATCTTTCGGGACAGAGGTGTCACCTGATCCGGCACCAGACGTGCCATCTCGTTGAATTTCGTGGTGTGTACTGTTGGTGAGTCATGGTTCCCGCCTCCAGTTGCAAGAACTCCCTTTCGACCTTGTCCATTTCCTGATGAGGACAAAACTCTTCAATCACCAATCTTTTCAGCTCAGACCATCTCATCCTTCCAATGGCCCTGCTACCCTCGGCTTGGACAATATTGTCCCACCAACATAGACTTGAATCCACAAAAGAGTGGGTAGCGAACTTCACCTTCTGGTCTTCACGGCATTCGCTGATATCCAGAACGGCCTCCATTTCCCTCACCCACCGGTGAGCAGCAGTAGCAGTGTCGTTTCCATCAAAGTTGGGGGCTTGCATATCATAAACGCCCCATAGTTACAGCCTCGTACCACCCCTTGCACAGGCTCATCTTCCTCCTCATTATCGGAGAAAATTGTTTCAGGCTCCGGTTGCTCCCCCGAGGCCCTATTTCTATCCTTCTTTTCTCCCTCTTTCACAGCCTTGATGACTTCGGTCACCACAGACGGTCAGATTGTCTGCATGACCTGATGTACTTCCTCAACAACAACATCTTTTACCGA
Organism: Flaveria ramosissima; assembly: GCA_025215565.1. NCBI lineage: Eukaryota > Viridiplantae > Streptophyta > Magnoliopsida > Asterales > Asteraceae > Flaveria > Flaveria ramosissima. The sequence continues at coordinate 21,180,020 of CM046030.1, forward strand.
GGCCCTCAAGTTCCAACTCTCATCCCCAGCCTCCGGATGAGGGGTCTCAGGTTCTTCAGGAACCTCCTTCTCAGCCCTTGGCCTTCCTCTTTTAGGTCGCGGTTCCGCATCAGGACCACCACGGCCTCCACCCCTAGAAGCTCTAGAAGATCTACCACCAGCCATTCTCTATCACACTGAAAGATTCAAACACCAACACAGTCATTCAAGGAAGGAAACAACTCAGTTTATGTCAAGTATAGTAAGTCTCTAATTACAGTGGCCAGTTGTGATTAGCCACTTACTTTACTCTTCATACCCAAGTATCACCTGTCCTGACTACATCTGTATTTAAATCTACATACAACACATAACCACATACCATGCGCACATAAAACCGGTTAACTTTAAGAAAATACCTGATGGCACGCAGCTACTCAGTTTGGCATCCTATTCTCCTTTCGCCCCATTCTCAGTTTAAGTTAAGGTTTATTTTGAAAATTTACCCATTTCACTTAAACTTTGGCTCTGATACCAACTTGTAAGGCCCCGTTCCCGGGATGCTTACAGTTGGTCATTCATCGCACATAAAACATCTAATTACATTTGTCTCATGAAAATATTGCAGCGGAAACATTCAAAAATGACATCTCATTTCATTATAAACACTTTTGCCAAATAATACATCATTATCCGATTACAAAATACATGTTTGCATTATATCACAAAAGCTTTATAAATGGATGCCATCCCAAAACAGCCAAGTAGCCTTGACGTGCCATCCTCAGCAATCATTACCTGCCAACTGGAAAACATATAAAAAGTCAGCGTTGCTGAGTGAGTTCTAGATTTATAATAAAACATACTTTACTTTCATTAAAAACTATTCCTTTTCTCATTGCGATCATTCAACATACGTATGCACAGATAATGTCATTATTATCTTTCATCCCATTCGTTATCTTTCGTTCTTTTCATACGTTCATTCTTCCGAGTCTGTTGTGACGACAGAGTCGCTCACCTCATTAGCAATCTTAACGATTGCACGCTATCCGAGTCTGTTACAACCATAAGGTTGCTCACCTCATTGCCAATCTTAACGATAGCAAGCTATCCGAGTCTCTTGCAACAACAAGGTTGCTCACCTCATGGCAACATCATGATAGCACATTACTCGAGTCTCTGCAACAACAAGGTTGCTCACCCATAGGGAATCTCAATGATTGCACGTGATCCGAGTCTCTTGCAAAACAAAGTCGCTCACCCCATATATGTGCTTGCAAGCCTTTCCATCGCTCATTCATTAATGCATGCATTCTTACTTCATGTCCTCTTTCATTATCTTTCACTTTATATTACACAATACTTCATTCATTCATTAATATGACATGTAAAGCCTCAAGAAAGATAAGCATACATCACAAAAGGAACATATCATACACAGTCATAGTCATCATCATCATACAGGGCAACATCATACATACATAACATGCATAAACATGCAACATCATCATCATCATGCCCTACATACTCTCTAAGGCCATAACAGTCATCTTACATGCTCTTACGGGAAACTTTACATCAAAACTTACATCTGCACTTTCCCCTGAAAGCCAGGAGTCGAACTACACTTTCCTTCGAGTGCAACAGCCCTATTCAGGCGTATGGACACCCTTCAGTCGCATGGCCTCCATGCGACTGAACACCATGCGATTGGACTCATGCGGATGAACATCTATGCGAATGAACATTCAATCGTGCGTATGGACCTCATGCGGATGGAACTAATGCGAATGAGCACCTATGCGACTAACATCATGCGAATGGACTCATGCGACTAAGCACCTATGCGACTGGACCCTCAGTCGTATGACTCCCCATGCGACTGGACTCCCAGTCGTGCGACTGAAACCTTAGTCGTGCGAATGAACCCTCAATAGTGCGAATGAATCCCAATCGTCCGAATGACCTTCAATCGCCTCTCAATCGGCCGTATTGCCTTCATTCGGTCGAATAGCCCTAGCTGATGCAGAATGGAGTTCATCCCGAACCCAATCTGCCATTTTCGGCCTCCAAGCTCATCCAAACCCATTCTAAGCCTAAATCAACCATCCTAGACCTTAGAAATGCATACCACAACACCATACAAGCACACACAAGCCCGAAAACATACACGAAAACATCACAACAAATCACACCCAAATGGGTCAAACACACATACTCACATAAAAACGGGTTTTTGATATTTCCAGCCCCAAAACCGGGTTGAAAACAAGTAAAAGTGGGGTCCTACAACACACACAAACCAGCACAACGACAGGGCTTCGATTTGGCTTGCTACACAACGAGTTTGGCCACCCGAACTGACCCTTTTTCTCTATTCCTTCTTTCTCTCTTCTCCTCTCTTTGATAGCTGAAATGTGAGTGTGTTGGGAGAGTTTGGCTGCCCTCTCCCTACTAATATCACCACATTTCCAACTTTCCTTCGTTGGCGAGTTTGGTCCCTCGACTTTGAACTTTATTTCCTTTTCTTCCTTCGTCGGCTTCAAAATAATAAATATCCGGGTGTTACACCCGTATAAGCCAAAAGTAGCTGGTGGAAACGGTGCCATGATTGAGAAAGCTGTTGAAGATTATTCTGATGAGGACATGAAGAAGCTAGACATCGACAACAACGCTATGACTATTCTCATGACTGCAATTCCAAACTCTATCATGGTGGGGATTGAGCATTGCAAGTCTGCCAAAGAACTGTTTGATGCGCTTGCTCAAATGTACTCAAGCTCAAATGACTCCAAGAAGGACTCACTAAAGTAGCAGTTCGAGAACTTCACCTATGTTGCTGGGAGAGACTCTTAGCCAGCAATATTTCAGGTACATGGATCTCATTTCTTCCCTTCAATCTGTGGGAATTGCTCATGAACTCAGAGACCTTACAAGATAGTTCATGAGTGCATTACCCAATGAGTGGACATTCTACTGTGTCTCTATCAAGAGAACAGAGAATCTAAATACACTCACCATGACCGAACTTTATGGGATCCTTGATGGATACCGTTTGGAAATGGAAAGTAAGAGGGGTCATCAGACAAGCAGACCCTTGAGTCTTCTTGCTAGCAACACTTTAATGGTTACTGAAGGCTCGGGAATCTCCCAGCCTCAACAATACCCGACTTACACCCATCAGCCATCTTGTTCTTCTGGGCTATACATCACATTTCCTGAGACTCCAAGGTCTCAACAAGCTCAGCAAAGCTCCTTTCAGGACAGCTGTGCTTTTGTCTCAGGAAGTGGACACTCAAATGATTATCAATACTGCTTTGATGATCTAGAGTGTTTCAGCTCTGATGACGTGGAATACGTGGACATAGTCCAACAAATGGCTCTTCTAACCTACATAGCAAAGAAGTTCTTCAAGAGAACTGGAAGGCAATTTTCTCAGAACCCAATCAACAGCAAATTTGGGCTTGACAAAACCAAGGCCAAACGTTACAACTGTAACCAACTTGGTCATTTTGCAAGGGAATGCAAGGCTCCCAAGTCCAACCCGGGAACCCCACAGGCCTCCACAAATCCCTCTACACCAAAGCCCACCGGAAAGTCAACAGAAACAGCTGCAATGGCTGAAGAAAGTTGACTGGAGCTTCATGGTACAGGATGTGACTCCTGCTCAAGCACTCATGGCTGGAACAAATGAAAATAAGGTATATGAACATCTCTGTACTCCTGCCTGTATTGGTAAGGTTAAATTGTATCAGGACTACAATATGGAGATTAAATCTGATATTGAGTCTTTAAATGTTTTAAAATCTGACTTTAAAAGGGCTGAATCTGACTACCAAAGAAAAATTAAGGAGTTAGAGAAAATTGTGTCCCTATTAAAACATGAACACAGAAACTATAAGACTCAGATAAAGGATTTAATACCCAAATTGACTAAGGCTAGAGCCCAGCTTGTCACAGCTGAGGCTCAAGCCAGGAAGTATGCTATTTCGGAGCAAAACTTCCAAGCCATTATTGCATCATCCTCTCACTCAAAACTTTGTTACCAAAACAAAGGTGGGTTGGGAACCAATGAAATTGCTCCACCACACTCTTATGAGTCTATAAGACAACCAAGGTGTGGTACTGAAGAGCAAGAGGTGTCACACCCCAACCTTGACGGCGGAAACGTCGAGGGTGAGAGTTAAGATCGTTCATAGCCACATAACGCTATTAATAAACCAAATAAAGTTTAAACATAAGTTTTAATTGTCACATTACAATCATAAGTTTCCAAAGGAAACAAAAACATAACATAGAATGCAATAAATCATTTTCTTATTTATTAGTCTAGGTCCATTCCTAGATGCAAGCTTCAAAGTGAAGATAATCAAACTTGGGCATTTCCTGAAACATGTTAAAAATAAAGGATCAACAATAATGTTGGTGAGCATTCCATAGTTTTAATACATAAGTACATATAAAGATGGCAATTCAAGTCATAAGTTAGTGAATATATAGTGATTAGGGATGCTATGAACAATGCAACAATCAAACCTTGACAATGTTTTACAAGTCTCAAACGTTGAAAGTATATACGATCAGCTAAGTGTACTTGGATCAACCAAGCAGGCTTGTCTTACCCATAGATCTATGACTTCGCTGGGCTAGCAATAGTTAATGATTGTACATATAATGCCATAACATGGTAACCACATAAATTCAAAAAACCACAACTTAACATGATGAATTGCCATAAAGTTTACAAGTCTCAAATAAGTTTACAATGCAAAGTATAGGTTAACATGTTTTCACCCCAAAGTATGAAATAAAATGAAAAGGAGGTATGGAATACTCATATGATCAAAAGTATTTATTGGATGATTAATAAGAAAAAAAGCGTCGATACAAAGTAGTCCTTCACAATGCACCTAATATATATGTGTTCACAAAGTTAAGGTTAAATTAAAATAGGTTTAACGTTTTAATGGAAACTAAAGTTTTAATTGAATTTTTGATGTTAATAATTTATACCCTACTAACATGATAAATTTTGGTTATGCTTTGTCAATATTTTATTTAATCGTTTTATTACTACGAAATAAAGAAAAACATTTGTCCCAAAGTCTAATATAATTTAAAACAATCTTTTAAGATAACCCTTATTTTAAACAATAATATATATTTGTTATTTGAACAAATAATGATTAGACAAGTTTATAACAATATTTAAGGTCTATTTCACAAGAAAATAATTTAAACATATGGTTTGAACAAAGAACTATTTATTAGGTTAACACCATATTTTAAGTTTAACTTACAAGAAATAATCTAAATATATCTTTTGAACAAATAATAATTTAAATAGTAATCAACATCAAAAAAACCCATTTTTTTATAACATTTAACTAATTATATCATTTATTTTGTAAAAATAAACTTCTAGACAATATTAGAACATCTAAAATTTTCAGCTTTTATAAAATGCCTTTTTATAATTTTTAACAATTTTTAAAAATATTGTAGAAGGCCAAAAAAAACCTCAAAAAGAAAAGTGGGGTGGCCGGGGTCGAACCCGGGACCTCCAGGTTCTGATGGGAACGGTTTACCAGTAGGCGAGGTCGCCTATGCCTGTCATAGGTTGGGTTTTAATTCTTTAAAAACAATTTCAACAAATCCCCCATATGAACCCTAGATTGTTCTTGATCCAAATCCAAAGCTCAATTCGAGTTCGTAAACAACTGGAATCATGGGGCTTTTAATCCCCATGTAGGCGATCATAGACACGTATTTCACTTACTTGATTATGAGTCAATTGATGCGATCTCTATTGTTCGACCTCGGTTCTTCACGATTGCACAGGGGAGTATGAAGTATGTTGTTTGATTGTATTGTTTCAGAGGAATTGTTATTGCAGAAAGTTAGAAAGGATCGAAAGAAAGCTTTCCCCTCTGTTTATTGGGTTCAATTTGTACGTTAAAGCATCGAACGAGATCCGATTCTTGAACCATCTCTTCGGTTACAATTTGTTATTATTTGATGATTTAACTCGAATTAATCCTGTAAAATTCAGCTTAGCAATGATTATCGAACGTTTCTGTACGATTAATGTGATTAATCATCAATATTTGAACGTTGAACGGTTATTGGGCGATTAAAGTTTGTGTTTTGCTTCGAAACCCTTTAATTCCGATTGTAACGGTTCAATTGGTCACGGGTTCGAGTTCGTGGTGCTTAATCGAGTCGTGGGGTACCTTTTACACGGTTAAACTCGTGTTATCATGAGAGTTTGGGCTCGCCGGAGCCGCTGCCGGCAGTGGCCGGAGCCGGTCACCGGTTCAACGGGAGTGGGGGGAAACATTGGTTTGGTTTTTTTCCTTTTTACAACTTTGGTCCCTCAACCTTCAACCCTTATCATTTTATGTACAAATTCTATTATTTAAAGTTTTAGAATGACAATAAGGTCCCCTTGACTTTATAACCTGTTGTTATTATTATTTTTATTAATTTAGAGATTAACTACTATTGGGTGGTTATTATTATTATTATTATTATTATTATTATTATTATTATATTATTATATTATTATTATTATTATGGTTTTATTATTATTATTATTATTATTGATATAACTTTTATTATTATGCAATAATTATTACAAATTAAAGAATTAAAAAGCCCAATTTAAAGTAATATGCATAAGCAACCCACAAGTTTCATGAATGACACATATGATCCCTAAACAAATTTAACAAGGTTAACTTTAATTTAACCTAAAAATACAAGATGTTACAAGAGGTTCCATCTGCTGACCCACCTTCTCATGAGTCAAAGAATGATGCAACTATGGAGACCATCACGGAGAAGAACCAGGTAATTATGCCCTCCCCTGCCAATGATGATCAAACCCTGACCACCAAAGCCAGAAGAAGCAGAGCTAAGGCAGCCAAAAAAACTGCCAAGAAAGTGGCTGAGTCCAAGCTAAAGATAGACCCAAAGCAAAAGGGTGTATTCATCTCAGCTGGATTCCAGGTGGTTGGAAACTCTGATTCAGGAAATGAGTGTAGTACCAGCACTCCTGTCCTACCAAAGGATCAGAAGTTAAAGGGAAAGGTTGCTGATGAAGAGAAAAAGAACAAGAAACAGCAATCCTCAAGTTCCCAAAAGATTAACATTGCATGCATAATGTGTGGTCTGCAAAACAACATGGCCAAAGATTGTTACTACAATCCTGCTAGCACACATTATGCAAATAATGTTAAAAAGGAAGGAGTCAGGGAAGGTTTCTCATTTGGACCATATCAAATGGTTCAAGTGATGAAAAAGGGAAAGCTTGTTTCCGAAGCAAGGCTGCTTTCGGAAGAAGATTCTTCTTCCGAAAGGAAAAAGGCTTCGGAAGCTAAAGCTGTCAAGACTCAGAAGAATAAAAGAGTCTCCTTGAAACCATCCCAGAAGAAGACTGCTTCGGAAGAAAAGGTAGTGAAGGCTTCTTCCGAAAAGAAAGAAGCTTCGGAAGAATGCCAAGCTACAAAAGCTTCAACAAGCTCATCCTCTATGATCAACCAAGGGATGGAATGGAAGATCAAGGAAGATGCTGTAGCCCAAACCTCTTCTTCAAAGACATCCATTGAACCCCCATGCATAAACTTTGGTTCAATTATGTCATTATAATTGGAAGAACCCAAGACCAATAAGGCTTGGGTTTCCAATCAAAACTAATCATCTCATCTTATGTGCAGGGACATCCATATGACAAGAATAACAACATTTGGATTCTAGATAGTGGATGCTCCAGGCACATGACAGGGAACAGATCTCTCCTTCAACAATTTCAACATTATGATGGAGGTCCTGTACAGTTTGGAGGTGAGGCCGGAGGATATATTTCTGGCAGAGGAAGTATATCCAATGGAAGGTTAAAAGTTGACAAAGTTAATTTTGTCAAACAGCTTGAACACAACCTGTTAAATGTTTCTCAATTCTGTGATCAAAAGCGTCAAATGCTCTTCACAGAACATGAGTGCATTATCCTTAAACCTGGGATGACAATTCCTCAGGAATTGGTGCTTCTTAGATCTCCCAGGAAAGGGGATATGTACAAGCTGGATATGAACAATGGTTTCCCAATGGGAGAAGTATCATGCTTTCTTTCCAAAGTTGATAGTGATGAGTCAACACTATGGCATAAATGAATGTGTCATGTAAATTTTAAGACAATGAATAAATGGCTAAAAATAACTTGGTACATCGTTTGCCTAAAAAGGAATTTTTCTGCAAAGATAACTGTGTTGCTTGCCTGAAAGGGCATCTCATAAATCCAAAGTTGTTAACTCCATCACCACCCCATTACACTTATTGCACATGGATCTATTTGGTCCCACAAGTATAATGAGCATTGGAAGGAAATCATATTGCCTTGTCATTGTTAATGATTTTACTAGATTTACATGGGTATTCTTTTTAAGAACCAAAGATGAAACTGCTGAAACTTTGAAATCTTTTATTCTTAAAATAGAAAATCAAGTTGATCACAAGGTTAAAATAAGTAGAAGTGATCAAGGGACTGACTTTAAGAACCTAGTTCTTGACTCATTTTGTAACTCAAAAGGGATTGCCAGAAAATATAGTGCTCCCAGAACTCCTCAACAAAATGGTGTTGCTGAGAGGAGGAATAGGACACTTATTGAAGCTGTTTGGACTATGTTAGCTGATTCAAAGCTGCCTCTAACATTCTGGGCAGAGGCAGTCAGCACTGCATGCTATGTGCAGAACAGAGTTCTTGTAGTAAAGCCACATGGAAAAACCCCTTATGAGTTATGGAACAAGAGGCCACCGTTCATTGGCTTTCTAAGGTCCTTTGGCAGCAGGTGTACCATACTTAACACAAAAGACAATTTGGCAAAATTTGCTGAAAAGTCGGATGATGCTATCTTTGTTGGATATTACTCTTACTCTAAAGCTTATAGAGTTTAAAATATTAAAAATCAACAATTTGAGGAATCTTCCAACATTGTAGTCAATGAGCACACTCCTTGTGTTAGGAGGAATAGCCCTAATCATATCGTTGATTTAGAATTGTTTCCAAACTATTATAAACCATCTTGTGAGAATGTTTCAGCTGGAACAGGTGCTCAAAGTGACTCTGATGAAGATCAACTGTTTGAGCTTCCCAGACCTATTCCAAGTTCTCCAAGAGTTGCAACAAATCAAGTTCCCACTATTGAAAGATCTGATAGTATAACCATCTCAAGAGATAGTGGTACTTCAACAAGGAGTTCACCTGCTGACTTTCAAATCTCTTCAGGTGACCCTGCACAACACCAAGCTGATGAAAGCAACCTCTTGAAGGAACATGCAACTGTTGATGATGCTTCACAGCAAACAAATGATGATGTTTCTCTTTCATTCAATCAGTCCTCATTGAATGAGTTTGAAACAACAGCTGGACCAAATATTCAAGCTCCTGAGCAAAATATGCCTAATTTGGATTTATCTTTGCAACTGGAGGTGATTCCTAGACTTAGGATTCATAACACTCATCCAGCTAAGAACATCATAGGGGAAGTCTCTGAAGGCGTGAGAACAAGAGGACAAACTCACAATGGGAATGTCTGTTTGTACTCATGCTTTTTATCCCAAATGGAACCCAAGAAGGTGGAAGATGCCTTGAAAGATAGTAGCTGGGTTGAATCAATGCAAGAGGAGTTGCTTCAATTCAAAAGACAAAAGGTTTGGAACCTATGTCCGCTACCATCTGGTCAAGTACCTATAGGCACTAAATGGGTTTTTAGAAAAAAGAGAGATGATAGAGGCTTGATTATCAAGAACAAGGCAAGACTGGTGGTTCAAGGATACACTCAAGAGGAGGGAATCAATTATATTGATGTCTTTGCACCTGTTGCAAGACTTGAGGCAGTTAGGATCTTCCTTGCTTATGCTGCATCCAGGAATTTCACTGTCTACCAGCTTGATGTCAAGTGTGCCTTTCTATATTGGGATATAGATAGGGAAGTCTATGTATGCCAACCTCCAGGATTTGAAGATCCACAGCATCCCAACTATGTGTGCAAATTGGATAAAGCTCTATATGGGCTGCACCAAGCACCTAGGCTGTGGCATGAGACATTGTCTCAGTTTCTCCTGAAGAATGGTTACACTAGAGGTACCATTGATAAGACTCTTTTCATAAAGAAGTCTAGGAAGGACATCCTGCTCGTTCATGTCTATGTTGATGATATCATATTTGGTTCTTCAAATGACCAAACGTGTAAAGACGCATTATGAAGAAGAAGTTTGAGATGAGTTCCATGGGAAAAATGGACTTTTTCCTTGGAATTTAGGTAAAGCAAATGAATGAAGGGTTCTTTATCAATCAATCTAAGTATGTCAATGATATCTTAGAACGATTTGATATGAAAGATTGTAAAGCAGCAAAAACACCTATACCCAGAAACCACAATCTCTGCCCTGATTCTGAGGGGGAGTATACTGATCAACATCAGTATAGAGCGATTATTGGTTCTCTGATGTATCTCACAGCAAGTAGACCTGATATCATGTTTGCAACTTGCATTTGTGAAAGATATCAGGCTGCTCCAAAGGTGTCTCACCTAATAGCTGTCAAGAGAATTCTTAGATACCTTAAAGGAGCACCTAAACTAGGTTTCTGGTATCCAAGAAATAGTGATTTCAATCTCTATGGTTACTCTGACAGTGATTATGGTGGCTGCAATATCAACAAGAAATCAACATCCGGTGGATGTCAATTTCTTGGTGGAAGGATCATCTCATGGCAATGCAAGAAGCAATCCTGTGTCTCTACATCAACTGCTGAAGCTGAATACATTGTTGCTGCTAGTTGCTGTGCTCAGCTGCTGTGGATTCAAAATCAGATGATAGACTACGGATTCAACTTCATGAGCACTCCTATCCACATTGACAACAACAGTGCTATATCCATTACTGAAAATCCAGTGAAGCACTCCAAGACTAAGCACATTGATATCAGGTATCATTTCATTAGAGATATTCATGAGAAAAATCTTATCAAGCTAATCAAAGTTGACTCAAATGAACAATATGCTGACTTGTTCACCAAAGCCTTTGATGAACAAAGATTTAAATATCTCATTACAGCTATTAGGATGATAAACCTTGATTAGTTGATCTCATTTGAAAACCTTTTAATGTGTAAAGTCTTATGTCAAAACAATCTAAGCCCTGTTACCAAAGATCTTTTTCTAAATTTTATCTAAGTATGAATTCTTCCGAAGAGAAATTAACCCTCGGAAGATATTTCACATATCTTCCAAAGCAAATTTCTCCCAGGATAATTTTCTTCTCGGAAGAGTGTTAAGTCTCGGAAGAAGCGATTGATTTCATATCAGATCTACTTCCGAAGCTTATAACACACTCCATTTGAAATGCAACATATACTCTCGGAAGTAATCAATTTACCTTCGGAAGTAAATTTGCCTTCGGAAGAACATTACCTTCGGAAATGCTTTATACTCGGAAGAAAGATTTTACTGTGTAACAAAAATCTTTTGGGCCCCACTCTGTAAAAAGTAAAGATTTTGTTAATGATGTCGGATTATTTAAATGGACTAACCTTACCGCCCATGTCACATCATCCACTGAAACCTCACATCATCTTATCCAAACCCCCTTTAAACCGCCATTCCACCCATTAAATACCTCCGGCTAATCACTTACATCCTTTTTACCAAAATTACTGCCCTAAAAGCTTTCTTCATCTTCAATTTACCCTGTTCCGAACTATCTTCCTGTACCTTTCTTCAATGGCACTTAACCCTAGCACAACCAAGTCGCACTCCTTGACTCTTCAAGGGATGTTGACTTCTCAGACATCATCTCCTTTCTAACCCAATCTTCTTACTACACCGCCTGACTTTAAACCCACGATTTACTCAAACCATATGTCTGAATTTTGGGCAAATGGTCAGATTGAAACCCTAAATGGGGTTCGTGTCATTCGATCGAGCATCTGTGGCCAGGAGTTGGTCATTTCTAACAAATCATCAGGGAGCATCTAGAGCTTCATGATGAGGGCGCTCCAACGGAATTCCCCAAAGCAGATTTGGACAATTCTTATATCCAAATGGGATATGGTGGAGATGTTAGCAGGTCAACTGTCTACAAATTTAACTTCTCTTACAATTGGAAGTTCCTGCTGCATGTGGTTTTCACTGCTTGTCCAATAAATCTAGGGGATGGGATCAAATCCCATATGAACTTGGGTGCCTAGTTCATGGTTTGGTAAAAAGCCTCCGCTTCAACTACTCAAGATTTGTGCTGACTAACCTCATGGGAAATCTTCAAAGGGACACATTCTTCATGTATCCCAGGTTTCTCCAGCACATAATCAATTGTGAGCTGGACCAGAGCAAGCTTGTCTGCGCAGCTGCTCTGACTGCTCCTCAAATGAGGCCGACCATCTTCAAGACTTTGAAGAGAGTGTCCACCAACTTCACCGGAAGAGATACTGCACTTCTTCCAGGTATGATTGAGCCAATGGCTCCTGGTGACATCCCTGTTAACCCCACAGGTGATGAACCCACACCAGCAACTACCCTCACTTTGCCAAATCTACCTTCTCCACCCATTACCTTTACTTATAAAGACGCCCCAAACAAACCCTTGTTCAATCTTCTCTGATTGAACAAGCTCCTCATGTTCTACCCAAAAAGGCTAGAGTGGAACAAAGGGCTCCCACTCAGCCTGAGGTCCAACCATCCTTCACAATTGACCTCAATATGGGTCTTGAGTCTCCTCAGTCTCAGACCCATGAGCCCGAAACCCAAGCTGAAAGACCTCAGGGAGAGTCTCTATACTCCCCTGAGCAGCCAAAAAGGGACAGCCCTATCACAGGCTCAATGCCTTTAGACATTGATCAAAGTCCCGGGTCATTAGGTTACACTTCCATATCCTTTACTGACCTTTTAATTGGAGCTGATGAAGAGATTATGTCTCTTCAGGGCAATGAAGTTGATCCACAACACCCTCTCAAGGATCAACAGAGCCCAGAGAGATCTCTTATCTCTAGCCCCCATCAGCAAACCTTTACTGAGGTGAGTCCCACTGATGTGGAGGGGACTCATGTAGATTCAGCTGCCACTACTGAAGGAGCCTCAAGGGATCCTCAGGACAGTGGTAACATCACTGAGACTGAATCTACGACAACCATGCCCTTTGATGACTCTGAAAGAGACATCTTTGAGCAAGGGAAACCAGGGCGCCAAGAAACCACATCTGGTGGTGAGGATGAACATACAAGGTATGTTACCTTATCTCCCCGTGATTCTTCAAAAGAAGATGAGGGAAGAATGCAACTCACCATTCAAGACCTACTTTCTAAAGTCTCAAATCTTGAATCCAAGTTTAGGACTTTAGAGGATAGGTCTGCCACTCAGCAACGTGAGATTGAAACTCTCAAGGCCAAACTAGCTGAGAAACAGATTGAGAGGTTTGTTAGGCATGTACCAACTCAGGTCTCCTTGACCTCTTCCTCTAGCTCATCAGCTCTCAGGATGATGCTACCAAAAAGGGGGAGAGTGTTCAGAGACAAAGTCAAAGACAAGAGGAAACCCAAAGTCAAGCTCTCACTTCCTTGAGCTCAAAGTATCCTGTGCAACAAGCTTCAATTTTCCCTGAGCCTCCTCCAAGTGTGATTCAATTGGATCAAAGGATGCTCCAAGATCTCAATAGGTTCTTTAACAAGTTCCTATTGGAATCTCTTATAGAACAGCCAAGTCCTGATCTGTCTGTGATCTACTTTGGAGCTCAAGAGCTTCAGAGGTTAAATGCACCTTCTACCACTATTGAGGAAGTTGGTCAACCTAAGGTCCAAGTGGAACCTGAGATTAACTTCGAAGGGGAAACAAGGACTGATGGCCCAGCAACTGAAACAGTTGGGACAGATAGTGCATTTTCACAGACTTACGAAGCACAATTCAAAGCCTCAGAAGAACAATTTCAAACTTCTGAAGCTGAGATTGCTGCTGCGGAAGGACTATTCTCATTATCCGATGATCTAATAGTCACAGATGCAATCCTCGAACTTGCATCTGAGGTTAATAGGGAGGTTTTTCTCACCCAACCTCTAGCTCTAACATCAGCATTAACTCCAGCTTCCATCTCTACTACTCAACCTGAATCTTCCATCCAAGAACCCCCAAAGTCTAGTAGTTCCGAAGACATCAAAGGAAAGAGGAAGATGACTTCGGAAGAGCTTCAGGAGGAAGAAAGGTTGGACAAATTCAAAAGAAAAGGTAGGCTTCCAACTGGAAAACTGCTAGCTGCAAATACCAAAGCAGCTGCAGCCAACCATGAGGCAGTCAACAACAGAAAAAGAGTAGAGATTATTGATAGACTTGTTAGTCTAGGAGCTGCAAATGAAGATGTACTCCTGCTACCATTAGAGGAGTTAATAGAGCTGGAAAAGGCAACCTTGCTGCTAAAACAGCAAAAAGAAGAGGCAGCAAGGTTGGCCTTAGAAGAAGAAAGGGAGAGGAAAGAAAGAGAAGCTGATCTGCAGCTCAGGAGGGAAAGGATAACTTTCCTAACCTCAAGAGGTTTCTCTCAAGAAGAATTATCTCCACATAACAATGATACGATCTTATGGCTCTTCAACAAAGAGCAAGATCAAATGGAGAAACAGAGAAAGACAGCTGCAAGGGAAAAGCTAATGCAGAAGAAGAAGAAGGAAGAGGAAGAAGGACTGACTGCTGCCAAGAAGATAGGTGAGAAGGCCTGGATGAAGAGCTATCTCAAGGCTCATGGCTTCTCTGGCAGGCAGGTGGGTCCTATGTCAGAAAAGACTCTCCATTGACATGTCAGTGACATTAAGGCTGACATTCGCGCGGGGAAGAGGAAGGAGATGTACAGAAGGGGACAGGGGATGACATTCAAAGCAACCACTCAACCCAAACTCCAAACCCAACCACAACCTGAACCTATACCCTTTCCATTCCCCATCAAAACCGAACCAACCACTGAACCATACACCCCTGAACCTACACCATCACCTCTACCAATCTCTTCACCTCAACCACCTAAACTACCCATCCTCCAACCCAAAACTCTAGCCAGAACCCAAACACCTCAACCTACCCATCAACCCATCAAACCATCCCCTCAGCCTTCTAAACATCTCTCCTTAGAAGAATTCAAGGCAGTCAAGACAAAGCTCATCAATTGCACAACTCTGAGCAATATCTCCTGTGAGGAGGATTTAGTCAATTTGACTTATGTTAATGGATTCCCTCACTAGATCAAATTCTTGATCTGCCCAGAGGAACATTGGACCAAGCTGCAAATCTCCTTGGCCTCAATTCAGACACTTTGAATGAGGAAGAAAAGAAGTTAAGGAGAAGGCTGGTGACTCTACTGGATACCAAGAAAGGCGACCGGGTGCCAAGACAACCTCTTGCACCTAGAAAGAAGATCATCCAGTGGAGGTTCGAAGACTCTTCTCACAACTTTGTTGTTGAAAGAGAGAATGGAGAGCTCAACAGGCTAAGTGCCTCATCTCTGCTACACTTGAGCAGATTTGACATTGCTGAGTTAGCAGAGAAGCCATTCTCCAACCCTTCAAACTCTGATGTAGCTGCCCATATCAGAAATCATCTAGGCAGCCTTCATATGGCCGAGCTAACTGCTAGAAGCAAGGTTGAAGAAGAGTTGAAACTGAGAGAGGAGGAGGAAAGGAAGGGATCAGCAACCAAAGGCAAAGCCTTTTTACAAATGGTTGAAGGTCCTGAACTTGAATCCATAGTTAGATGGGAGTATGACTATAACTCCCGTCAACTAACTCTTTTCAGGGGGACACAACAAAGGGTACATGTCATTCAGAGTGATAGACTGGATCTCCTATCCACCAATGACTTGTACAAGCTTCTCAGCACCACTTCAGGGAAGAACAAAGAGACAGACAAATATCTTTTGTCCCTGGTGCTGAAAGCTTTGAGAAGCAGAAATAAGTGAGGTTTTGGTAGCATCAGCCTAGGGGGAGTTTGTTGGATCTAGAAAGGCTGGTGCAACCAAAACCAAGTCACTTAGAAGATTTTGGTACAACAAATAAAGGACTTCCGAAGCTAAGTGTGGAACTTCCGAAGGAAAAAGGAGCTCTTCCGAAGACAAAGTGTAAAACTTACTTCCGAAGGAAAACTCCAACTTCCGAAGACAAAGAACCTACTTCCGAAGATCAAGACTTAGAATGAAAGATCTGAAGTACAGAAGTCCTCAAGCCTCGGAAGTATAGAAGCCTCTTCCGAAGTATAAGTGGCTTCGGAAGAACTTGTTCTTCCGAAGCCAACTTACCTTCGGAAGACACTGCTATTATCCAGTGGACATAAGTATGGTCTCCCTGACACTCCGCTGCAGACCTCTGAGATACTGCATGGCGTTTTCTCAAAAGCCATGTAGTTGACCATACTTTAATCCACTGTTTACCTTTTATGTTAGTACAGTTGCCATCTTTAGTTGGTGACAAAAGGTAAGTCATGGACATGTCATGACTACCATATCTTAGATAATACTTTATCTAAGATACCTTAACTTTAGCATTGTAGTATATGCTTTAGTCTTAGGTTTCCAGCTGGTATCAAAGTATATCCGGCTGTAGGATCTAGTATATATAGTTTCTCATTGTAACTCATGTATCATGCTTGTAAGAGTCTTGTAATATCTTGAGTTGAGAAGTAATATATACAAGTGCCTTGAAAATTTATTTCTGTGTGTTCCTTGCTACTTATTATATTATTATCAACTCTTGTAAAAGACTTTACTTCATCTGATTTGAGTGTTTCTATAAGTGAGTTTGAGAGAAATCCAAGTGTTTAAGTAACAAACCCGATCCTGCAAGAACTATGACCGCTTCCCCCGTCCTTCAGTCATAATACCACCATTTGAAGTGTGGAGTGTAGTCCTGAGGCATCTCCCATAAAAGAATCTTAGACATTGTGCGTGGGGGACTCCACTTCAACACTACCTTAGGTCTTCCTGATTTAGGATCAACTTCAGTCATATGAATGAACCGCTTAGGTTGTTGAGGCCTGAAGTTGACCCATCTGGTGTGGTATTCTTTCTTAAGCGCTGTCTCAAACCATCCCGACATCTTCCTCGGGTTGGCATACAAAAGGTCTAATATGGCCAATCTGTTTAGCTCAAAACCGAGAAGAGTCTTCAGATCATGTGGATATGTGAAGTACTCAGTCCCCTTCTCTCTCTTAACAGCATAGACATCCAAATCTTCAAAATAGGCCCACGCGATAATCTTGCCTGACACTTTCTAATGTCTCTTGACTTGGTAAAGTCTTTTGTAGGCATTCCGCTTTGGAGGTGCGCGTTGGGCTTTCATTTCTACAAAACAAGCTGCCCATTCATCCTTCTTAATATCAACATTAGCATCCGAAGCTTGGGCTTTTCTTTCATCATTTTCTTTTTCTTTCTCCATCTCCTCTAACTTCTCAAAAGTATAACTGCCAAAAGTTTCACCCAATTTGGGGATAACGTTGCCCTCAGGGTCAGTGTACTGTTGATAGTAATTAGATGTGACATCTTCAATCTCAATCTCATCCACTCCTTGTAGCTCCTCATAACTCAAATCATCAACTTCTAGAGCATCTTTAACAAGCTCGTCTGGATTCAATCTAAACATCTCAGCGAGCTGCTCGTCAGTCAGATCATGTATGATTTCTCCTTCTTCTGGAGTGTAGATCACTGACCTTCTGACAATCCTTGCAAGTCAAGAATCATATTTAGTTGAGTCTTGACTTGCTGAAGGGGAAGAACATCATAATCATCAGCTTGTGGAGCTTTGCCTTTGCCCTGATCATGTGTCCTCCTCA